>BPTQ01000007.1:261743722-262110636 GCA_019973895.1 Chrysanthemum seticuspe
CAATAAAGGGTGATCCAGAGATTTAATGTGGCTGATGATCTCAATGAAAGCTCGAAGATCATCAAAGATGTGGATCAGTTCAAAGGCCTCCACTTAAAGTACTAATCTATGCGGACTTGGAAGAATCACTGCTTAAGCACAAAGATTGCAGAATTGAAGAATTGAAGTCTACGAGCTCAAGAACGAAGTCAAAGATAGAATGCTAGGAAGCAAAATGTATTTCATGGGGTGACCTCCCTTAGGGGGAGATTGTTAGGAATTAGAAAATTCCATGTTAAAGTGTCGGTCACCCCAATTATGATCTAGCATAAGTTAGCTCGTAGACGTATCGTTATTTGTCGTTGTTTTCGTTATTTACTAGTTATTTAGTTAGCTATTTAGTTTAGAGCAACACCGTGGAGGAAGGACGGGTCTTTACCCACTGTATACCTGATCCACAGGCCGATAGGAGGTCGTTATGTTTGTAACTATAAATACCCTCTACCTCCCAAGGTAGAGGGTTGGACCTTTCATTCATCTTAATCTAACCTTCTATGTTTTCTTTCACTTTCTCTCTCTAGAAAGGCTCCCACTTTCTCTCTCTAAAACCTCTAAATAATTCGACCATATTATTGTTTGTTATGTGTTTATGAAATCCAATATGTTACAGTTATCACCCCCAAACCCTTAGTTCAATTATCTAGTTGCTTGCATGAGTTGCTAAGTCGAGTCATATCCTTTGTACATAGTTTTGGGACGATTGGGACTCATGGGAAAAAGTTAAAGTTTATGAAATGACTGGAAGGGAACGTTAAATTCCCTTATTTGCGTAATAACGTACCCCAAGTGTTTTTGATCTTTTCAATTCGGGTCAAATTAGTGTTAGAGTAATAAAAACTCAAGTGTAGGGATGTGCCTATAAATCCCTATCATTTTGATGTTACCATAGAGGATGGTAGAGTAAAAGTGTATGAAAAAAAAAAAAAAAAAAAAAAAAAAAAAAAAAAAAAATACGGGCCACCATCCTACATCTATCTTTAAATTTATGTTTGTGTGTTTCAGTTATCTAGAGTTTAGAGAGTCAAGTCTTGGCTTAGCAACGCCATTCTTCGTATGCTTGTAACATAGAGATTTTTGACTTGCCACCACTAAATAGCCTATCCCACCAAACCCTTTGTTTCCCTACCGTAAGCCTAACATTACAACCCTTTAAAGACCTCTTTGATAGTCTTTCCTAGGTGCTTACGCCAAAGCGATGGAGGTTTGATCTATTCTCAAGCCTATGATAATCTATGTACTAGGACCGGTTAATGAGTGTTTATCTTCCATTTCCAACTTGTTATATTTCATATACACCCGAGAGAGATGTGAGTATCCAAACACCCCATGTGAGGTGCTAGTATGCAATATCCGTGCTTGTTATGACTTTTTCGGGGCTTATATGTGTTGTGGACTGTTTTAAATCAATGCTTCATGACCCCTAACTTATAAATTAATTGGCTAAAAGCACATTTGCTTGAGGACAAGCAAATACCAAGTGTAGGGATATTTGATAAGGTTTTAAAATGTACCTTTTTGAGGGGTCGTTTAAGCCCTTATTTGATCACTTTTGTATCCGTTATTACTTAATATCGTTCTTTTTCACTTTTTAGGTCTCTTGAAGGCAAATTGCTGCAATGGCACTTATTTGGACGAAAATGCGCGGATATACGAAGAAAATGGCCAAAGTCAAGAATCGAGACACTCAAGCTGCTAAAATACAAGGTGACGGCGTCACTGCTTAACTGCGACGCCGTCGGAGCATTTTGTGGCGACACAGAAGCCAAATTTCTTATTTTCAAGTAACGGTGTCAGGCTTTAAAAGAGTAGGTCGTCGCAACTCAGACGGCCTAGAATTGATCCAGACGGCGTCAGAAGCTGAAGAGGACGGCGTCACAAGCACAAGGTGACGTCGTCGCAAGACTAACGTGGCCAAGACGAAACCCTAATGACGGCGACCCGACGTCGTCACAAATCATAAGGTGACGCCGTCGCATATGTAATCTTATATATAGAATCTGAATTTTTCAGTATTTGTGTGTAGTCTTTTGGAGTAAAAACCTAAACCGAACCAAGTCTGTCTTGTATAGTATTTTAGGGTTCCAAACCCTAACTTACATAAAGATAAGTGTTTTACTTCATTAATTCAATTATGTCTTTGATTATTTGTGTGTATGCTTGCATGTTCTCCATGTCCGGCTAATTTACTTATGTGTTTGCTTAAGGAATATGAAACTTAATTATTAAATATTGATTGGTTGTCTCTTATCTTAATTGATTAATGATCTAGTAATGCGATAGGTCATTCGTTGTGTAATTAATGCTTGATTAATCTTTGTGAACCTTTGGCTATAGCACTTAGAGCGGTTGTAGGCTAAACCATCCAAAAAGGCCTTAGAGTTAGAGTTTATAATCCCTAGTGGGTTTTGTAGACGAGACCCTTTGGTAAGTTCAAAGAGTTAGGGATAAACGCATACCCTACGATTTTAGACACACAACGCGATTAAGAATAAGGACGTGACAATTCAACCATCCATAGGAGATAATTAAGGAGTAATAAAACCTAAGTGAACACATCTTTAAACTATCATACGAGCACACAATAATTAGACATAGACTACATACACCTTAGATTAGATAATTAGACAAGTAGAGTAATCGGTAGAAATACCAAACCCCAAATCCAAACCCCGAGATTCGTACCTTTCAATTTCCTAAAAAACATAAAAAGATAAAAAAAATAATCTTCCTCAACCCCAACCTTAGCGTAGTAACTTCTCACTAGCAATCCTATTCCCCTAGAGAACGATATCAATACCCGTGGCTTACCCTAATACTACACTAAAACGATTAGGTTCACTGCCTAGGGTGTTATAAAACTTGCTCGAAGAAAAGGAAGTTCCTTTGACCCCGAATGACGCGTGTAGCGTTATCAGCAACTCAAACCGCACCCCAACAACGACCCACTAACAACCAAACAAACACCACCTCGGCCTACTCACCACACCCCGTAAACGAACCCCCTCATACTCACCCCATGATTACTTTGTCAAACCCGTTGATTGCCTCACTTTACATACCTCCTCCATTTCCCCTATACCTAAATCTCCTTTTGTCTCTTTAAAATATCATCAATGGTGTAATGCTATGTATGATGAGTATAATGCGTTAATTAAAAATGGTACTTGGGTTCTTGTATCGAGGCCCTCGGGTGTTAATATGGTTCTTTCTCTGTGTTTATTTAAGCATAAGTTTCATGCTGACATGACTTTTAGCCGCTATAAGGCTCGTTTGATTGCTAATGGTAGTAGTCAGCAACTTGGAATTGATTATGATGAGGCGTTTAGTCCAATTATAAAACCGGCTACCATTCACACTATTTTTAGCCTTCTTGTGTCACGCCAGTGGCCTGTTCATCAGCCTGATGTTAAGAATGCATTTCTTAACTGTGATTCATCTAAAACTATCTACTTGCATCTGCCTTTGAGATTTGTTGACTTTCGTTACCCTCATCATGTTTGCCTTTTTCAGAGATCTTTATATGGACTGAAGTAAGCACCTCGTGCTTGGTTTCAGTGATTTGTGGGTTATGCCACACGGTTCGGTTTCTACCACAGTAGGTGTGGTTCTTCATTTATGAGGTTTCTTACTTACTTATATATGTAGACGATATCATTCTTACAATTCCACTGCTCTACTTCAGATTATTATTGGTTCCTTGCATAATACGTTTGATATGACTGATCTCAGGGCACTTAATTATTTTCTTGTTATCTGTTGTGCATCATCATACATGTTTGTTTTTGTCTCAGAGTAAGTATGCTCTTCAGCTCCTTGAGCATGCATACATGGTTAATTGTAACCCTTCTAGGACACCTGTTGATACAGACTCTAAACTGGGTCCCAAAGGGGTTCCTATTAAGAATCCCACTTTGTATCGCAGTCTTGCTTGTGGTCTAGAGTATCTCACATTTACACATCCGGATTTATCTTATACAGTGCAGCAAATATGCTTTTACATACACAATCCTCGAGAGCCACATCTTGCTGCTCTCAAGCGTATTTTACGCTATGTTCAAAGGACTTTGGATCCTGGTCAACACTTATATTCATCATTGAGTACTTCTCTAGTTGGTTATGCAGATGCTATTGGGCGGGTGGCCCGTATACACAGCGTTCAACGTCAGGGTACAGTGTTTTTCTGGGTAATAACTTATTATCTTGGTCTTCCAAGCGCCATCACACTCTCTCACGTTCTAGTATCGAAGCCGAATACTGAGGGGTTGCTAATGTTGTTGCTGAGACTACATGAATTCGTAATTTGCTCTGTAAGCTTAATTCTCCTTTATCATCCGCTACGCTTGTTTTTTGTGATAATGTCAGTGCTATATATCTCTCTTCTAATCTTGTTCAACATCAATGGATGAAACATATTTAGACATAAATTTTGTCCGTGACATGGTTATGGCTGGTCAGGTTCGCGTTCTACATGTGCCTTCTCGTTACCAGTATGCTGATATCTTCACCAAAGGGCTTCCTTCAGCTTCATTTGAGGAGTTTCGATCCTGTTTAAGCATCCGGCCTCCTCCCACTCTAACTGCAAGGGAGTATTAATCGTTATTTGTATGTGTGCCTGATAGGCCAAGCCCATTGTCAATAGTCTACGACAATATTGTGTATCATATATATATAGGTTCAATGTTTTAATAATAATCAAGGAATCAATATCTTCAAGGAATCAGATTCGTGGGTGGTGGTACCAGTTCCCTTATCGGGTTGATTAACCGCATCGGAAACTGGTGTTGTAAGTGCACCACCACTTGAACCTCAAGGGCCACGAGTCTGTTGAAGATTAAACTCCTTAGCAACATGTTGTAGCCTGAGATGCTTCAGTGTTTTCCTGTAGTCTTTAGCTTCATCTTGTGGCTCTTCATCTGAGCTTTCGTCCTCTTCCTCTTCCACTGGAGTCTTACCCTTATCAGCTTTAGGACTAAGAGGTTTGTCAGCTGTTGTTGTGTCATCTGTAACAGATTCCGAATAATGAACCTCCTCGTCCGTTTCAGTATCCTCGGAGTCTTCGTCCTTAACTGTAAGTGCCACTTGAGGATTAGGAATGACAACCTTTGATGGAACTTTTCTTTTTCGTGAAGGTTTTCTCTTCGGATACTTAGGGGCACTTCCAGTGCTTGTAACACTACTTGCACTACCTCTCCTGGTCTTCTTAACTGGAATTGTGGAAGACTTTTCATCAATGAATCCAACTTTTCCTGACGCAACTGCTTCTTGATATCGTGAGTATGATTGAAGTTTCTTGATATCTTCAGTGAGAAGACAGTCTGTCAGTACAACACCTTGTTTCTTTGTTGTTGATTCTTTGAATCTGACAACATTCAGAGTAGGCTCAAACAGTTCGGAGTGATGGTCGGGGTCATCAAGTCTCAAGGGAATGTCAAGATTATTCCCGAGAATCCTTTGGATCAACAATTTAGTGTATCTGATGTAGGGAATCTTGGTGCCAGGCTTCCTGAGGTAAGACATCATGTCATCCCATATCAGGCTTGCGAAGTCGATATGCATCTTGTTGACCATGCCCCAGAATATTTGCAGTTCCATGAGCTTAGGATGCTCATAACCGCTATCACATCCAGAAACAGATTTGGTAATCATGATGTATAATGTTCTCCATGGCCGAGGGATGTTCTTTAAATCGACCGATGAATGTTTAGTGATGATCCCAGCAGCTTCATCGTAGCCAATATCGACCAAGAATTGGAGTGTAGTTGCTTCCGTTGGAGTGGCGACGTATTCAACAGGCTGTATGGCAGGAAGTAAGAGAATTGCCCTTAAGTCCGCAACAGTGATGGTGACTTGTTTGTTGTTGAGAGTCACCGTAACAGCATCTTGACCATCCACCTTCTTCATAGTGTGCCAGAACTGATGGATATAGATTACTGGTACTATTGGTGAATTAGTGAGCTTGTTGTTGTAGGGATGAGTCTTCAGAATATCCACAGCAATAAGACATGAAGACTCTTAGCACGTGAAGTTATCAAAGTACACTTTCAGATTGTTCTTTCCAATCTTCATCTTGTAACCGGTAGGGAAAATGTCTTCCATTGTGAGTACATTTGGTGCATCAACGTTTTCCATTGTGACGTCCATTTTGTGATCTGAAAGATATTTAGCCAAAAGAACCAACATATCGAAAGACATTACGTTAGTCAATAGTTAATTTTATTGTCCAATTATTGAATATGTTATGTTGATGAATGTTACGAGTCCAACGTCACTTGTTTGTCCAATAGTCCAAAGTAGTCGTGATAAGTTTCGTGAGTTTATTAATTTTGAATTTTAAAATCCAAATTTTCACTCATTTACACAACATATTTACCATTGTAGCTTATAAGTGACATTTTGGTTTTGTGACGTTATGATTTATTTATTTACAAGTTTGTACACGTAACAATTCATTGGTAAGGTTAAAGCTTTGGCTTATGCGTAAACATTAATAACCATACGCGTAGGCATAAGCTTATGCGTAGGAACTCTTCTTACGCGTAAGAAATATTACGTGTAGGCAAGGAGCCCTTGGCATAAAGCTTACGTGTAAGCGTATGTTGGAGCTTATGCGTAAGGTTTACTCGTAAGAGTGAACCTTATGCGTAAGACTCTAGTTTACGCATATCCTTCACAGGATACGCGTAGTCCCCATGTAGAACCTTACGCGTAAGATTTCTCTTACGAATAACATTCTACGCGTAAGGTGATCCTTATGCGTAGAAATCCAGTTTAACCTTGATTCTGAATTTTGCACGCGTAAAACCTGAAATAAATTTGTCATAACATCTTCATTAACATATTATACAATATCTTTCATCCACACATGTTATCACATTCATTCAATGGTTACGCGTAGGTTTTCCTTAGGCGTAAAACTAAAACCCTAAGTGTCAAATTCTTACAAGTAAGAAATCCAGCCATGTAAATGGCACCAAATTGTTTCTGGGATGTCTTAGGGTCAATGTAAATGTGTTGCAACAAGTATTAACATCCAGAACCTCATGAGTCAAAAGTACCTCATTCGTATGAGACATAAACCCTAAATCTTAATTTCTTACAATTATATGTTTCTGGGTAAGAATCAATGGTGGTTTTGGCAAATTAAGCATGTTACAAACATCATATGACCATCTAATTACTCAGAAACACTCACAATAGAAAACCCTAATTTTGAAAAATGATCAATTGATGTTTCTGGGTGGATTTTGAAGATGGAAATGTTCATAACACTTATGTTTAAACGTTTTGACACAATATTTTTCATCATAAACATCCAATGATGATTTCGTGTTCATACGCATACGCGTAGAACACAAAATCACCCCAATCTCAAAATCTAGCCGTTGGATTTTCATGAAATCAAAAACCAATGTTTATAATTACACAATGATCCTTAAACCACTAACAGATTTGAAGTTTTTCACACGGATTTGAGGATTGATTCTTATGCGTGGGATGAGGCAGATGAAAGTATTAAATGCTTTGAAATAAATGAATAATAAAGCTAGGTGGAGGTGTTTTGTAAAAATGAGTTTAAGCTTTTGACAACTTTGGCCCCTCCACCTTAACCATTTTCATCCACAGCCCATAACTTCCATTTTGGTTAAATATGAAGTGCAAGTTTGGAAAGAAAATTGAGGACACTCCCCCTCAACTTTAGAAATAGAGAAATTTTACAAGTTTGGGTCCGAGGAGTGTCAAGAAACAAGACAAGTGTCCACCATTATCAAAGATATAACCAGTATAGGATAACATGCAAGTACAAGGTTTTATGAAATAGAAAATATTTACTTTCTCCCCTGATATGCTTACGCAGCGCGTTCGGGGTCAAAGAAACTTCCTTTTCGTCGAGCAAGTTTTTCAACACCATAGGCAGTGAACCTAATCGTTGTAGTGTAGTATTAGGGTAAGCCACGGGAATTGATATCGTTCTCTAGGGGAATAGGAATGCTAGTGAGAGGTTACTACGCTAAGGTTTGGGTTGAGGAAGATTATTTTTTATCTTTTTATATTTTTTTAGGAAATAGAAAGGTACGAATCTCGGGTTTTGGATTTGGGGGTTTGGTATTTCTACCGATTACTCTACTATCTAATTATCTAATTAACTAAGGTGAGGGTAGTCTATGTCTAATTATTGTGTGCTCGTATGATGGTTTAAAGATGTGTTTACTTAGGTTTTATTACTCCTTAATTATCTCCTATTGATGGTTGAATTGTCACGTCCTTATTCTTAATTTCGTTGTGTGTCTAAGGTCGTAGGGTATGCGTTTATCCCTAACTCTTTGAAACTACCAAAGGGTCTCGTCTACAAAATCTCTAGGATTTATAAACTCTAACTCTAAGGTACTCTTTGGATGGTTTAGCCTACAACTACTCTAGGTGTTATAGTCTAAGGTTCACAAAGATTAATCAAGCATTAACTACACAACGAATGACCTATCGCATTACTAGATCATTAACAATTAAGATAAGAGACAACCAATCAATATTCAATAGTTAAGTTTCATATTCCCTAAGCAAACACACAAGTAAATTAGCCGGACATGGAGAACATGCAAGCATACACACAAATTATTGAAGACATAATTGAATTAATGAAGTAAAACAATTATCTTGATGTAAGATAGGGTTTGGAACCCTAAAATACTGTACAAGATAGCCTTGGTTCTGTTTAGGTTTTTACTCCAAAAGACTACACACTAAAAACTAAAAAATTCGGATTCTATATATAAGATTACATTCGCGACGGCGTCACCTTTTAATTTGTGACGCCGTCGGGTCGCCGTTATTAGAGTTTCGTCTTGGCCACGTTAGTCTTGCGACGGCGTCACCTTATGCTTGTGACACTGTCTCCTTCAGTCTCTGACGCCGTCTGGATCAAATCTAGGCCGTCTGAGTTGCGACGGCCTACTCTTTTAAAGCCTGACACCGTCACTTGTAAATAAGCAATTTGGCTACTGTATCGTCACAACATGTGCTCCGACGGCGTCGCAGATAACACCTGACGCCGTCCCCTTGTGTTTCAGCAGCTTGAGTGTCTCGATTCTTGACTTTGGCAATTTTCTTCGTATATCCGCACCTTTTCGTCCAAATAAGTGCCATTCCAGCAATTTGCCTTCAAGAGACCTAAAAAGTGAAAAGGAACAATATTAAGTAATAACTGATACAAAAGTGATCAAATAAGGGCTTAAACGACCCCTCAAAAAGGTACATTTTAAAACCTTATCAAATATCTCAACACTTGTTCGGGAAAAAATGTGAAAAGTTTGATAGAGCAAAGTGTTGACTGAATTTGTGTACTTGCCATGTTTGAAAGAAATTAGATCGAAGAATATTTTTGACTTTTATCAAATTTTATATTTTTGTATTTTGTTTTTGAAAAATATTTACAAAAGAGGTTTTGGTGTTTGACTGGTTTTGAGATTGTTTTAAAAATTCGTCCAGTTCCTCTGGAGTCAAACACCTCATATCAATCCAATGGACCAACTCAGTAAACCTAGAAGGAGCTAAGGCTTTGATGAGAAGATCTGCCAGTTGGTATTCAGTACCCACAAAATATAATTCAACGGTACCCTTTTCCACATGCTCCTTGATGAAATGATATCGAAGATCGATGTGCTTGGACTTCGAATGTTGAACAGAGTTGCACGAGATTGCAATAGCACTTCGATTGTCGTAGTACATCGGTATTATGTCAAATATGTAACCATAGTCTTTGAGTTGTGTTCTCATCCAAATGACTTGAGCACAACACGCCGACATGGCTACATATTCTGCTTCTGTTGAGGACAGCGATGTACAATCTTGCTTCTTCGATTGCCATGACACCAGTTTATCACCAAAAAATTGTAGAGCTCCTGAAGTACTTTTTCGTGAATCTAATAACCTGCGTGATCAGCGTCTGAAAGAGCTATTAGTTCAAAACCAGAATCCTTCGGATACCAGATCCCCAAGTTAAAGGTTCCCTTGATGTATCGGAGGATTCTTTTAGCCTCAGAGAGGTGAGTTGCAGTTGGTCGCGACTGATAACGGGAGCAAAGATATACAGCAAAGACAATATCAAGTCTACTGGCCGTTAGATACATGAGAGACCAATGATACTTCGGTATTTGGTAGGGTCAACCAATTTCCCATGCAAATCAGCGTCCAGTTTCTTGGTATGTGCCATTGGTGTGGCATAGGTGTCACAGTTTTGCATTCCATTTTTGTTTAAAATTTCAAGGGCATATTTGGACTTACTCAAGAAAATACCACGGGGTGATTGATGAACTTGCAGTCCTAGAAAGAACGTAAGTTCACCCATCATGGATATTTCAAAATGTTTTTTCATAAGTTTTGAAAAATCGTTTAAGTACTTTAGATGTGTTGACCCAAAAATGATGTCATCCACATAAATTTGAACGATTAAAATGTGTGCCCCGTGATATTGTATGAATAGTGTTGGGTCGACCGATCCTTTGACGAAATTATGAGAGATAAGAAAGGATGACAACTTATCATACCACGCCCGAGGGGCTTGTTTGAGACCGTATCGAGCCTTGTTCAGTTTGTAGACGTGATTAGGGAACTCTGGATCAACAAATCCCTCTGGCTGACTAACATAGACCGTTTCTTTCAGTTTTCCATTGATGTCCATCTGAAAGACCGTAATTTTCATGTGAGCCGCGAATGCCAGAAAGATCTGAACAGCCTCAAGTCTAGCAACCGGTGTGAATGATTCCTCGTAGTCAATCCCTTCTTCTTATCTATAACCCTTAGCCACCAGACGTGACTTATTTCTGATAACCGTACCTTCAGCATCCAATTTGTTTTTCCAAATCCATTTCAGACCAATAACATAGACCCCAGTTGGTTTTGGAACCAATTCCCATACTTCAAGACATTTAAACTGGTTAAGTTCTTCTTGCATGGATTCAATCCAGTTGTCATATGTCATGGCTTCCTTAATATTTTTGGGTTCAGCTTGGCAGACGGTAAGTGCATAAATGCAATGTTCACCGTCCGTCTGAAGGCGTTGTCTAGTTACGACTGGTTGATTCGGGTTTCCAATAATGTTCACAAGAGGATGGTATTTAGTCCAACGATGTGTGGAGGGTTGATGTTGATATACATTATGCAGATTATGAGGATTCAAATGGCTTGAAGATGATTCCGCAACATCAGGTGTGGCAGTTTCATTAGCAAACGGATTGAAGAACGCATTTGGATCATAATCTGCAGGTGGGGGTACTTCATTGTTCAGAAGATCATCACCTGGTTCAGCGTCATTGGATGCGGTTTGTTCGACTGTTGTTGTAGAATCAATTGGTGGTGCTTCCTCAACAGTAGTTGTTGTTGCAGGTGTATCAGGGATTGGATTATTATCAGGTTGAGCAGCGGAAACAATTGATACATCTGGGGCACGTTGATCAATATCATCACTAAATAAAGGAGCAAAGAGCTGTTCCATTTGTTGACGAGTAAGCCGTAAGCTTGGTTCAACTGATGATGGGGTTTGGGGGAAGTTTAGACGGTTATGTCCGGGTTCCAAGTTGTTTTGCTCAGAAGCCATTTCAGTAAGCTCATCGAAATTTGCATGAATCGTTTCCATAATTTCCCTTGT
This sequence comes from Chrysanthemum seticuspe, assembly GCA_019973895.1. Classification (NCBI taxonomy): domain Eukaryota; kingdom Viridiplantae; phylum Streptophyta; class Magnoliopsida; order Asterales; family Asteraceae; genus Chrysanthemum; species Chrysanthemum seticuspe. The sequence continues at coordinate 261,755,403 of BPTQ01000007.1, forward strand.
ACGGCCATTCCAGATCCGGTAACCTTTAGAGTTTTCACAGTAGCCAACAAATACTCCTATGTCGGCTTTAGCTTTGAGCTTACCAAAGTCATCACGATCATTATTTGGGTAACAAAGGGATCCAAATACATGAAAGTGTTTGAGATTCGGTTTACGGTTGTGGATAAGCTCAAAAGGTGTTTTGTTGTGGCGTTTGGTAATCATTGAACGGTCTGAGTGTAGCATGCAGTTGACACGCCTTCAGCCCACAAGTAATCTAGAAGTTCAGCATTAATTAATATTGTTCTTGCAGCTTCCACTAATGTACGGTTTCGTCTTTCAACAACTCCGTTTTGTTCTGGTGTTCGTGCAATTGATGTTTGATGCTCAATTCTCACTTTCTCATAATCTGCACGAAGAGTTTGATTCACAAATTCAGTTCCTTTGTCTGTTCTGATTTGTCTGACTGTGTTCTGGAGTTGAACTTGAATTTTCGTGAGAAAGGTGATGATCATTTGTGGAGCTTGATCTTTACTTCGAAGAAAATAAACCCAAGTCCATCTTGAGTAGTCATCCACAATTACCAAGATGTAGCATTTCCCGTTAATCGTCTGCACACGCATTGGGCCACACAAGTCCAAGTGAAGAAGATGAAGCATATGCTGTGAGTTGTGTTCCACCTTTGAAGGAAAGTGAGCACGAGTGCTTTTCCCTTGTTCACAAGCTGAGCATAGGTGATCTTTAGAATACCGAAATCTTGGGAGATCTTCAACAAGTTTGTATCGTGCAAGATTGGTTATGGTTTGAAAGTTTAAGTGTGAGAGTCGACGGTGCCATAGCCAAGATTTTGTAGATGTTGCCTTTGAAAGTAGACAGATGGGAGATGAAGCAATCATGTCTTGCATTGAGATTGTATAAAGACTTTATGATCGGGTACCAGACATAAGATCGTTTCCTTGTAGATCACGAATGAAACAAGTTTTCTCCCGAAAAGCAACTTCCAAATTTCCATCACAAAATTGACCAACTGAGAAGAGATTGTGACCGAGACCTTCCACATAATAAACCCTGCTAATTTCGATGTTACCATTGATGTAATCTCCGTAGCCCATGATAGCTGCGAAGTGATCATTCCCGAACCTGACAGTGCCAATGAACTTTAGAACAAAGTTGGATAACAGTTTGAGATTGCCTGTCATGTGTCGGGAACATCCGCTATCAACAATCCAGAGGATAATCTGTCTCACCTGCATTACACACAGACGACACAGATGGAATAGAAGTAGATGTGGAACCCGAAGAGTTAGAGGGTTCCGATGCAGTTATAGTTGAAACACACATGTTTATGATTTTAGGTATCCATTTAAAGCCAAGTGTATTATGTAACCATTTCTGGCATCTCCAACTAGTCTTAGCTTTTGTCTTAGTAAATTCACTAGGTGATAAGGTCTTCCTAGGAGGTGAAGGGGGTTCTATGGGTACATCAATGACCGTAGCCGGAATACTAGAAGGTGGTTTACCTAGCACAGACTTAGAAGCATTAGTGGGCCTAGAGGTATTCTGTTTTCTATTATTCCGCTTATGAGATAAGATAGCGTTAGCAACACATTTATTATGACAACCAGAAAACATGCTTTTACGACAACCAACACAAGAGGCTTCAAACATAACTTTTAAAGTACTTAAAGATTCAGCATTCGTTACATCACTTTTTCCATTACATTTGTCAGACGTAATATCTAAAGTGGGAGTAACATGAATCTTATTCAAAGTCCTAAGGTGTTCTTCTACTTCAGAGGTCTTTATTGTTCTTTTCTTACGTCGCAACTTCCTATTCTTCCTTTTGGTGCTCTTAAGTTGTGAAGTGCTAGCGTTGGGAAAAGAGGCAACTATTATTGTTTCAGTAGAGGGAAGCACATTAGTATCTTGTGATGTGTCATTAGGCAATCTAAGAATTCCTGGTGAAGTAACATTTGTCCTTCTATTCCTATCTTGTTTGAATTTTATCAACTCTGCCTTTAGATCATGGATAGTGTGTAACAAATCTTGATTTTCAGAACGAGTGTTACCATTTTGTCGTAAAACTTCTGTGGTATATGCAAGATGATCATCAATATCTTTTGACGCTTGAGCATGAGTCTTTTTGAGTAAATCAAATATGACAACATATTGTGTTTTAACTTTTGAAATTTCTTGTTCATATTTTGAAATTTGACACTTCAAAGACACGTTTTCATCATCCAGTTGCTCAAGTTTTGGATTAAGATTTTTTGTATGCAACTGATTGATTTTATTTTGCAAAGCGAGTTCTCGATTTTGACAATCTTTTTGACACCATTGAAGACGACGTTTTGCATTTGAAAGCTCGTTTAACAATCGCTCATTTTCAACTTTTAAAGATTTGATTTGTGACACATTATCGGTATGCTCAACATTTTCAACATAATCAACAGAATCAGCAGAGATATAATCAAATGCATATGCAACAGAATGTAATAACACAACATTTATGGTATCAGCACAGAGAACATCTTCCAAGAGTTGATCAACATCTTTTCTTAACATTTTCTTTTTACGTTTAGAATTTGAAATCGATGTTTTTGTTTGTTCGAAAACTCTTTTCATAAGTCCAAGCTCTTTGTGAAAATCCCTTTCCCAATAAATTGCACACATTTTCAAATTTCGGACATGAGGTAAAATTATTTTCTGAAAAATATCTCTTTGTGCTCGCGCTTGAGGCGATTGAAAATGTTTGACTTTTATTTCAGAATTGATTTCAATTTCACGTTCCAAAAGTTTGATGTCCGATAAGAATGTTTCAAAATATTTTAGAACTTGACATTATGGCTTTATTTCATTTAATGAAGGTAAAGGACCATTAATTTGTGAAGCATTGGAAAGGGGACCATCTTTAGAAGACTCAGAAGCAGGTGTGACAACCCAAGGTGTGTTCGAATGATCCTGTTGTGGGACAAAAGTTACGTCTTTTGAATAGTTAAATGGTTTGTTATAAACAACATTTTCCAATTTTGACCGACTCTCGTCTTCAGCATCTAATTCTTCCATGCAATTATATTCAACAACACTCATAATGGAATCATCAATTCTGTGTTATGCACTGTAAACTTGAGGATTTGGTTTGAATGCTCTATGTGAAAACTTAGGTTTGTAATCAGCAAGATTCGGTCCATATCCATTTGGATTTGGTTTAAAAGTAAACTTTTGAATAGTTGTGATTGACTCGCCATGTTTATAAACAACATTTCGAAACTCTTTGATTTTGTTTTGTAAGTCGACAATTTCTTCAAGATAGTCATCTATTCGTTTCTTTGAATGCTTTTTGTACTCACAGAACTGTTTTTGACAAGTTAATAACTCAGACTTGGCTTTTTGAGTTTCCGAAGTGAGAGCATTAAGTTGTTGTCTATGATCATATTTCAGTTGTTCTATCTGAGACAACAAAGCATTCTTAGATGCAACTAGATCACATATCTGTTTTTCCAAAGATTTTTCGTTTTGGTAAGATTTAGCAAAAGCGACTTCAAAACCTTTTTCACGTTTTTCTTGTGTTTAAAAAATGTTGAGTTGGAGTTTTAAGCATTCATTATCCTTAGTTAACAGTGTATTTTTATCCTTTAATTGCTTATTGATGTCAAGGCATTTTTCCATCCGAGATTTTTGGTCCTTAAGTAAGGTCATGAGCTCAATATCTGGATTAGACAAAAGATCAGCTTGTTCAACGTGAGTCTCAACATGATCATTATTTTGATCCTCAAATATAACCACAGAGTCAACTTGATTATCAGTGTTAACCATAAGGTCATCTTGATCGTCAAATATAACTACTGGATCTATTTGATTATCATGAGATGTAGAAGGCTCATGTTGAACACTCTGATCCTTTTCGGATGCAGATGTTGACGGAGATACCAAATCAGTAATGAATATAGTTTGATCCGGTACCTGAGACAAGCCGTCAGTGTCATACACTGGGCCTGTGTCACGCATGTGGAGTTCTTGCATGTTTGCCATTAACATCACAGCTGCATTAGCCTGCAAGTCCTCCGTGTCATCATCCGAATCTGCATTTACCATGAAGCTTTGTTCCTTGTTGGCAAGAGTTCCACCAGCTTCATCCTTGAGATCCAAGAGTAAAGCCTCTTTGTGATAAGCGCTGCCTCTTGTCCTCGGCTTTGGGCATGCATTAGCCAGATGACCCTTCTCATTACAGTTATAACAACGAAGACCATTAATCCCAGTCTGAGCATTTCCCTGATCAACCACTTGAGCACGTTGTTGTGGAGCACCCATGTTATTCCTTCCATTAGCATTAAACCCTTGACCACTGCCCATCTGACGAACATTACCACGATTCTGAACTTCAACACGTCCATTGTTAACAACAGCCTAATTCCTTGTGTTAGATGAGGTACGAATGCGATTGTTGGATTTGTTTGAATATCGGCCGAAGGCTCTAGCAATTATGACAAACCCTTGTTGCAATGCATCGAAAGCTTCTGCATCCTCATTAGATTCACTGTAAATTGCTTGATCATTGTTGTTGTTGTATGGAACTAATTTAGTTTCTTGAGATTGTTGCTGTGACGGATCATATGGTGTAATTGTAGCAGTTGGTTGTGGAGGATTTGTGAAGACAGTTAGCAAAGTAGAGAATTGAGGATAACACGTTTGAGCCCACAATGCAAGAGTTTGATTATCCGGGAGTGAAGGTGAAACAGGAGCTCCACGGATGACTCTTTCTCTGTCAACTTCCTTTTGGTGGGGTTTCAAATAGTCATACAATAATCCGTATGTAGCATGATGAAGATTCTTTGCTTGACGGATGAAAATAACATACTTTTCCCAATCAGGACCAAGGCTACTGAGGAACTTAGTGTTGACTGCAATTCTTGGCATAATGATGTTATGTTTTTCCAAGTCATTGATGATGTCTGAGAATCGATGATGATATGACTCTAATGTCTCCCCTGGTTCAATCATGAAGTGTTCATATGCTAAGTAGATTTTTGATTCCCTATCTTCTTGATTGAGTTCAGTGCCTTCCATGAGAAGATGAATATGCTCCCACATTGCTGTAGCAATCTTCTGAGCATCAACACTACGAAGTATCGGATTGGGTAAACCCAAAAGGATATATTGCATTGCAAGTTCATCGGCTTCCATGTGTAGAAGTTGGTCAGTAGTAAGTTGATCAATACGGGCAACGTTGGTAACATAATCTCTTGGTGGATTAGCATTCGGATCTCCGGGTACAGTGATAGTAGGCATCTGAAATGGACCTTCAAGGATGACCTTTTTTAAGAACTTACCATGTGGTTTCTTTAGATCACAGAACCTAAAGAATCTTATCACCCATTGATCGTAGTTTCAGGGAGTGAGCATTGGAGGTCTATCAAGTGATCCAGCCTCATGAATGGATTGTTGGCTACTTAAAGCTTCACACATCTTTGCAAACCAAGACGGTTCCCTCGTAGCATACTTGGATGGATGCTGATTTTGAAAGTTTGTGTAAGGTTTTACTTGTAGACTAGGTGGTGGTTGAATCATTTGTGATGGAATTGCTCCTTGAGGAAATTGTTATTGAAATTGATGTTGTTGTTGATAGAGTTGTTGTTGTTGTTGTTGTTGTTGTTGTTGAGGATACATACGAGGAAAGTAGCTAGAGTATGGTGGTTGAGACATCTTAATACTTGTGTTGATGATGGATCTTTGTAGTCGAATGAAACTTTGTTGATGAAGTATCCTTATGAGTAGAAAACCAGCTTATGCAAAGAAAAAAAACCTTATGCGGAGAAAAACAACCTTACGCGTAGGAGTAAGGCTTAGCGTAAACGTAAACCAAAGGCTTAATAGTAAGAACCTTATGCGTAAGATTTCCTTAAGCGTAAGACAAGCTTATGCGTAGAAAATGCTTATGCATAAGATGTTTACTCGTAAGCTTTTATGCTTAGGCGTAAAACTAGGGTTTTACCCAAAAAATCCTTTACACTTATACTAGTGTAAGAGATATCCAAAGTCGAAGTGTTTTCAGGCTTATCCAAGCAAGAAAACACTGAGTAAACTAATAGCACTGAATATCAAACCTTGAGTAGCTTATGCGTAGACTATAAATCCTTACGAGTAAAACTAGGGTTTTAATATGCGTAAGAATTGCCAACTTGCACCAAAAACTGATTTTATGCCCAAAAGTGTTTGTAAACCAGATTTTTATGATGAAAAAGCTCCAATATCACCAAAATAACACAAAAGTGTGAAACTTGATGATCCAAAACTCTTATACACCTTACGCGTAGAAATGACTACACGAATGAAACCAAGCTCAAAACTTAGGAAATGCACGTAAAGTTTCAAACTTTTTGCCAAAAACTTAAACTTTAACACCAAATAACCTTTAAAGTACAAGAATCTTGAGTTTTAAAGTGTAAAAATTAAAGCTTTTAAGCGTTTGAAAGTCTATGAACCGAGACTTACGCTTATAGACTAAAACTTCAAAAACAAAACCGTTTCACCCAACTATTTGGCGAATGATACCACTGTTAGGTCACCATGTTTGCAACACAAGCATCAATATAAGAAATATAGAAGAGAACTGATCGGTTGAACAAGTCACACAAAACACACACACGAATACAAACCTTTAGGCGTAAGATTTTATGTAAAATGAACAACCAACTCTCAAATGAGAGTTACAAAACTATTTATTGGGGAAGGGAGGGCAACATATCTAGTCCCTTCCTTTCCTTATTGGGCTTTTGCATAGGCTCATGGGCTTTCTACATGAGCCTAGCCTTAGTTACTAACATAAAAGCCTTAATTAAGCTAACTATTACATATTGATTACTAACACTTGAGAAATGGTTTAGGAGTGATTCCAACAGTTTTAAGGTTTAATTTTTTATTGTTATTGTTTAACTAAATGGAACAAATACACAATAAAAAAAAACATAACGTAAAATAAATACTCTATATATAAAAACACTACACAAATAAATACACTATACATATAAAAATACTACACAAAAAAATACACTATACATATAAAAATACTACACAAATAAATACACTCTACATATAAAAACACTACACAAATTAAATATACTACCCTAAATTAAACACTACATAATTAAATTAAAAAAAAAAAAAAAAAAAAAAAAAAAAAAAGTACAAGTTACTACCGTACGGACGTGGGGCCCACCATATATGAGGTGCTTGGCAAGCATTTCATGGGGTGCTTGCATAGACTACCCCCAGCAAATATGGACTCGTAGGTCCCATTTTCCAACCCCACGTGATCACTTTACTTGAAGCAATCAGTATATTTTTGTCCCATGTAATTAAAAATCTCGCAAACAGTACCTCAATGTGCGCCCCACAATCAATATGAACCAGAACTAATAACCTTTTAGTACCATGTAACGTCATGCAGAGACTCGTGGACCCCATCAGCAACGATCACAATTTGAAGTCAACGTCCATATCCCTCAAAATTAAAATAGTCCCATCATCCCACGTGATCTTGATTTCCAAACACATCAAGTAAATAATATAACCAGTATTAAAAAAAATCCAGTACTAACTTGTCATGAAACCAGTACTAACTTTTGTGTTCTTCGAATTAAGACAAAATTACATGCTTGGTCCCTATGGTCTACCCCAAATAATATGTTTAGTCCCTAAGTCATTTTAATTACACCACACATACCTATTTTTAAAACTTGTTGCCCATTTAGTCCCTATTATGGGAAATAAGGACTATCCGTGTAACAAAAATAATTACACAGATGATCCCTATTTTTTTAAATAGGGACTAAATGGGCAACATGTTTCAAAAATAGATACGTGTGGTGTAATTAAAACGACTTAGGGATTAAATTGTTATTTGGGTTAAACCATAGGGACCAAACATGTAATTATTTCTCGAATTAATGACCACCGACCAGATCTGACCAATTTATTTACTCGAGAATATACCACCAAAATAATAATTCCAATTCATTAATTTGTATATTCCCACTGGTTAATAATACTACGAGATTAAAACCAGAATAAATAGCAGCAGCACCAAGATAAAAATAACTATTACCTTCTAAAAATTGCTTCATCAATAAAACCTTGAAATCGCCTAGATATCACAAGCCACCCGCTCTGATACCAATTGTAAAGTCCCATTTAAGCCCATCTAGGATATCATAACATTGATTTGCACAGCGGAATAATAAGTAAGAACATCAATGTTACTAACAAGGTTTTCTATATTAACCATAAACTAACAAACCGAAACCCTAGGCGTTTACAATGAACCATACGCATAGGTCTCACACACACACTTTTAGTGTTTACATCTTGCTTGACCTTTCTAAAAACTAATGACATACATCTCTTTATATACTAGAGATTAGGTTTACAAGACTTCTACAAGAAGCTAACTAAGAAGATAATATCAAATCTTTTAAACTTTAAAGATTATCTTCTAAATATTCTATTATCACAAGAAGATCTTCCAGCTTTTATTTCTTCCACACGATCATCCAAAGCTTTCATATCAAGTCCTTGTAGTTTTTTAATCATCAAATTATAATTCCCAACATTTTTTATTTCGGGTGGGATAGGTGTTAAACAGAAAAAGGGGGTCAATACTTCTGGTAATGTAAATGACAACGATAATGTGGTTAATTTGGGTAATGGTTTTGAACCTGTCGTGCTTGCGGATTCGAACAATTTTGGTACTAATTTAGGGAATGTTAATGGTGGTGGGGAGGACAGTCAGAAGAAATCTACTGTGAATAAAACTAATACGAAGAATCGTAGGAAGGTATTGTTTTATTCTCCTCCTATTGACGTTGATGTGGGGGTTGAACAAGGTAAGACAACGGTTGAGGATAGTGGTGTAAATAACGAAGCGAGTAATGAGCCGTTTAGTGGAGATTCGGTGCTAGGAAAAACCTACTGATGAGGTTGTGAGGAATTTGGTGGAGGCCATGGATATTGATCAAGCTAAATCGAGTAATGAAGGTTTTATGTCTACTTCATTTGATTCTATGTTTAAAGAAAACAATCCCAAAAAGATAGTTCAAATTTATAAAATGCGTAATGGGGAGAGTGTTGATGGTGCAGATGTGTCTATCCATTTGGAAGCTTTAAATGAAGTTCGTTGTCAATTTGGTAATACTTAGTATGGGTACTTTATTGGGAAACGACTTGTTTTTCCTATTGTTGAGAATTACGTTAAAAACGCTTGGGCGAAGTTTGGTCTTGAACGAGTTATGTTGAGAAATAGTTTCTTTTTCTTCCAATTTGCTACTAAGGAGGGTATGGAACAAGTTTTTGAAAATGGTCCATGGCTGATTCGTTTGGTTCCAATTATCTTAAACATTTGGACTCCCAATTCTAGAAATAAAAAGGACGAAATTACCACGGCTCATGTTTGGGTAAAACTCCACAATGTCCCTATTGTTGCATTTTTGGAAGTTGGTCTTAGTTTAATCACAACTCAAATTGGTCGACCATAATGCTCGATGCTTACACGAGTTATGTGTGTCTTAATACTTGGGGGCGTATTTCGTATGCCCGAGCTCTTATTGAGGTTTCGGCTACTAAGGCTCTTGTGGAATCTGTTATCGTGGCAATCCCATTATGGGTCCGGACATTATTTGGAAACTATTGCCGTTGAATATGAGTGGCAACCTCCTCGGTATGAAACTTGTAAGATATTTGATCATATTGATGATCGATGACCTAAGAAGGTTAGGGTCATGGAGCAGAATGTTGTCAATGATGACGGGTTTGTTAAGGTTACATGTAAAAATGGGAAAGGTAAGCAACCGTCTAAAGCTAAACATATTGATGTGATCCGGTTGAATAAACCTAAGCCTAACTTCTATTACCGTCCAGTCAGTAAACCCATTAAGGGAGATGATGTAGCTTCTAAATCGCAACCAAGTAGCTCAAAGGAGCCTGATTCAGCTGAGGTTTTGGCATCGAAACAAACAATTAATACGGATACATCTAACAAGACTCATGCAATTAATAAAAACACATTTAAGGATGATATTAATCTTGTCTCTTTAAAGAACTCATTTGATGCTCTTGAGAAAGAAGACAATGTTTTGAAACCAACAATGAGAAAAGGAAGAATAAGGATGTTATTGGAAGCTCAACATTTGAAAGTTTAGTGATGATGATGAAGTTTTGGAGGTTCACAATGAAACATCTAGTTACATGGCTTATATGAGCAATGGAAGGAGGATACCTATGATCAAAACTCTTATAATGATGAAGACTTTGATGATTGTGGTTTGACTAGTGCTCAAATTGCGTATGCTAATGCATATGACATTCATCTTCGTGGTCAAATTAGATAGGTTTCTTTTTTTGTTATGCATAAGTATGGCATGTCATTCTTACGCTAGGTTGTAGGTTTTAAGCTATATATGTGCTTTGGGTGTGTTCGTTTGGGTCGAGACGTGGGATTCACCCTCATCCGTTGTACCTAATTGTTTTTGGAGTAATATATTTTACCGGAGAAACATTTTACCCAAAAAATTGTATAAAGGAAAAATATAAAAACGAGAGGTTATTTTTGAAAGTTTAGTGGTCAAATTTAAAATATTAATAAATTCAATTCTCTAATTCAATATAGAAAATAGACCGTATATAAAAATTTGTGTAAATTGAAAATAAATAAACTAAAAAATGGTAATTAATTAAACCTAAAGGTTTAAATTTAAAATAATGTTATATTTTAAGTTGTCCATCATCTTCGAGTCACTGGGTTACCGGTTCAACCGGGTCAACCCGGTTTTCTATTTAAAAAAAACCAAATCTAGTCGGGTTCGAGACCTGAGTTGACCTGGGTCACCTAAAACTGACGGGTCTAACCGAGTTTCGAGAATTAACTTTTTTTTTCCTTTTAAATGAAAAAAACCAAAACTCAGTCGGGTTTCGAGAACCGGGTTGATCCTGGTCACTTAAAACCCGATGGGTCTAACTGGTTCGACCGTTTTTTATGACCCGGTTTAATATGACTTTTTTTTGCCGGAACTGGTTGAATCGGTTAACTCGGCCTGGTTGAACTGGGTTTTGAAACATTGAGTTTGATTATTACTCGATTTTCTTGTTTTTTGAGTGAAAATGATCGACCGGTGCAAATATAGAAGCTTGGTTTGGCGGTGGGTTTATTTGGTTTGGTGTATTTTTCATGTGGAGGTGATCGATAGAATAGATTAAACATCACAATATCGTGTATGTGGCTTTTTTTTCTTTTTTGTTCAAAAGAAGGCAAGTATGAAAGCATATGATTCTGGAGCATCTATTGGCCTCACAAGACAAGGACATATATATAATACAGCTTTATTAATCAGTGAAAAGCCACAGCTATGATAACCAAATCTCTTTGAAATGTTCTTAAATAGTTGACACAATATAGCTCTTTGTCCGGTTATTATGTAATGATTAGTCAAGGCATTTGGTCTAGTGGTATGTGAGTTATTCATCAACTTAAAGATTGTGATTAAGTTTCACTGGAAGTATTTGTAAGATATATTACGAGATAAGTGGTATAGAACGTTGAAAAAATTGATGTTAAAAAAAATTACGTGATTTTTAGATACGTCTTTGTAAGTTAATTTATCTACAATGAACTCTAACCTAATAATATGTGTATTATCAGATAATGATTTTATATTTTGATTTCCATATACATGGATTGAATGTACACCCAGTGTAATACGCACGAGGCACTTGACCAAACCGCACGTCTTTGGCTCTTTGAAGAGCAAAAGCTTCCTTAAGGCTTAATCGTCAATATTGGTCTTGTATAAATTTCCACCTTACTAATGAAGGTATTAGTAAGTATAAAAACAATATGAGGTTTCAGTGTTGCCATAATAAAAAACAAGCGTGGTTCATGCCTTCTTCACCAATGTTATGTGGGACCTATACATAGCTATAGCTATAAATAAGACGCAGTTTCACTTGACAATTATGCAAAACAGAATTAGCTCTTAGTCTTCAAACATACAAACATATCTAGTTCTTTAAGAAATATTGGCCGATTTTCGAGCTAGGAGCTGGTTCTAAGTGTCAACATGCAATCACTACAAGCCCAAGTCCAAGAAGAGATCATCCTGACTGAAAATGTGTGCCAGATTTATGAGAAACTTTCAAAGCTTGAAACACTCAAACCCTCTAAAGATGTCGACAACCTCTTCACTCAGCTCGTCCACTTATGCATCCCGCATTCTTCTATCAATATAGCCACTCTCCCAGCCAATATACAAGAAATAAGGTCTAAGCTCATTAGACTTTGTGGTGAGGCCGAGGGCCTACTTGAAGCTCACTTCTCCTCAATTTTAGGATCTTTCAAAAATCCTCTTCATCATCTTAATATTTTCCCTTACTATTCCAATTATCTCAAGCTTGGCCGTCTCGAGTATGACATCCTTAATCAACACTATTCCACCACAGCAGAAACCCCTAAGCGTGTCGCATTTGTGGGGTCTGGCCCATTACCTTTCACCTCAATAGTCTTGGCCTCTTACCATCTCAAGGATACAACTTTCCACAACTATGACATTGACTCTATGGCAAATTCCATGGCTTCTCGTCTGGTTTCAGCCGATCATGACTTGTCCAAAAGAATGGTGTTCCACACTGCCGATATACTGGATGTGACTGATGAGTTGAAGGATTATGATGTGATTTTCTTGGCAGCACTTGTGGGGATGAATATAGACGATAAAACTAAAGTTATTCAACATTTGGCTAAGTACATGGCACCTGGTTCCGTCCTCATGCTAAGGAGCGCCCACGGTGCGCGTGCTTTTCTTTATCCAGTGGTTGATCCTAAAGTTCTTCAAGGGTTCAATGTTCTCTCTATTTTCCATCCAGACGATGATGTCATTAACTCCGTTGTGATATCTCTCATGGCATCAAGTTGCAAGTACTGTGATATCCAACCATTCAACCATCCACTTGGTCATATGAAAATGATTGATGAGTAGTTATGATCATTCTATTTTGAATCGTAATGCTCATGTCACAAACTTATGTGTGGCTAATGGTGTGTGACTAAATGTTATTGTCTCAGTTTCCGGCTGTGTTTCCAAATTTTAAGAAATAAATAATCATTTTTAATGTTAGAAAGGAAGACAATATATTGATGCTATTTCCGTAATGATTTGGCGTGTGTCTCTCTATTACTTACGGCATGTTTGTGAGAGATTTTGGGAGCAGTTGTTAGCTTTTTATTATCAAATAATCTTTTATAAACTAAATTGTTTCGTTTGGATGCATTAACTACAAGTTTTTATTTTAAACAAATAGCTTCAAAATGAAAAGCTGATTCATGAAGCTTTTTAAATGTCTTAGAGCTGTTAAAATTTTAAATTACTGATTGTAATCCGTTATAAAAGTTCTAATGAAGTTTTTTTTTTTTTTTTTTTTTTTTAAATTACTGATATACTTTTCAAACATTATTTACAATTATAAATTTGTCCTTTTATGTCATTTTACATCTTATAATTACATTTAGCAGCTAATTTACTAAACATTTATATTGAAAAAAAGATACAGCTTGTAGCTCATGTTAACAGCTTTGCAGTTTATAACTTACAGCTTACAACATACACCTTACAGCTAGTTTTGCCAAACATACCCTTAATCCATGATTAGAGAATCAAATTCAAATCCCGAAGCTGTGAAAGGGAGGTGACATTTTTTAAAATGAGATGCTCTACATATGATTATCAAATTAAATTTGTTGAAAGTTGTGATCAGGAAGTCCATAGTAGTGTTGGCTTCAATGGGTGGATCTATGGCCTTTCTAACTTAAGTCAAAATATACCAAGTAACAAATATGAATCAAAGGTTCTATAAATGCTTTTGTATTAATCAATTGTCATCATATAATTCTGTACAAAGTGCTATCTATTTATAACAAATGAATGAGTAAAACGAAGAGTCATGTTGGTTCAAGAGAACCAACAGATATGTCGGTTTAGGGCATAACTGCCATATAACAGTTATTTTGTAATTGTCACATAACTACCATAGGTTGACTTTCTTCTTTGACTTCTGGGTTGACCAGGTCATATGGGGTGTTGACTTGGTCAATTAGGATTAACCCAATACCCTTAATCACAATCGCTTTGTTGTAGATCTTTGACTCTGATTAGATGTCTCATTGTTAGGAATCTGATATTTGGTAGTGCTTTTGTGAGTATGTCAGCCTCCTAAAATTCTCCACTTATAAACTCGACTTGTAAATCTTCTCTTTCGACGCATTCTCGTATAAAGTGATATTTTATGTCAATGTGCTTACTCCTTCCATGAAATACATGATTCTTCATTAGTTCGATGGCAGACTTGTTGTCGACCATTATTGTAACCTTTTCTTCTTGTGTGTGTGTAAGCTTGCTTAGTAATCTCTTTAACCATAATGCTTGTGTTGTTGCTTCTGTTGCTGCAATGAATTCGGATTCACATGATGATAGAGCTACTGTGGCTTGTTTTTGTGTACTCCAGCTGATTGGTGATTCACCATAGTAGAATATAGTTCCAATAGTGCCTTTTTCTTCTTGAGTGTTGACTCCGTAGCTACTGTCACTATAACCTTATATTTGGTTTCCTCCATTGTGTTTGTAGGTGATTCAATAGTCTTTTGTTCCTTTTACATAGCGTAGTACTTGCCTTATAGCTTTCATATGTTGTTCCTTTGGTTCTTGCATAAAACGACTAAGTAATCCAACGGAATAACTTAATTCGGGTCTTGTATGTAGCAGATATCGTAAGCATCCAATTAAACTTCTATATTCAGTTTAGTTGACCGTTGTTTCTTCAGTATTCTTTGTTAGTCTTGTTCCTGGATCCATAGGTATTAGAGTTTCGTTGCAGTCTATCATTCCAACTTCCTTTAGGATATTGCTTGCGTAGGCGGATTGCTTTATTGATATGTCACCTCCACTTTGTGTGACTTTGATAAGGTTTTAAAATGTACCTTTTTGAGGGGTCGTTTAAGCCCTTATTTGATCACTTTTGTATCCGTTATTACTTAATATCGTTCATTTTCACTTTTTAGGTCTCTTGAAGGCAAATTGCTGTAATGGCACTTATTTGGACGAAAAGGCGCGGATATACGAAGAAAATGGCCAAAGTCAAGAATCGAGACACTCAAGCTGCTAAAATACAAGGTGACGGCGTCACTGCTTAACTGCGACGCCGTCGGAGCATTTTGTGACGACACAGAAGCAAAATTTCTTATTTTCAAGTGACGGTGTCAGGCTTTAAAAGAGTAGGTCGTCGCAACTCAGACGGCCTAGATTTGATCCAGACGATGTCAGAAGCTGAAGAGGACGGCGTCACAAGCACAAGGTGACGCCGTCGCAAGACTAACGTGGCCAAGACGAAACCCTAATGACGGCGACCCGACGGCGTCACAAATCATAAGGTGACGCCGTCGCATATGTAATCTTATATATAGAATCCGAATTTTTCAGTATTAGTGGGTAGTCTTTTGGAGTAAAAACCTAAACCGAACCAAGGTTGTCTTGTACAGTATTTTAGGGTTCCAAACCCTAACTTACATCAAGATAAGTGTTTTACTTCATTAATTCAATTATGTCTTTGATTATTTGTGTGTATGCTTGCATGTTCTCCATGTCCGGCTAATTTACTTGTGTGTTTGCTTAGGGAATATGAAACTTAATTATTAAATATTGATTGGTTGTCTCTTATCTTAATTGTTAATGATCTAGTAATGCGATAGGTCATTCGTTGTGTAATTAATGCTTGATTAATCTTTGTGAACCTTAGGCTATAGCACTTAGAGCGGTTGTAGGCTAAATCATCCAAAGAGGGCCTTAGAGTTAGAGTTTATAATCCCTAGAGGGTTTTGTAGACGAGACCCTTTGGTAAGTTCAAAGAGTTAGGGATAAACGCATACCCTACGACTTTAGACACACAACGCGATTAAGAATAAGGACGTGACAATTCAACCAGCAATAGGAGATAATTAAGGAGTAATAAAACCTAAGTGAACACATCTTTAAACTATCATACAAGCACACAATAACTAGACATAGACTACATACACCTTAGATTAGATAATTAGATAAGTAGAGTAATCGGTAGAAATACCAACCCCCAAATCCAAACCCCGAGATTCGTACCTTTCCATTTTCTAAAAAAACATAAAAAGATAAAAAAATAATCTTCCTCAACCCCAACCTTAGCGTAGTAACTTCTCACTAGCATTCCTATTCAACTAGAGAACGATATCAATACCCGTGGCTTACCCTAATACTACACTACAACGATTAGGTTCACTGCCTAGGGTGTTATAAAACTTGCTCGAAGAAAAGGAAGTTCCTTTGACCCCGAACGACGCGTGTAGCGTTATCAAGTTTTTGGCGCCGCTGCCGGGGAATAGAATAGCTAGTTAGTAGTCCACCTCGTTTAGGTTTCTTTGCTTGATTCCTATCAAGTAAATTTTTCTCATTTTCAGCTTTCTCGTATTCTATCCACCTTCTTCGTGACATTTGTTCGTAACCCCATCACTTTTCATCATGGAAGGTGATAACCACCCACCATTCATCAACCCACCACCAAATGACCCGCCAAGAGCCCGTACTCTTGGTGAATACTCGAGACCAAGTCACCTAGGCTATAGGAACACCATTGAGCTTCCCGACCAAGCCCAAACTACGGCCCTGCGATCCGACACCATCCTGTTGGTGCAAAACGGATGTGCATTCCATGGACTTCGTTCCGAAGATCCTAATCAGCATCTAAGGGATTTCCTTAAAATTGTCGATTCCATCGACCTTGATGCTACTACTCGGGAGACCACGCGCCTGCGTCTCTTCCAATTCTCTCTACGGGACCAAGCTAGTAATTGGCTTGAGCGACTTCCCGCCGGCTCCATCTCAAGTTGGGATGATCTCACCTCTCGCTTCCTTGCTCAATTTTTCCCACCGGGGAGAACCACTAAACTTAGGAATGACATCTTGATGTTCCAACAACGTCAAGGTGAATCTCTCTACGAAGCATGGACTCGATTCAAGGACTTACTCCATAAAGTCCCTCATCACGGCATTGATATTTGGCTCCAAGTCCAAATCTTTTATGATCATGTCAACTTTCCCACCAAGCGATCCATTGACCAAGCGGCCGGTGGAAAACTTAGTGATCTCACCGCGGAAGAATCATGGGGTATAATAGAGAAACTTGCTCTCTATGACAACGAAAGTTGGAATGACCCCCGTGAGTTGCCCAAAACCGTTAAGGCAATCTCCTTGCCTCCACTTGACTCACAATCTTCCGACCGTAGGATGATCGAACTTGAAGATCAAGTTAAATTCCTAATGAGTTCCTACGAAAATCCTAAGTCTTCACGCCATGTGAACAAAGTTTCTTCCTCATGTGAGCCGTTTTGTGATCCTCATAACACGCGCACTTGCACCCGATCCCCCGAACATGCTTCCGTTGACTACGCATCATCGCGTATTAATGGAACGGGAGGAAGATTCCCTACAACATCCGGACCTAGGAATTTCAATGACACCCGAGAAGCATGGAAGGGCAAGCTCGACTTCTATTGGGGACAAACCAAAGAATTCACTTCCAATGATTTCTCATGGCCCCCATCTCGCGGTCCTAACCAACAAAACATTGAGAGGATGTTGCAACACCTAGTCGCATCCCAAGAAGCTCAAATAGCTAAGCTTTCGGACCGTTTTAACCAACAACAAGCCGAGATGGATAGAAAGATAGATAACCTCTTGAAAGCCATGACCAATAGTGATAGGAAGGTTAATGCTATCTCAACTCCCGAGCCTTCCGGTGTAGAGATTAAGGACCCAAGTAAGTTAACTAAACATGTCCAATTCGTCAATACCATCACCTTAGTAAAACCCAATGGAACAAATGACGAAGAGGACCATACACTTGAGAATAATGAAACAACCGAGGAAGTAGATGAAGTAGACAATGACTATTTCAATAAGTTTCCTACGGAAGAAGAGCTATCTCGCCACCCTCACTTAGTGCATGACCTCCGTCACATGTATGTTAGGAAAAGCCCTAGAATTAAGTTTGGGAACCCTTGGAATCTTAACATACCATGTTGCATAGGACACCTTTTCGTGGCAAAGGCCTACATTGATCGCAAATCCCCAATCAACATAATGACTAGCACCTACTATAATTGGGTAATGAAGAAGCTTATCCCAACTAGGCAAGACCCCGATAATCCTAGGGATAGGTGCAATTTTCTTGGTAGAGTTAAGGGATTGCCTGTTTATGTAGGTAGTTTCACGTTTCCTACGGACTTCATAATTGTGGATGATATTAGCACGACCATAGATCCTAGCTTGTCCCACGTTATTCTAGGAAAACCTTTCATAGAAAACACCGGAATGACTTATGATCCCTCATTAGGAATAGTGCGATTCAAGGATGAGACCGATGACATAGCTTACCAAATGCCGTTTAAGATTGAGAAGTTTTCATCACTCTCTAATGATGAAAAGGAACTTAAACTATCGGTCTATTATAGGAATGAGGAGGATAAAGAAAAAGGAGTAGATTATGTTATGGCTAAGATTTTCGGATTCTATAAGGATTGCTTGAACTTAGGACCGAAATATAGGACCGAATGGGGAGAGGACGAACTCTTAGAGAGGTGCATCATAGGGCACTTCTACAACATGGAATCCCCCAATAGAGACCGTCATGAGGAAGAAGATGACGGTAATGAAGTTACGTAAGGGCACAACTACGAGTCTAGCTACAAGACTCATAAATAAAGAAAAGCGCTTCGTGGGAGGCAACCCATGCTTAATTGTTTGCTTGTTAGTGTCATATATCTTTTATTGATTACTTATTCTCATGTTTAAATTTGTAAAAATGCTTTATTTTGTTTTTAACCTCGTCTCAATTGCATATAAAGGTATTTTACATAAAGGATAAGTGTAGGGAGGATTACACACATTTTCAAAGAAATGTATACATGAGAATAGCAATTAATTAAAAGATATATATGTGTGTTTGTTTGAGTCAAATGCTTGTATCGAGTCATAATGGATGTTTTGCAGAAATTTTTCCAGATTCTAAAGATGTAAATTTTCCAGAATTTTTTCCAGAAAATCGCAGACCAGTTTTTGTCAGGATAACCTGACGGCGTCAGGATCGCAACCTGACGGCGTCAGGAAGGAGTAAAAACAACAGATTATTTTTTTCTCGTTTTCTGATCTACTTATAAATTTTTGGAATTTTCCAGGTCTTAATTTTCCATAAATTCTGTAAACATCCATTCCACAAGCATTATATCCTAGTTTAGTAGAGTCTTATATATATTATTACCGCCGATTTTACGCGAAGGTTTCGTTTTTTTTCTTCGAATGTGCAGGTTTTATTTATCAAGAAGAAGAAACAAAAGATTGGAAGGAGCTTTTCATGCATACATTTTTCTTGGAAAGGATTTAACCACTACTTCACACACGGATCCTACCGAGCTAATCAGGGGAGTACTAGTTTCTTTCGTTTTTAATTACCTTCCATTATCATAACTTTGATACTTTCGGGGAACATTGGGGACAATGTTCAGTTTAAGTGTAGGGAGGGAAAATAAAACGGGAACTTAGAAACTATGCTTATCCTTGATTATTTGCTTTGTCCAATTGTATTTGTGTAATAAACCATGAGAAAATGTCAGTTAGGGTAATTTTGGCACCAAATTTAAAAATTTTCATGACATATAGGAGTGGGCCATTAGTCTTAACAAAAGCGTCTCACGGATAGGAAGTTGCATGACTAGCACAAAAAACCCTTTACCACCCAAATTCCACCCAAAATGTGAGGATCGCCCTTAGATTAGTAGGAATTAAAGCATTCATCTTTAATGCTTAGAGTGTGAACCGGTAGTATAATAGATTCTAGAACTTGTTTTGTGATGCATTCTGAGATCGCTAGTAAGACTACACTTGTGTAGTTAGGAATAACTAAATGATAAGAGGCATTAGGATAACCCTTGTTTGATACCCGTAATATAATTACTTCTTCCACATCGGTTGAGTAATTCCCCCACACATTTGCGTTGTACTCATCTTTAGTACACGATAACCCTAGTTAACCCCTCAAAGCCTATCCTTTTCGCGGTTCTCGTGATGTTTCGGTTTTTCCGGAATATCAATGAAGAGCATTGTTTACACCCCACCCCCAAATATACACCCAAATCGCCTTAGCCTACCTTGTATGCACTCACTTTTAGTGCATTATTGTTATCACCCTAAACCCTTAGTTCAATTATCTAGTTGCTTGCATGAGTTGCTAAGTCGAGTCATATCCTTTGTACACAGTTTTGGGACGATTGGGACTCATGGGATTAAAGTTTATGAAATGATTGGAAGGGAACATTAAATTCCCTTATTTGCGTAATAACGTACCCCAAGTGTTTTTTATCTTTTCAATTCGGGTCAAATTAGTGTTAGAGTAATAAAAACTCAAGTGTAGGGATGTGCCTATAAATCCCTATCATTTTGATGTTACCGTAGAGGATGGTAGAGTAAAAGTGTAAAAAAAAAGAAAAAAAAAAAACATACGGGCTACCATCCTACATCTATCCTTTAAATTTATGTTTGTTTGTTTCAGTTATCTAGAGTTTAGAGTGTCGAGTCTTGGCTTAGCAATGCCATTCTTCGTATGCTTGTAACATAGAGATTTTTGACTTGCCAGCACTAAATAGCCTATCCCACCAAACCCTTTGTTTCCCTACCGTAAGCCTAACATTACAACCCTTTAAAGACCTCTTTGATAGTCTTTCCTAGGTGCTTACGACAAAGCGATGGAGGTTTGATCTATTCTCAAGCCTATGGTAATCTATGTACTAGGACCGGTTAATGAGTGTTTATCTTCCATTTCCAACTTGTTATATTTCATATACACCCGAGAGAGATGTGAGTATCCAAACACCCCATGTGAGGTGCTAGTATGTAATTTCCGTTCTTGTTATGACTTTTGCGGGGCTTATATGTGTTGTGGACTGTTTTAAACCAATGCTTCATGACCCCTAACTTATAAATTAATTGGCTAAAAGCACATTTGCTTGAGGACAAGCAAATACCAAGTGTAGGGATATTTGATAAGGTTTTAAAATGTACCTTTTTGAGGGGTCGTTTAAGCCCTTATTTGATCACTTTTGTATCCGTTATTACTTAACATCGTTCCTTTTCAGTTTTTAGGTCTCTTGAAGGCAAATTGCTGTAATGGCACTTATTTGGACGAAAAGGCGCGGATATACGAAGAAAATGGCCAAAGTCAAGAATCGAGACACTCAAGCTGCTAAAATACAAGGTGACGGCGTCACTTCTTATCTGCGACGCCGTTGGAGCATTTTGTGACGACACAGAAGCCAAATTTCTTATTTTCAAGTGACGGTGTCAGGCTTTAAAAGAGTAGGCCATCGCAACTCAGACGGCCTAGATTTGATCCAGACGACGTCAGAAGCTGAAGAGGACGGCGTCACAAGCACAAGGTGACGTCGTCGCAAGACTAACGTGGCCAAGACGAAACCCTAATGACGGCGACCTGACGGCGTCACAAATCATAAGGTGACGTCGTCGCATATGTAATCTTATATATAGAATCCGAATTTTTCAGTATTAGTGGGTAGTCTTTTGGAGTAAAAACCTAAACCGAACCAAGGTTGTCTTGTACAGTATTTTAGGGTTCCAAACCCTAACTTACATCAAGATAAGTGTTTTACTTCATTAATTCAATTATGTCTTTGATTATTTGTGTGTATGCTTGCATGTTCTCCATATCCGGCTAATTTACTTGTGTGTTTGCTTAGGGAATATGAAACTTAATTATTAAATATTGATTGGTTGTCTCTTATCTTAATTGTTAATGATCTAGTAATGCGATAGGTCATTCGTTGTGTAATTAATGCTTGATTAATCTTTGTGAACCTTAGGCTATAGCACTTAGAGCGGTTGTAGGCTAAATCATCCAAAGAGGGCCTTAGAGTTAGAGTTTATAATCCCTATAGGGTTTTGTAGACGAGACCCTTTGGTAAGTTCAAAGAGTTAGGGATAAACGCATACCCTACGACTTTAGACACACAACGCGATTAAGAATAAGGACGTGACAATTCAACCAGCAATAGGAGATAATTAAGGAGTAATAAAACCTAAGTGAACACATCTTTAAACTATCATACGAGCACACAATAATTAGACATAGACTACATAAACCTTATATTAGATAATTAGATAAGTAGAGTAATCGGTAGAAATACCAACCCCCAAATCCTAACCCCGAGATTCGTACCTTTCCAATTTCTAAAAAAACATAAAAAGATGAAAAATAATCTTCCTCAACCCCAACCTTAGCGTAGTAACTTCTCACTAGCATTCCTATTCCCCTAGAAAATGATATCAATACCTGTGGCTTACCCTAATACTACACTACAACGATTAGGTTCACTGCCTAGGGTGTTATAAAACTTGCTCGAAGAAAAGGAAGTTCCTTTGACCCCGAACGACGCGTGTAGCGTTATCATACTTCAATTCCTAAGTAGTAGGATAGTAATCCTAGGTCACTCATCTCGAATTTTTCTTCCATTTTAGGTTTGAACTTGTCTATCTCTTCTTTTGGTGTGCCAGTGATGATTAAATCATCTACATAGACTCCTACTAGAAGTATTGAGTTCTTTGATTTCTTCGTATAGACAGCATGTTCCAAAGCGCATTTCTTGAAATCTAAAGACTTCAAGGTGTTATCTAATTTTATGTTCCAAGCACGTGGTGCTTGTCTTAGACCGTATAGA
Source organism: Chrysanthemum seticuspe (assembly GCA_019973895.1). Taxonomy (NCBI): domain Eukaryota; kingdom Viridiplantae; phylum Streptophyta; class Magnoliopsida; order Asterales; family Asteraceae; genus Chrysanthemum; species Chrysanthemum seticuspe. The sequence continues at coordinate 261,778,228 of BPTQ01000007.1, forward strand.
GCTTTTATGAGTCTGTATACTTTTCCATTATCTTCTTTCTTTACAAATCCTTCGGGTTGTGTTACATACACTTTTTCTTTCAATTCTCCATGTAGAAATGCAGATTTGACGTCAAGGTGATGTACTTCCCATTTATTATTAGCAGCTATGGCTAATAGTAATCGGACTGTTTCCATTCTTGCTACAGGTGCAAAGACTTCTTCAAAGTCTATGCCATGCTCTTGTATGTAGCCTTTGGCTACTAGTCTTGCTTTATGCTTGACTATATTTTCATTAGCATCTTTCTTGGTCTTGAATACCCACTTTAATCCAATGGCTTTATGTCCTTTGGATAGAGTGGTTAGTTCGCATGTATTGTTTCTATTGATGGAATCTAATTCGACCTTCATTGCTTCGATCCATTATAGATCGTTTGATGCTTCCTTGTAATTGTTAGGTTCATCTTCATCCAGTAATAATTGCTCAGGTAATACTTCCTCGGTGTTATCGTATATATCATTTAATGTTCTAAAACCTTGTAGTGGTGTATGATCAAAGTTTGGATGTAAATTCCTGGTTGCGTTTGAATTACTTTGATTGGTTGATAGTAATGAGGTAGTTGGTGTAATTTGAGCGTTTACTCGCGATGAAGTTGTAGATGGTGTGCGAAATGCTTGTGAGGGTGAGTTTGTTGTTGATGTTGTATTTTCATCATCATCATTTGTAGGGATATCGTTGTCTTCTTCATCTGGTTGGATCTCTTATTCCTGATGATCATTTGTGGCTTCAAGGTTTTCAACTTTGAAGTCAAACCATTCAGGTTCATTGTTGGTGTGTTCATTCAAGTAATCCTTCCAGTCCCATGCTTCATCTTCTTTAAACTTCACATCTCTACTAACACATATTCTTTGTGTTGTTGGATCAAATAGTCGGTAGGCTTTTGATCCTTGTTCGTTTCCTAAGTATACCATTTTGTTGCTTATGTCATCTAACTTCGTAAGATGTTGTGATGGTACCTTTGCATATGCTATGCAGCCGAAAACTCTTAGATTTTCTAAGTTTGGCTTTCTTTGTTTGATCGCTTCATATGGAGTGATGTCTTCTAAGGCTTTTGTAGGAACGTTGTTTAGAATGTATATAGCATGTCTAACAGCTTCAGCCCAAAAATTTTGAGGCATGTTGGTTGCTTTCATCATGCATCTTGTTGTAGACATAATTGTCCTATTTCTTCGTTCAACTACTCCATTTTGTTGCGGTGAGTAAGGTGCGGTTAGTTGTCGTGCTATGTCATATTCTTTGCAGTATTGAGTGAATTCGTTAGATATGAATTCTCCTCCACGGTCAGTTCTTAACTTTTTCAATGTTGTCCTTAGCTCCTTCTCTATTGTATTCTTGTATTCCTTGAAAGTATCAAATTCTTGATCTTTCGTGTTTAGGAAATACGCCCACATATATCTTGAATAGTCATCGACTAGTAAGAATATGTATCTTTTTCCAGATTGTGTTGGTGGTGTAATTGGTCCACATAAATCTCCGTATACTAAATCTAAAGGTGAGGTTGATCTAGTTTTTGCTTTCTTGGGAAATGGCGCTCTGCTATGTTTACCAACTAAACAAACATCACAGATTTGTGTTGTATGTTTAATGGCAGGTATTCCTTGAACTAACTCTCTTTGATTCATTGATTTTAATGATTCAAAGTTGAGATGTCCTAGTCTTGCGTGCCATAACCAAGTGTTGTCCTTCAAGTTTGCTAGTAAGCAAACAGGTGTGCCTATCTTCAGACTTGCTTTGTATAGACGGTTTCTTTGTCTTGTGACTTTCATGAAGATTTTGTTGTCCATGTCATAGAGTCGTAATTCATCATCTTCCATTACTACTTTACAATCGATTTTGGTGAATTGTCCAAGGCTCAATAAGTTGCTTTTTAGGTTGGGAATGTAATATACGTGTGATATGATTCTATTAGGATTGAACATTTTCCTTTGATCTCTATGTGAGATCCATCTCTGAATCTTACTTCTCCACTAACGTTATCATCTAGCTCTTTGAAGTGTTCTCTCATTCCATTCATATGATTGTTGGCTCCATTGTCTAAGTACCATAGACTATCTACATTTGTCTCTTTATATCCTACATCTTCTTCATGTAGCGAGGCAGTTTGATCTTTAAGTTTTGTTACAGGTGGGTCATCTAATATTGCCATTAGTAAGGTAGGTTCTAAGTCCTCCTCGACAAGATTAGATTGCATACTAGTGTTTGGTTTTGAATAACACTTAGTTGCATAATGACCCATTTTATTGCATTTGTAACATTTTACTTTGCTAAGATGAGTGTGTGATTTGTTGAAGTTGTTATGAGAGTTTTCTCCGTCTTTCTTTTCTTCCTTAAATTTTTTGTGGTTTTTACCGTGTGAAAATTTATACTTCCTACGTCTACGTCCTCTAAAGTGTTTTCCTCTATTGTCATGCCGTGTGAACATCAATTTTTCTTGATTGTCCACTTGTTTTCCCTTTTTGAACTTAATCCTTTCTTCGTAAGTCTTAAGTCTTCCAATTGCTTCTTCCATTTTCATTTTACTTAGGTCGGAATATTGTTCTATAGATGCGACTATTTGCAGATACCTATCGGGTACAGCATTTAGTAGTTTCCGTACTAAGGTTTGATCTTCTATTGTGTATCCTAGACTAGCGGCTTTGTTCACGAAAGTTGTAAGTTTTGTAGTGAAGGTGTCGATTGTCTCGTCTTCCTTCATATATAACATCTCAAAGCCGGATTTGTGTGTTTGAAGTCTTGCTTGTTGAACTTTGTTTTCGCCAACGTGTCTAGTTTTCAAAGCATTTCAAATGTCTTTTGCGGTTTTGTGCTTTGTTATTTGAAGTAATTGTTCTTCGGGTAAGGCTTGGTAAAGAAATGCAATAGCGGTTTTGTCTTTTTTCTTATTGGATTGAGTCGACTCAGTCGACTCTATTTTTTCCCATAAACCATTCGCTTCGAGAATGATTTGCATGTGAATTTCTTATAATGAGTAATTCGCGGGCTTTAGGATTGGGCATTGAAATTGGGGTGTACTAGTTGAAATATTAGTACTAGATTCCTTACTTCCATCTTCTTTCGTCATATCTTAAAGATATTGACAATAAATCTTCAAGAGAATTTTTAACACGAGGTGTTTTGAAATTTCTTATTTTTAGTGAGCTCTTTATGTTTTATTTTCCTTAAAGGTATATAAAACTTTTATAGGTCTAGTTTTGAAAAACTATCCTGTGAGATTAAAATTGTTAAATGAAATATCATAAGGTTAATTACTCCTTAAAAGTTAGTTCTAATATAATAAACAGTGTAATCACTAGGTTACTATATTTTTAAAAGAAATGATGAAGTACTAATTTGTAAATAAAAGTAACTTATCAAAATAATAATATATATCAAAGTAAATATATACTAAAAATGAAAGAGTGGTTTTGTAAATTTTGGAACCTAGAGAGGTTGATGGTTTAACCCAATGCGTTAAATAATCCCTTTTGTTTTGTAGCCCTAATTGGACGCCTTCTTTTATATGTTTCTTATCTCTTAATTTTGTGAGATAAAAAGAAAGTAAACGTCTCTTTGAGAGACTTTTATTCTTTCGTCTCTTCTGGTTCTGGGATTTGATCCGTTTTTGTTTCTCCTGATCTTTATGGTCAATTCGCCTGTGATAGGTTTGATTTGCCTTCCTTTCTTCTCTGGTTTGTAGTGTTCTTCGCGAGCACTTGATTCCCACAATTGAAACTTTTAGGGTTTCGATGAATGTTGGGGGGTTAATTCCGTGAGAGATATGGATGATTGGAGATTGAAATTGAGTCGATTGGTGACTCAATTAAAGTTCTGGGCTTGATTCGTTAATTTGAACAGGTGTGTTTGTTCTATGTTGAATCGTTTTAATTTTTGCCCTAATTGATGACTGCGTTATCAGATTGGTATTTTTTTTTTGTTTTGAATCAAAAGGTAAACAAATTTTAATCGTTTCTGATCCTTTTGGATTGGTTGATTCTGTTTTGATGTTAATACTTGTCTGTTAACAAAAAAATTTCTTGCAAGTTGTTATCTGATGCCGGGTTGAGTAATCACAATTTTGTGATTGGTCCCTTGTTACACCAGATACAGAAACACAAAAGATGATTTCTTGATTTTGTGTTCGAATTATGTTTGCAAGAAAAAAAAAATATTTCCGAAACAGATTCTGGTCCTTTTTTTGATTCTGAAACTAAAACGAATACGGATTGGTAAATGATGATTTTTGGTTAGTATTTGACCAAACCGCTCTGATACCAATTGTTGGCCTCAATGGGTGGATCTATGGCCTTTTTAACTTAAGTCAAAATATACCAAGTAACAAATATGAATCAAAGGTTCTGTAAATGCTTTTGTATTAATCAATATGTCATCATATAATTCTGTATAAAGTTCTATCTATTTATAACAAATGAATGGGTATAATGAAGAGTCATGTTGGTTCAAGAGAACCAACAGATATGTCGGTTTGGGGCATAACTGCCATATAACATTTATTTTGTAACTGTCACATAACTGTCATAGGTTGACTTTCTTCTTTGACTTCTGGGTTGACCGGGTCATGTGGGGTGTTGACTTGGGCCGATTGGGATTAACCCAATAAGTAGATCCCTAATTAAAGGGACTTAAGGTAATCAATAGTCATATTGCAGACTGAAGTCAAACCACTTAACAATGAAGGAATCTAGGAGTGGTGCTTAATTATATTTGTTTGAACTTATCAAAACTTGGTGACAAGAGGCGTCGGCATACAATACGATATATGTCACTAGTGTGATGAAGTTGTCGAGTTTGAAGATCACTTGTTCACCCCGTGTGGGTTTTGAAATCAGATATGCTACAAAATCAGGAGCTGGTGGGAGGCAAAGAACCATTTTCTGATGTATCTTGTCTTATTGACGTGGTGATCTGTCGTGCTTCTATTGGACACGCAAGGCTAGTAATGCTTGATGATCTTTCAAAGGATGAAACTTAACGAGCTTAAGATAGTTAATGAGATTATAGCTAGAAACTCCAATATTTAATGGGTCTATTGGCATTGTAACACTATTTCAATGTGTTATCTACATGAGACTCGATGTTTAAATAATTAATATAAATGTATGGTTAATTATTAAATTCATAATAACGACTAATGAGCGTTAATTACTTAACGGAATTGACTAACGGTCGATAAATGTTAACGGGATACCAAAAAAAAGGATACAAGCCAAGAGAAGGTTCTAGAAACCCTCTCTTGGGCTTATTTTGGCCGAAACTATGGGATCCCACATGAGAATCCATATTAAACTTGATATCTACCATAAGGGTATAAATACATCCCCATGTATCCATCTTTTAGTAACTTGATTTCAACATAAGGCCAAACTTCTTCTTTTCTCTTTCTTGTTCCTAGGTCGACGAGTGAAACCCCACGAAAGGAATTTTCGAGTGACCTTGAGCATAACAAACGTGTTTGGTTAATCTATTGTGATCAAGAACTAGCATTCGCATCGAATCGCTAATAGTACGTGTGTACAAGGCCATAGATAAATCCTATTTTGGATTTTTGGTGTTTCCCCAATCGACTTAGGTGTTAGTCGATTACATAAACCCTAATTATTTAGGGTTTATGCTTCTTGATCGTTTGATTGCTTGGAGTTGCTAAAAGGTATGCTTACTTTATGTTTCGATTAATTAATTATGAATATTTGTTTAAGTCTTCTGTTGCGTACTCTTGTGATTACTTGTTTATATCTTATGATTGTCATGTTTATATAATTCCAACAATGGCATCATGAGCCGTTAATATTGTGTAATAAATTACCGAAACACATAAGAAACGAATCTTGTATTGTGTATTTCATGATTAATCAAATTCTAGGGTTTGGAATTTGAAACTCTAATTTTTTTAATTAGGGTCGAATGCCCTCTTTTATTTATTTTTTTATTTTTTATTTAAAAAAAAAAAAAAAAAAAAAAAAAAAAAAAAAAAAAAAAAAAAAATCGGTTTTGTAGATTGTAGAAACCCTAGGATTGCATGCAATTTTTATGTGTTAATTAATGAATAATTGTTGTTATGTCATTAATTGTAAGCGATCTTGCGAATTAATGATAATTATTATGTTATGATAAAAAAATGCATGTTTTGTCATGGATTATTGTTTATGTGCATTAATTGTTAAGTGACTACACATGCGTTTATTGATAAATATTGAATTGGGGAAGACCTCAATTAACATTGATGAATCAATTATGTGCAATATGGTATATTTAGCTATGACTTACGCAATCAATTCGTCTATGTATGTGGCTCACTTTGTACATAGATGAAAATAAGTGAAAGTCTTAGTTAAATATATACATTATTAAACCTAGATTGATTATTAATAGGTTTTTATTAAAGGGTTTTGGCCGTACAATAGCAACGTACTTTGCCAAGTGTACCGATCTAGTACGCGTACTTTTTTTTGTTCCACTTAATGTAACGAACTTTCTGTTTTTGTACCAATCTACCCCATGAAACTTGTTTAACCGGCACCAAAAAAAATTTGCCCATTTTTGCACGTTTTTGTCCGTTTTTCACGTTTTTATCCGTTTTTACACATTTTCGTCAGTTTTTAAATGTTTTTGCACGTTTTCGCACGTTATCACACAATTTCATCCGTTTTTGCCCGTTTTCGTTCGTTTTCGCACGTTTTCGTCTGTTTTCGCATGTTTTGAACGTTTTTGCCCCTTTTTGCATGTTTCATCCGTTTTTGCCCGTTTTCGTTCGTTTCGCACGTTTTCGTCTGTTTTCGCATGTTTTTGAACGTTTTTGCCCCTTTTTGCATGTTTCATCCGTTTTTGCCCGTTTTCGTTCGTTTTCGCACGTTTTCGTCTGTTTTCGCATGTTTTTGAACGTTTTTGCCCCTTTTTGCATGTTTCATCCATTTTTGCCCATTTTCGTCCGTTTTTGCACATTTTCACACGTTTTTGCATGATTTCATCCGTTCTTACACGTTTTTGTTCGTTTTACATGTTTTCACCAGTGTTTGCACACTTTTTCCGATTTTGCACGTTTTCGTGCGTTTTTACTCATTTTTGCACGTTTTTGTCCGCTTTCGCATGTTTTTACACATTTTCGCCCGTCTTTGCACGTTTTCGGCTATTTTTTTTGCATATATTAGTCCGTTTTCGTCTATTTTTTTTACGTTTTCGGACGTTTTCATCTATTTTTGCACGTTTTCGTATGTTTTTACACGTTTTTGTCTGTTTTTGCATGTTTTCGTCCATTTTGCTCGTTTTCATCTGTTTTTGCACGTTTTTGCACAAACGGACAAACATGTGCAAAAACAGGCGAAAACATGTAAAAATGAATAAAATGCGTAAAAACGAACAAAAACGTGTAAAAACGGGCGAAAACGAGCAAAAACGGACGAAAACGTGCAAAAATGGACGATAACGTGCGAAAACGTTCAAACGTGCGAAAACATCTGAAAATGTGCGAAAACATGCAAAAATAGACGAAAATGGACGAAAACATGCAAAAAAGCAGGCAAAAACGTTCAAAAACGTGCGATAACAGACGAAAACGGGCGAAAACGTGCAAAAACAGATGAAAACGTGCAAAAATGGACGAAAATGTGCAAAACCAGGCGTAAGCATGTAAAAACGAATGAAAATGTGTAAAAACGATCAAAAACGTGTGAGAACGGATGAAAAACATGCTAAAACGTGTGAAAATGTGCAAAAACGGACGAAAACGGGCAAAAACGGACAAAAGCGTGTGAAAATGAAAGTACGTTATATTAAGTGGGATAAAAAATAGTACGCGTACTAGATCGGTACATTTGAAAAAGTACGTTGCTATTATACAGCCAAAACCTTTAATAAAAAATGTCAGGTATGATGCATAGCCGGTTTCCAAACTTTTTTCCCGGTAGCCGGTCATCTTTGGGTAGAATGGAACAAAAACAGAAAATTCGTTACATTAAGTGGAACAAAAAAAAGTACGTGTACTAGATCGGTACACTTGGCAAAGTACGTTGCTATTGTACGGCCAAAACCCTTTATTAAATTAGTTTGCATGTGGTTACTTGTTTACACATATTAATTGTTAAGTTATGTGCGCATTGTTTTAGTTGTTTATTATTTTACTTGTTTGTTTATTTTTGTTTAACAAGCTGTAAGCAAATGGTAACTTTGAATAGAAAAATAAACTGGACTAAACAATTGTGAAATATGATTAGTTTTTAAGAATTAAATATTAAACTTTTAGTCGATTGATGTGGTTTTGTACTAAATAGTTAGAAATGCTCACCCATTTTAACAAACTATAAGAGAGGTATAAAGATAGTACACATTAAAATGTGACCTAAATGAAAAAGGTTTTTAATATGTTTCGCGCTGCCCCGCTTCTCCGCTTCTTTATGCGTCAAAGTGGAGCTACCTACAACTATTTAAATGTACAAAAACATCTTAAGTGCGAATTGACCTTAATTCCACGCACCACTTTTGTGATTCTCGTTTATTGTTTCTTATCTTTGATTCTCATTTATTGCATAACATTTCTCTTAATAAAAAAAAAGTGTGAACAAAGCAAGTATGAAAGCATAAAAACTAAAGCATCTATTGGCATACAAAGATAAGAATTTATACACATCATTAAACATCATGTCCCGTTATTATTAGTGAATAAGGAACTTGATCTTTAGAGTTGTGCTTTTCTACATTACCTTTCTCCTTGTAATTTTAGCATTGACGAAGTTTTTCTTTTCTCACCTTCTCTTGTCTTCAGTAATTCTTTTGGGATGAAATATCAAAAAGTTTGCTTTGATTTGGGATGGTGGAACTAATGATTCATGTGTACAGTGAGGAACCAGTTGAGACGATTGACCAAATAGGAAGAAGTGTAATGGTAATCGCATATTTATAAATGTCTCATGTTTAAAAGTGCAAATTAGTTGATACCTTGCATACTTTTCACACTCGCATGAATAACTTGGAATATTGTGGGGAATATTCTCACATTCTTCGGACTGTGAGGATGAAAACACCTGCAATTGGCAAACTTGTGGTAAGATCTAGATCACATTTGCTACACAATCATAAACTCTGTTGAGAGGATCTCAGGCTCGCAAGTCTAACAAGATAGATCAAGTTAATGAGGGTCACATAATCCAAGTCAAACTCGTATGAGCCCAAGTTACACATGCATTTCAAGTAGTCCTAACGGGTCAATCAAGTTAATTCTTACAAGTAGTCCTAAAATTTGAACATCAATCACTACATGCACAACTACTTAGAGATTATTTCATATGTTTAAGCATATCTAGCCGCTTTTAGAAAGTTATCAAAAGGGCTGGCAGGAGGTAGCTTCAACCCATTCGTTCCAGCACGAGCAGGCTCATCTTCACCCAAAATCTACAAAGAAGTAAGATGATGAGTAATAGTTGTAGAATGCAAGAACTAAATTAAGGTTCTTCATGTTTACAATTAAAAAAAAAAAAAAAAAAAAAACAATTTTTACGTTTTGGTAAGTGTACTTTTTTATATACATATGGATCACTAAAAAATGGTTTTGTGTTCCGTTTGGGTCACTTTGTAACCTGTAATTTTATATTTTGTAAGATGACTTATACAGGACACAAAGTCATCTATTATCGACTTGGGTGTACAAAAAAAAGTTCAACTAAAACAGGACAGTTCGACTATGAAAAAGTACGTTGGTATCTAATGCAAATACAAAAAAATAATGTTATAAAAAATTCACCTTCATTAGATTTGAAGTTTGAACATGGATGACATCCATCTCTGCTGATTTTGCTTCTCCATTTGCATTAGAGAGCCAAGTTGAGAGCTTTTTCCTTGAATCTGTGCCGAGGGCTTCACACTGGCCAGCCATGGCACTGAATGGTAGGGGAGAAGTAGAGACGGATACTCCGGCCACTTGCCCAGCTGCTTCTAGTGCCTACACCATCAAAGTTGTAGATATAATTTAGAAATACACACTTTACATAATGGCTAACGACATAGTTTTAACTTAAAAGGGGGTGAAAGTAAAGACACAGTTCAAAATTTATGTTGGGAGTAAATATAGCTAGCTTTCATCATTTGTTTAACACAGAAATTACAACTATTTGACAAAATTTAAAATATCATTGAATAAAGATATTAAAAAGAAAGAAGAAAATACTGCAATGTTCATGGGGTGTCTCAAAATGGAATTGGAGCAAGTATAAACTATTTGTGGTCTGCTAACAGAGACTGTAACGCTTAATTTGACACTAATTTAAGTAAACATGATCCTGTGTGCCCAATCAATGTCATGGGGAATACAATAATTTTGAACATCATATATTTCTGAAAAACCGAATATTTAAAAATTCATGTGACAGATGGGGAAACATGTGATTAGAGACAAAAGAGATGATAGAATTTACTGAGTCAAGAAGTTGACGGATGCTAATAACATGAGACATGGAGCTTGGTGTAGGAGACTTAGTAATGAAATGGGATAGATCAGAAACAGATGATTCACTGCTTGCGTCATCTTCGACTAATGAATTTGTAGGAAATTCCTGCTAATAAACACAATATTCCAACATCAGCACAACCCAAAAAGAAAAGAGGAGAAATCAGACAGAAATAAATATTGCACAAGAATATGTAAATGGCTACCGTGTCAAAAGATAGGGATTCTTTTGAATGAGCAACTCTATGAGAATGATCCAAATGAAGCATTGATTCTGGACCGAACATTGCATCCTCAGGGGTGAAAGTATCGAATAACTGAACACGTAGTTCTTCTGCCTCCATCTGATAAAAGCAGACATAGGACACAAAAAATCATTAACTCAATATTAATGCATGCAACTTTGTACATTGCTTTACTTAAAAATATGATTCTGATTGTTATAAAAGAGTTTTTTGCTATCATAATCAACATACTAATTATTTATATATAGCTGGAGTCAGACATAAGATATCACGGATAAACAAAACTGGAACCCGTTTTGATACTCATCCCGCCGATACTGCCACCTCTAATAAAGAACAATATGGGTGATCCATCAGAAGTATACCTCGGTTATGCTAGATAACTTCTGGACTAAAATATCAATAATTATCTCGTAAGACTTGGACATCTTGCTTTGCAACTTAGCAAGTAAACCCTTCGCAGCCTGATTATCATGATCAGAACAATATTCTTTTACATCTGCCTGAGGCTTCATATAAACTTGGAAGTCATCACTGATACTCAGGTAGTTATCAACCTAGAATGAAAATGATCATCAGCAAAACTTACAATCAAAAAAATACCGATTTTTTCCTACAAGTAATAACTGGTTATAGCGCAAACTTACACCCGATTTATGCATCGGCTTGAGTACATCAACAATATCATGAATTTGATACATCTTGGCTGCAAACATCAGCATTGCTGTTGATAATGTAACAAGCGATCTTTGGTGTGCCGGGCATAACATTCCTGACCAATAGCAAAATCAAGTAAGTTCCACAATCTTTTTTACCAAGTGTATAATTTCTCCAAACTTAATGTCTCAAACACAGTTTAATATACCATTGCCATGATCCAACGCCAACTTCAAAAGGGATAGTGGAAGTTGGAAGATGCGGACTACAAGATTGTCATTGGGATTCTGCATACGTAAAAAAAAGGGCAATAATAAGTCAAATGAGATATTGCATTATATAAAGCAAGTAAAACATATATGCCATCTCACCTTAAGCCTCAAAGAAATGAGTGTTAAGCAGAAAGAATAAGCTAAAGCTTCAATATTTGGAAGAATGTTATCAGGAAGGTTCGCTTGTATCCAGAAGGCTGACAATAATTGAATTATTTGATCCTCGCTGAACTTCATAACAGATGGTTCCTGTCACAACCATACAAAAATAATATTTAATTCTTGTTATGTTGTGCTAAGATAACTGTTGCAGTTTCCACGGGACAGCCAAGAAAGATATGTGTATCTGATATGTAGAGGTGGCAATTATTGACCCATGTATTTATGAATGGGTCGCTTTGGGTTTCTTTTTAACTAAACGGCCCCAAATCAGTTAGCTACAATGAGAACATTTTTAAATGGATAGAAACTACTCAGACGGGTTAAGAGCCCCAAAATCTGTTTTGATGCATACAACCTCGTTTTTACTCAAAAATCTAATTTACTATCATACTAGTATTGATTTTTCAGCCATTCTTGCGACTTTAAATATTCCATAAAAAATATTTATAGCCAAAGAAGTGTTTGTTGGTCAACATGGTCGGGTTAGTGCTAGATGTGACTCGTTCTAACCATAGCCCGTTATGACCCTTCACCCAACCAATCCGACTCAACCTGTCCATCCATCTCGCCACCTTTACTAAAATGTAAAACAAGACGACAGGTGCTTACCGCATTAGACAGTGCTATTTCTCCAGTAGTGATGGAACTTAATTTCTGAAAATTGGGGGACTTCTTTTGGCCCCACACATTCTTCTTTTCTGCCTCAGCATTTTCTTTTCCCATGAAACCATCCTGAATAAAAACTTCACTTTCGACTCCTGTCCCATCTTTTTCCTTCTGAAGCTTGTTAAGCAAACATGTAACCGAGGCAAACACAGATGCACTATCAGAACTCCATCTCCTTGTACGGTTAGAAGCATCACGTCTCAAATGGTTTGAATTTGGGATGAGAAGAACAGAAAAGATTTGATGTCCACTCAAACGTATCTCAACATCTGGATGCAACATTAATTTCAAAAGTTGAAGAAGAAGACCCTCGGGAAACACCTGGCATAACAAGGTTAAGAGAACTAGCATTAACTTTTCTATAACTAAAGTTCCGCAACTAGTTGATAATTATTGGACATTTACCTGTTGTTTATTAAAGGAGACGGACGCTACAACGATCATGTGGGCAAGAATAATCATCGATCCAGTGATTGCCCTGGCAACGACGCCACTAGAAGGCAGATTCTCAAGTGTTGTTGACATGACATCGAACAGAGGCCGTGCATCGGCAATCTAACAAAAAAATCATAAAAAAAAATAGAAAATTCAGAAATTCAGAATCATAAATAAAAGAAGAATGCCCGTTAAATTTATTGAAGACATTCATACCCCTTTGGCTATTTCAAGCAAGCAGTCTTCTATTGATGATTGGAGTGAGGTATTTAAGCTTGACTCAGGTTCACCAACGGATTCAACTGTTGCTTGCAGGCTTTTCCTCAAATGTCTGCATAGATCACTGACATAGCCAATATCTTTGAATGCAACTTCAGACCTAACTTGTCGGGCCAAAGCAGTAGTAGTCTGTATGACATATGATTTCAGTTCAGGATCATGTGAAATGTTTTTGTGGTCCAAATGGTGAACAACTGAAGCCAATATCAACTGCTGGTTATCTGAAACAAGAACAAACAGATCACTAATGAACCATGTAACAACACCATTTACATATTTCAAAGTATTATAATAAAATACCTGGGCTCTCAACAAAGTAGGCCATGTCAGAAAGAACAATCAAGCCTAAACCATTCGGAGGAACCCACTGTCTGTTCGTATCAAAATAGATAAACAATGGGTCCAATATTCGACGCATTGTTGTACTTTCCTTGGCAAGTTCTACCATTCTCTGAATGCAAATTTGAGCCCAAACTTTCGGTGACTCGGCTTCTTCTCTGTATTGGATAGAAAAAAATTAATAAAATACTTTCGATTCACGAATGTTACAGACGTACAAGCTTTCATTTAATAATGAATGACGGTAACCTAGTCAAAAGGGTAGGGTCTTTCTTTTCTGCTTGTGGTTTGACAGTCATGTAGCTAGAATCATTTTCAATGATTGCCCCCCTTGCTTCACTCCTGACGACTTCATCCACCCAATTATGATGTGCTTCCCCTCGTTCATCATCTTGTTCGGTGTTTGTATTTCGCTCATAGTTAACCAAAATAACATTTACCATCTGCAGTTCCAAAGTTGACGATAAACTATTATCTATCATTTACAATCTGCAGTTCCAAAGTTGAAAATAAATAAATTATGGCGTAAATTAACAGACCTCATCAAAGTCAGCAAACATATGAGAGAACTCGGCCATAAACCAAATCTGCATAAACAGTGAAACGAAAGTTTATCTATAGCCAAAGAAAAAGCAATTTCATCTTGATTTATAACCTTAAGGTTGTAAACCATATCACATTTGTTTATCACTTACCATCGCTGAAAGGCATTGCAAGCTTGCTGCCCTTAAATGTGTTTTTTCATCTTCCTCCTCAGGTTTACAGGCTAGCATACAAACCTTTTGAACTAAATTTTCAAGATTATATGAGTAAGTACCATCCACCTGCGACAAACATGTCTAAAGTAAGAGAACATATAATATTAGCAAAACTCGTTACAACAAAACCTAATGTAGTCATGAAAGTGTGCATATGACCGACGGGTTGTTTAACTTTCTATACCTAAGACTTTTTGGAAATCATATAATCACAAGTTCACAACTATGACCTGTGATTCCGCGAAGTTAAATAAATATATTTAAGATGGAAAATTCACCTGACTATAGATGAATTTTGTAAGCGTTTGACAACCAATTATCTGGACCGTGTCTCTTTTAGAATCATCCAAAAGTTCAACAGAAACATTTAGCAGGTTGACGGCAAAATATGCCCTGAAAATTTAACATAACACCATGATTTCAACTACCAACTAGATGTAGTTATAACTTGTTCAATGTATAAATTGAATGAAAAAGTATAAGGAACTTACATTTGCTCTCTGCACATGCAAATCAACTTGCTATATACCTCTGTTATAACATTAACCAGATAAAGATGATCCAACCGCAATTCCTTGTAGCATCTGTCTTCAAGATACTTTGCAATCTATATGAAACAATTAGGTCTTAATGATATGTTCACGGTGGATTTTCATGTCATTAACTCATTAACTGAGACAATAAGAAAAGATAATGTTCACTCACTTTGGGGATACGGAAAGGGTTTTTAGCAGCATATTCACACAGTTTTACAATTTTCCGATCGTTTGGAGAATCATCCTGCACCAACAGTAGAGCTTCACTTGCTTAGATATTTAATGTTAGGAATTTATTCATAAAACCATGATTTAAATGTCTTCTAAGAATCAAAAAGAATGTTTTCAAGTTACTTAAGGGGGGGCGCTTGGCATTTCGTTTTAGAAGTGCTTATCTGATTATTGTGCTTTCAAGTCACAACTCATCATTCTTCTAATGTTTGGGTATAGCAATTGTTCTGATTTACCTAACTATCTAGCTAACAAATACTCAATTTACTTTAATCGCCGTTTGCCAAACACTCTTTTAGATCATTGTTTTTTACAGGTATTTCAGAATCAAAAAGGATTTCTCAACCCTTTAGAACATCCACACACGATGTAAATACAGTATTCAAAACAAACAAATACGCATATACTACTAACAGCTGATTTTGGAAAGACTTCAGCAAGTAACTTCTTGTATCTCTTCACAGGTTGTCTAGAACGTGATCTCAAAGAAGGACAGCAGACACACATATTTACACATGCTGGAAATATCTTCCTTGACATTACACCCATTTTTCCTGCACAGTTTAACCACAAACAAAAAAAAATGTCAAAATCAAAAGCCATTAACTTATACCCAACACATCCCAAAAAACACAAAATTACAAGAAACTAGTAATATAGCATAAAAAAGTTATAAATTTGCATCAAAAACAAGAAGATTTAACAAAATGAAGCATACCCAAATGAGCAATTAGTACCGAAACAAAGTCAAAATTTAGGCAATGTCCCAAAAACCTAGTTATTAACTAACAAAACCTAATACAAACAAAACTTAAAGAAGCACATAATATAGCAGACAACATGCATCAACAACTTAACTTTCTTGAGAAGCCCACAACTTTTTATACTAAACTTGAAAAAATAAATGAATAACACCATAAAAAAAAATAAAAAATGTAGCATAATAAAGTTATATACATATGATCCCTAATATGTAAATTGAAGCAAACCAAAATGAGCAAATAAAGTATTTAACTTACTCATAAACCCAATAATTAACTAAAACCCATAATGTAGCATAATAAAGTGCTAAACTTGCATCAAATTTGTACAAGATTGAAGCAAACCCACAAATTATTTATACTTGATTTCATACAAAAACAAGTAACTTTGACAAAATTAAAACAAAGCAAGTGAGAAACAATAACCTTTACACACAGGGAGTGAAGCAGATCTATGTGTGAAATTATTGGGGTTTTAGAAGAATAAAAAAAATATAATATTTGAAATTGAATGAGTATTTGTGTGTTTGTTGGTCACGTGGGTGCGACAGAGAGAAGCTTTTGTCAGATTCCTAGGAGACCGGGAAAACACCAATTAAGACTTTTTTTTTTTTTGCTTTTCACTTTCTATGTACTTTTTTTTAAAATTTCACTTTTTATGTTTATCTCTTTTCAACTTATATGATTTGAAATTCTAGAGGCTACCGTAGTAAGGGCACTTAATCCCCTTCATTTTTTCTGTCACGTCAGCTTTCTCTCTTAAACGATTTTTAGACGATTGGGTGCCTCAGTAACGTGACCTAAACTATAAAAAACATACCACACAAAAATACTTTTTATATTTAATATATACAGACACAAAACCAAAGTGTCGATCGTGTATGCGACCCATATCTATAAAAAAAAAAGATAAAAGTACAAAAATAAGCCAAAATCTTTTTTGAAGTCCCTTTTGTGGTCACTTTTTAACTCAATGTCCAAAATGGTCATGCGCAACCACTCGACTCCGCAGCTCCACCCAAAATTCGCCACTGCGCAACCACTCGACTCCGCAGCTCCACCCAAAATTCGCCACGTGTCCAAATGAAAGTACAAAAAGTACAAATAATATAAAAAAAAGTACAAAAAGTGTACTTTCATTTGGACACGTGGCAAATTTTGGGTGGAGCTGCGGAGTCGAGTGGTTGCGCATGACCATTTTGTACATTGGGTTAAAACTTGGCCACAAAGGGGACTTCAAAAAATATTTTGGCTTATTTTTGTACTTTTCTCTAAAAAAAAATGAGGGATTGATTATTCCCCACAGTAAGGGGATCGAGTGTGAATCGATCTTCTCAATCGATCGAAACCCCTTACTGCATCCAGCCTCATGATATTATTTTTGGAATTTTATGCATGATTGTGCTTTCTTTTCAAAAAAAATGATAGTAGAAATTTCGGTGATAGTTTACGAAATTAAGGAGGCGTTTGGTATGTAGGTATAGATATGAATCTATGGATTTGAATGTCATAAAAGATATTTGGTATTAGTAGGTATGGGTATGTGTCTATGAACAGGGACGGAGCCAGGATTTGACGTTAGGGGGTCGGCTCGTTACCTTGTCTTAAGACAGCAACTATACTATTACGTGCAGAGATGAAACCAAGATTTTTTTGTTCTTAAAAAAGGGCTGAACTTTTTTATAAATTTATTTGATTACATATTGTCGTGTTATAGTGTTATAAATAGCATCGCCTTATAATGCGGAAGAGAAACAAACTAATGATTGTAGCAAGAAAAATCCCGGTAGTGTCGGCTTGTCTCGAGTTTAATGTCGTATTAACAATTGTATATTTTTCTTAATAAGTAAAACGTATTAAACTTAAATAACGATGGCATATATTGTTTATCGTGCAACACTTGCAAATTTATAAACCACACAACAAAAACACTCGAACTAAAAACATTTTATTTCAAAGCACTTAACTTCTACAAATTTAGATAATAGAAAAAGACAATAGTGAAAAATAACTAAATAATGAGAAACAAAAAGAAAATCAAAAAAACCTTTTACCACAAATATACACTCCCACGGCCCCACGTGAACATCATATATCTCACAGCCACACATATGTCATTTTTGTCTTATCCCTTTTCTGAAACAAGAATCATCTTCTTTATCACATCTCCGGTGGAAACTTCCGGCCATTTTCTCTTTTACGGTAAACTACAACAAAATAACCAAAATATTTACATAGCTACATACTACAGGTAGTGGGCTATTAGGGGGGCCGAGCACCCTCCAGCCCCTCCCACTGGCTCCGTCTCTGTCTATGAAGATACCCTTGAGAAATGGGTATCCACATACCGGTATAATTTTAGAGGTATTTGTAAACCTCTTCATATTTTGATCTATAATATAGTAAAGTTTAAGGGGCCCATCACATATGTCATTTTCATTGTCAGAATGTTTGAATCAATTCAATACTCAAACGTATTTTATTAATTTTGAGGGGTCCATCAACAATAATTTATGGTTTTTTTAGTTTATAAATTTTGATATTCAAACCCACATTATATCAAACAAATAACACTTTTGAAATAGTTATACTCATTTCTATTACTCTTCATTCTCAAACCTATACCTATAGTGATTCCATCAAGCATACCAAACGCACCCTAAGTGGTTTGAAGGTATTACTAAATTAGTCACTTAATTGATATTAAAGGTTTATGTGAACTTTTTCATTAAGAATAAATAAAAGTTTAAGCTCATTCATTAAGTGAAAAATAAACACCTTTAAGAACTAATGGAGCATTAGTTCAATGGTTAGAGCGCTTGTGCTTGAGTCAATTGACCCAGGTTCAAGTCTCATCCTTGGCATTTGCTTCATATAGGTACCCCACCTCCGAAAACCTATGGGCACACTGGACTTTGTAGAATAAGAGCTCAGGGGTCCAAGTCTTGGCTCGTGCTCACTCCAGTTGGTGCCCCACTAGGCCAAAAGAGTTGTCAGATCTATTCCTTGTGGGGTGGACAATGGCTGGTGCCAAAAGGCACCCGGGTTCAGGGTGTTCCCGCCAATCTACACCTTTTTGTGGAATAAACACCCTTAAGATATGTGGTAAATGACTCTTAATTCAGCGTTATGTCAGTTGTTTTTTTCTCAACTAACATCATCACTAACAAAGTATAATAACAAAACCAACATCAGCACCCAAATATACCCCACAAAATGCAATCTCTCTCATCACACAACTCGGTCTTCTAATCAACTGAGATCTCCTAAAAACCATAAACAACGCATCGGTTGGGAGTGTTGGTTATAAGGAAGACGCGTCTTATAGGGTTAAGAACGCGTTGTTCAAACCTTTATTACCAGCAATCTAATATGGTGATATAATAATGTGAAACTCGCCAAATTTAACTATATCAGCAAAATACCCTAAATTTTAATGATATAATATTGAATCGAGAAGCTATACTTATGCATTACGTATCATTGAGGATGTCAAGGAAAGATAATTGTTTACTTTACACAACGTATGTTATCAACTACATTAAAATGAAATATATTTAGTATTTGTACTCTCTTGTCTCACAAATTTTTTTCCATTAACATATTATCTATACTATATATAAAGGAAAAGTGGGGGATCGGTTAGAAAGTGAGTCGATTTTAAAAAGTCTAAAAAGTGTCCTTATAGCGACACATGTCCCCTGATACGCGTACAACGCGCGTTCGGGGTCAAAGGAACTTCCTTTTCGTCGAGCAAGTTTTTCAACACCCTAGGCAGTGAACCTAATCGTTGTAGTGTAGTATTAGGGTAAGCCTCGGGAATTGATATCGTTCTCTAGGGGAATAGGAATGCTAGTGAGAAGTTACTACGCTAAGGTTGGGGTTGAGGAAGATTATTTTTTATCTTTTTATATTTTTTTAGGAAATTAAAAGGTACGAATCTCGGGGTATTGGATTTGGGGGGGGGGGGGGTTGGTATTTCTACCGATTACTCTAATTATCTAATTATCTAATCTAAGGTGAGTGTAGTCTATGTCTATTGTTGTGTGCTCTTATGATGATTAAAAATATGTTTACTTAGATGCTATTACTCCCTAGTTATCTCCTATTGATGGTTGAATTGTCACGTCCTTATTCTTAACGCGTTGTGTTTTCTAAGGTCGTAGGGTGTGCTTTTATCCCTAACTCTTTGAATCTACCTAAGGTTAATGACTACGAAATCTCTAGGATTCATAAACTTAACACTAAGGTTATCTTTGGATATTTAACCGATATTTCTCATGGTTTATTACATAAATGAAATTAGACAAGGCAAATAGTCAAGGATAAGCATAGTTTCAAAGTTTCCGTTTTATTTTCCCTCCCAACACTTAAACTGAACATTGTCCCCAATGTTCCCCGAAAGTATCAAAGTTATGATAATGAAAGGTAATTAAAAACGAAAGAAACTAGTACTCCCCTGATTAGCTCGGTAGGATCCGTGTGAAGTAGTGGTTAAATCTTTCTTCAAGAAGAGTGTTTGCGTGAAAAGCTCCTTCCAATCTTATGTATCTTCTTCTTGATAAATTAAACCTGCACACTTGAAGAAAACAAACGAAACCTTCGCGTAAAATCGGTGGTAACAATATATATATGACTCTATTAAACTAGGATATAATGATTGTGGAATGGATGTTTACATATTTTCTGGAAAATTAAGACCTGGAAAATTCCAAAAATTTATAAGTAGCTCAGAAAATGAGAATAAGTAGTAAGTTGTTTCTACTCCTCCTGACGCCGTCAGGTTGCGACCCTGACGCCGTCAGGTTATCCTGACAGAAACTGGTCTGCGATTTTCTGGAAAAAAATCTGGAAAATTTATATCTTTAGAATCTGGAAAAATTTCCTGCAAAACATCCATTATGACTCGATACAAGCATTTGACTCGAACAAACACACGTGTATATCTTTTTAATAATCGTAATTCTCATGTTCACGTTCTTTTTGAAAACGTGTGTAATCCTCCCTACACTTATCCCTTTTGTAAAATACCTTTATATATAATTAAGACGAGGTTAAAGACAAAATAAAGCATTTTTACAAATTTAAACATGAGAATAAACAATCAATAAAAGATATACGACACACAAACAAGCAAACAATTAAGCATGGGTTGCCTCCCACGAAGCGCTTTTCTTTATTTATGAGTCTTGTAGCTAGACTCGAAGTCGTGCCCCTACGTTACTTCATTACCGTCACCTCCTACCTCATGACGGTCTCTATTGGGGTTTTCCATGTTATAGTAATGCCCTATTATGCATCTTTCTAAGAAGTCGTCTTCTCCCTAATCCGTTCTATATTCCGGTCCTAGTTTCAAGCAATCCTTATAGAACCCGAAAATCTTATTCATCACATAATCAACTCCCTTCTCCTTATCTTTTTCATTCCTATAGTAGACCGATAGCTTAAGTTCTTTTTCATCATTGGATAATGATGAAAAATTCTCAATCTTAAAGGGCATTTGGTAAGCTACATCATCGGTCTCATCCTTGAATCTCACTATTCCTAACGACGGATCATAAGTCATCCCGATGTTTTCTATGAAAGGCTTTCCTAGAATAATGTGGGACAAGCTAGGATCTATGGCCGTACTAATGTCATTCACAACTATGAAATCTGTAGGAAACGTGAAACTACCTACATAGAAGGGCAATCCATTAACTCTACAAAGAAAATTGCAACTAACCCTAGGATTATCGGGATCTTGCCTAGTTGGGACAGGCTTCTTCATTACCCAATTATAGTAGGTGCTAGTCATGATATTTATCGGGGACTTGCGATCAATGTAGGCCTTTGCCACAAAAAGGTGTCATTCGCAACATGGTATGTTAAGATTCCAAGGGTTCCCAAACTTGATCCTAGGGCTTCTCCTCACATACATGTGACGGAGGTCTCGTACTAAGTGTGGGTGGCGAGAGAGTTCTTCTTTCGTAGGAAACTTATTGAAATAACCATTGCCTACTTCATCTACTTCCTCAGTTGTTCCATTCCTAGGAGTTTCACTAACCTCAAGTACTGTCTCATGGTTCGCTTCGTCATTTGTTCTAGGCATAATTTCATGTATATCCTTGTAAATTTCAAAAATTACATATATATCCTTTTTACCAGTTTTTGATGCATAAAGTACAATGCTTTTAATGCATCAAAAGGATATATATGTAATTTTTGAATTTTGCAAGGATATATATGTAAATGCCCCTTTGTTCTATTAGGTTTCACTAAGGTGATGGTATTGACGAATTGAACGTGCTTAGCTAACTTACTTGGGTCCTTAATCTCTACACCGGAAGCTTCGGGAGTTGAGATAGCGTTAACCTTCCTATCACTATTGGTCATGGCTTTCAGGAGGTTATCTATCTTCCTATCCATCTCGGCTTGTTGTTGGTTAAAACGGTCCGAGAGCTTAGCTATTTGAGCTTCTTGGGATGTGACTAGGTGTTTGATAACGCTACACGCGTCGTTCGGGGTCAAAGGAACTTCCTTTTCGTCGAGCAAGTTTTTCAACACCCTAGGCAGTGAACCTAATCGTTGTAGTGTAGTATTAGCCACGGGAATTGATATCGTTCTCTAGGGGAATAGGAATGCTAGTGAGGAGTTACTACGCTAAGTTTGAGGTTGAGAAAGATTATTTTTTTATCTTTTTATGTTTTTTAGGAAATGGAAAAGTACGAATCTCGGGGTTTGGATTTGGGGGGTTGGTATTTCTACCGATTACTCTACTATCTAATTATCTAATTAACTAAGGTGAGGGTAGTCTATGTCTAATTATTGTGTGCTCGTATGATGATTTAAAGATGTGTTTACTTAGGTTTTATTACTCCTTAATTATCTCCTATTGATGGTTGAATTGTCACGTCCTTACTCTTAATCGCGTTGTGTGTCTAAGGTCGTAGGGTATGCGTTTATCCCTAACTCTTTGAAACTACCAAAGGGTCTCGTCTACAAACGCTCTAGCATTTATAAACTCTAACTCTAAGGTACTCTTTGGATGGTTTAGCCTACAACTACTCTAGGTGTTATAGTCTAAGGTTCACAAAGATTAATCAAGCATTAACTACACAACGAATGACCTATCGCATTACTAGATCATTAACAATTAAGAAAAGAGACAACCAATCAATATTCAATAGTTAAGTTTCATATTCCCTAAGCAAACACACAAGTAAATTAGTTGGACATGGAGAACATGCAAGCATACACACAAATAATTGAAGACATAATTGAATTAATGAAGTAAAACACTTATATTGGTGTAAGATAGGGTTTAGAACCCTAAAATACTGTACAAGACAGCCTTGGTTCGGTTTAGGTTTTTACTCCAAAAGAATACACACTGAAAACTGAAAAATTCGGATTCTATATATAAGATTACATTCGCGACGGCGTCACCTTATGATTTGTGACGCCGTCGGGTCGCCGTCATTAGGGTTTCGTCTTTGCCACGTTAGTCTTGCGACGGCGTCACCTTATGCTTGTGACGCCGTCCTCTTCAGCCTCTGACGCCGTCTGGATCAAATCTAGGCCGTCTGAGTTGCGACGACCTACTATTTTAAAGCCTGACACCGTCACTTGAAAATAAGCAATTTGGCTATTGTATCGTCACAACATGTGCTCCGACGGCGTCGCAGATAACACCTGACGCCGTCCCCTTGTGTTTCAGCAGCCTGAGTGTCTCGATTCTTGACTTTGGCCATTTTCTTCGTATATCCGCGCCTTTTCGTCCAAATAAGTGCCATTCCAGCAATTTGCCTTCAAGAGACCTAAAAAGTGAAAAGGAACGATATTAAGTAATAACGGATACAAAAGTGATCAAATAAGGGCTTAAACGACCCCTCAAAAAGGTACATTTTAAAAACTTATCAAATGTCCTTACACTTGGTATTTGCTTGTCCTCAAGCAAATGTGCTTTTGGCCAATTAATTTATAAGTTAGGGGTCATGAAACATTGGTTTAGAACAATCCACAACACATATAAGCCCCGCAAAAGTCATAACAAGCACGGAAATTACATACTAGCACCTCACATGGGGTGTTTGGGCACTCACATCTCTCGGGTGTATATGAAATATAACAAGTTGGAAATGGAAGATAAACACTCATTAACCGGTCCTAGTACATAGATTACCATAGGCTTGAGAATAGATCAAACCTCCATTGATTTGGCGTAAGCACCTAGGAAAGACTATCAAAGAGGTCTTTTAAAGGGTTGTAATGTTAGGCTTACGGTAGGGAAACAAAGGGTTTGGTGGGATAGGCTATTTAGTGGTGGCAAGTCAAAAAATCTTTATGTTACAAGCATACGAAGAATGGCGTTGCTAAGCCAAGACTCGACACTCTAAACTCTAGATAACTGAAACAAACAAAGATAAATTTAAAGGATAGATATAGGAGGGTAGCCCGTATGTTTTTTTTTTTTTTTTTCTTTTTTTTTTTTTTTTTTTTTTTATACACTTTTACTCTACCATCCTCTACGGTAACATCAAAATGATAGGGATTTATAGGCACATCCCTACACTTGAGTTTTTATTACTCTAACACTAATTTGACCTGAATTGAAAAGATCAAAACACTTGGAGTATATTATTACGCAAATAAAGGGAATTTGAATTTAACGTTCCTTTCCCGTCATTTCATAAACTTTAACTTTTCCCATGAGTCCCAATCGTCCCAAAACTGTATACAAAGGATATGACTCGACTTAGCAACTTATGCAAGCAACTAGATAATTGAACTAAGGGTTTTTAGGGTGATAACAATAATGCACTAAAAGTGATTGCATACAAGGTAGGCTAAGTCGATTTAGGTGTATATTTGGGGGTGGGGTGTAAACAATGCTCTTCATTGATATTCCAGAAAAACCGAAACATCACGAGAACCGCGAAAAGGATAGGCTCTGAGGGGTTAACTAGGGGTATCGTGTACTAAAGATGAGTACAACGCAAGGGTGTGGGGGAATTACTCAACCGATGTGGAAGAAGTAATTATATTACGGGTATCAAACAAGGGTTATCCTAATGCCTCTTATCATTTAGTTATTCCTAACTACACAAGTGTAGTCTTACTAGTGATCTTGGGATGCATCACAAAACAAGTTCTAGAATCTATTATACTACCGGTTCACACACTAAGCATTAAAGATGAATGCTTTAATTCCTACTAATCTAAGGGTGATCCTCACATTTTGGGTGGAATTTAGGTGGTAAAGGGTTATTGTGCTAGTCATGTAACTTCCTATCCGTGAGACGCTTTTGTTAAGACTAATGGCCCACTCCTATATGTCATGAAAAATTTTAAATTTGGTGCCAAAATTACCCTAACCGACATTTTCTCATGGTTTATTACACAAATACAATTAGATAAAGCAAATAATCAAGGATAAGCATAGTTTCAAAGTTCCCGTTTTATTTTCCCTCCCTACACTTAAACTGAACATTGTCCCCAATGTTCCCCGAAAGTATCAAAGTTATGATAATGGAAGGTAATAAAAAACGAAAGAAACTAATACTCCCCTTATTAGCTCGGTAGGATCCGTGTGTGAAGTATTGGTTAAATCCTTTCCAGGAAGACTGTATGCGTGAAAAGCTCCTTCCAACCTTATGTATCTTCTTCTTGATAAATAAAACCTGCACACTTGAAGAAAACAAACGAAACCTTCGCGTAAAATCGGCGGTAATAATATATATAAGACTCTACTAAACTAGGATATAATGCTTGTGGAATGGATGTTTACAGAATTTCTGGAAAATTAAGACCTGGAAAAATTCCAAAATTTATAAGTAGCTCAGAAAACGAGAAAAAAGTAATCAGTTGTTTTTACTCCTTCCTAACGCCGTCAGGTTGCGATCCTGACACCGTCAGGTTATCTTGACAAAAACTGGTCTGCGATTTTCTGGAAAAAATTCTGGAAAATTTACATCTTTAAAATCTGGAAAAATTTTCTGCAAAACATCTATCATGACTCGATACAAGCATTTGACTCGAACAAACACACATGTATATCTTTTAATTAATTGCAATTCTCATGTTTACGTTTCTTTTGAAAACGTGTGTAATCCTCCCTACACTTATCATTTATGTAAAATACCTTTATATGTGATTAAGACGAGGTTAAAAACTAAATAAAGCATTTTTACAAATTTAAACATGAGAATAGACAATCAATAAAAGATATATGACACAAACAAGCAAACAATTAAGCATGGGTTGCCTCCCACGAAGCGCTTTTCTTTATTTATGAGTCTTGTAGCTAGACTCGTAGTCGTGCTCCTACGTGACTTCATTACCGTCACCTCTTTCCTTCGCTCTCCCTTCGTCAAAAGGGCGTAGACGTTGTATGCTTACCGTGGACTCCTTGCCAACGTCGTCTATTATGGTGACGGTTTTATCCTTTAGATTGGTTTCCTTTACCGAAAAAGGCCCAAACCATCTTGGTTTGTTTCTACCTCGTAATGCCCTTATCCGTGATTTGTATAAGAGTACTTTTTCTCCCTTCAGAAATTCCTTAGGGTTCCTTTGTGTTTTTGGTATCGAAGTGGGATTATTTCCTAACTTTTTTTCGGGCTTCCACAATGTTGCATGCAGTCCTTGCACCATAAAATCTCTAAGCCCTTTTTCCCAATCGTTCATTTTCTTCTTAACCACATTGCTAGGGACTTGTGGACTCTCACCCGTGATCCTTTCCATGATCTTAAAAGGATACCTTGGAACAATGGGTATTCTAGCGTACCCTTTTCCGCTTTTAAGTATCATGATGCCCTCCCCGCATTTGATGGTTGCTTTGGTGGTGGCCAGAAATGGTGTCCCAAGAATGAGTGGCATGTTTCTATCTTCCTCAACATCTATGATCATAAAATCTACCGGGTAAACGATATTAGCCACCTATATTAAAACATCCACCGTGATTCCTATGGGGTAAACATAGGTGTGATTAGCTAAGGAAAGTCTAAGATCGGTCTTGGTTGGCTTCTCCCTAGTCAACTTATTATAGATTGATAATGGCATTATGTTCACATCATACCCCTGATCAGCTAAGGCATTTATATTATCAATATCACCTATGCTACATGGTATCACGAAGTTCCCTGTGGTGTCGCGTTTTTTTGTTACTGGTTTTTTTAGAACTAGCTCATACAGAGGTCCCATAGGCCGGGCGTCATACTCTTCTTCTGTTATTTTTCCTTCAAGGGCTTCCCTAAGAACCTCATTGTACCTAAAGTTGTTCACTTGGTTTGCAATGGTTTTTTTGTTAATTTCGTGCTTAAGGTAGTACTCAATGGTCTCAGGCTCATTATTAGGTTCAGACTCCTCCCTCTTGCTTTCCTCAGTTTTGTTCACCTCAACCTTTTCATCCTCAGGCATAATGGAAATGGCGTTAACAAACGAAGTGGGAGGATAATCGTTGCTTCTTACTAGTACCTTTTCGGGAACTTTTGTCTTGGTATATTCTTTTACCAGGTTCATCATTTCCGTCATTTTTGCTTGCATTTCCTCTCTTTGCCTATAAACCTCCTCTTCAAATTTGGCTAATCTCTCCGTATGAGCTGCCATGTACTCCCTCATTTGTTCCTTAAAGCTTGGTGAGAGTGGTAGTGGGGAAGTAGAACGGAAGCGCCGTTCGGAATTGGGGTTTTGCTCACGACTTGGGGATTCTGAAAAGGGTGTTGGGTGATTGGTGGAATTGGCATAATTGACTGCTTCTCGGGGGATTTGTACGGGAGCTCTTCTATGCCTTTCCATCAGATAATCAATCCTTCTCTCAATAGTACTCATTTGCTCCTCGGTGATGTCAGAACATTCAAGAGGAGTTGATATGGCATTAACCACTTTAACAGGGGTTTCAGGAGATTCATTCCAATCTTCGTAGCTTTGATCAGCAAGCTCTTCTATAATAAAGTCGTTGAGCCTTCCACCAGCGGCTTGATCAATGGATCGTAGAGTGATGAAATCGATATGGTCATAGAAGATTTGGATTTGAAGCCAAAGATCAATGCCATGATGAGGGAGTTTACGGAGTAGGTCCTTGAATCGAGTCCATGCTTTGTAGAGAGACTCGCCTTGAAGTTGTTGAAATGTTAAGATGTCTCGTCTAAGTTTAGTGGTTCTCTCCGGTGGGAAAAATTGAGCAAGGAAGCGAGAGGTGAGATCATCCCAACTTGAGATGGAGCCGGCGGGAAGTCGCTCAAGCCAATTACTAGCTTGGTCCCGTAGAGAGAATTGGAAGAGACGCAGACGCGTGGTCTCCCGAGTAGTAGCATCAAGGTCGATGGAATCGACAATTTTAAGGAAATCCTTAAGATGCTGATTAGGATCTTCGGAACGAAGTCCATGGAATGCACATCCGTTTTGCACCAACCGGATGGTGTCGGATCGCAGGGCCGTAGTTTGGGCTTGGTTGGGAAGCTCAATGGTGTTCCTATAACCTTGGTGGCTAGGTCTGGAGTATTCACCAAGATTACGGTCTCTTGGCGGGACAATGATTTGAGGGGGGTTATCACCTTCCATGCTGAAAAGTGATGGGTTACCAACAAAGGTCACGAAGAAGGGGGATAGACTACGAGGAAGCTAAAAATGAGAAAAAGTTTACTTGATAGGAATCAAGTAAAGAAACCTAAATGAGGTGGACTACTAACTAGCTATTCTATTCCCCGGCAACGGCGCCAAAAACTTGATAACGCTACACGCGTCGTTCGGGGTCAAAGGCACTTCCTTTTCGTCGAGCAAGTTTTTCAACACCCTAGGCAGTGAACCTAATCGTTGTAGTGTAGTATTAGGGTAAGCCACGGGAATTGATATCGTTCTCTAGGGGAATAGGAATGCTAGTGAGGAGTTACTACGCTAAGGTTGGGGTTGAGAAAGATTATTTTTTTTTTATCTTTTTATGTTTTTTAGGAAATGGAAAAGTATGAATCTCGGGGTTTGGATTTGGGGGGTTGGTATTTCTACCGATTACTCTACTATCTAATTATCTAATTAACTAAGGTGAGGGTAGTCTATGTCTAATTATTGTGTGCTCATATGATGATTTAAAGATGTGTTTACTTAGGTTTTATTACTCCTTAATTATCTCCTATTGATGGTTGAATTGTCACGTCCTTATTCTTAATCGCGTTGTGTGTCTAAGGTCGTAGGGTATGCGTTTATCCCTAACTCTTTGAAACTACCAAAAGGTCTCTTCTACAAAATCTATAGGATTTATAAACTCTAACTCTAATGTACTCTTTGGATGGTTTAGCCTACAACTACTCTAGGTGTTATAGTCTAAGGTTCACAAAGATTAATCAAGCATTAACTACACAACGAATGACCTATCGCATTACTAGATCATTAACAATTAAGAAAAGAGACAACCAATCAATATTCAATAGTTAAGTTTCATATCCCCTAAGCAAACACACAAGTAAATTAGCCGGACATGGAGAACATGCAAGCATACACACAAATAATTGAAGACATAATTGAATTAATGAAGTAAAACACTTATCTTGGTGTAAGATAGGGTTTTTACTGTACAAGACAACCTTGGTTCAGTTTAGGTTTTTACTCCAAAAGACTACACACTGAAAACTAAAAATTTCGGATTTTATATATAAGATTACATTCGCGACGGCGTCACCTTATGATTTGTGACGCCGTCGGGTCGCCGTCATTAGGGTTTCGTCTTGGCCACGTTAGTCTTGCGACGACGTCACCTTATGCTTGTGACGCCGTCCTCTTCAGCCTCTGACGCCGTCTGGATCAAATCTAGGCCGTCTGAGTTGCGACGACCTACTATTTTAAAGCCTGACACCGTCACTTGAAAATAAGCAATTTGGCTATTGTATCGTCACAACATGTGCTCCAACGGCGTCGCAGATAACACCTGACGCCGTCCCCTTGTGTTTCAGCAGCTTGAGTGTCTCGATTCTTGACTTTGGCCATTTTCTTCGTATATCTGCGCCTATTCATCCAAATAAGTGCCATTCCAGCAATTTGCCTTCAAGAGACCTAAAAAGTGAAAAGGAACGATATTAAGTAATAACGGATACAAAAGTGATCAAATAAGGGCTTAAACGACCCCTAAAAAAGGTACATTTTAAAACCTTATGAGTGTTGTAACATCCCTTCTATGTTTTGTTAGTTAGGGCTGTGAGATGGGGGCCATGAGAAATCATTAGATGTGAATTCTTTGGTTTGTCCCCAATAAAAGTCGGGCTTGCCCTTCCATGCTTCTCGGGCGTCATTAAAAGTCCTAGGTCCGGGTGTTGTAAGGAATCTTCCTCCCGTTCCATTGGTACGCGAGGATGCGTAGTCAACGGAAGCTTGCTCAGGGAGTCTTGTGCAAGTGCGAGTGTTATGAGGACCACTACATGGCTCACACAAGGAAGAAACTTTGTTCACTTGGCGTGAAGACTTAAGATTTTCGTAGGAGCTCATTAGAAATTTAACTTGATCTTCAAGCTCGAGCATCCTACGGTCGGAAGATTGTGAGTCAATGGGAGGCAAGGAGATTTCCTTTACGGTTTTGGGAAACTCACGAAGGTCATTCCAACTTTCGTTGTCATAGAGAGCAAGGTCCTCTATTATACCCCATGATTCTTTCGCGGTAAGATCACCAAGTTTTCCACCGGCCGCTTGGTCAATGGATCGCTTAGTAGGGAAGTTGACATGATCAAAGAAGAGTTGGACTTGAAGCCAAAGATCAATGCCGTGATGAGGGACTCTATGGAGTAAGTCCTTGAATCGAGTCCATGCTTCGTAGAGAGATTCACCTTGACATTGTTGGAACATCAAGATTTCATTCCTAAGCTTAGTAGTTCTCCCCGGTGGGAAAAATTGAGCAAGGAAACGAGAGGTGAGATCATCCCAACTTGAGATGGAGCCGGCGGGAAGTCGCTCAAGCCAATTGCTAGCTTAGTCTCGTAGAGAGAATTGGAAGAGACGCAAACGCGTGGTCTCCCGAGTAGTAGCATCGAGGTCGATGGAATCGACGATTTTAAGGAAATCCTTAAGATGCTGATTAGGATCTTCGGAACGAAGTCCATGGAATGCACATCCGTTTTGCACCAACCGGATGGTGTCGGATCGCAGGGCCGTAGTTTGGGCTTGGTCAGGAAGCTCAATGGTGTTTCTATAGCCTATGTGGCTTGGTCTTGAGTATTCACCAAGAGTAAAGCCTCTTGGCGGGTCATTTGGTGGTGGGTTGATGAGTGGTGGTTGATTATCACCTTCCATGATGAAAAGTGACGGGATTACTAACAAAGGTCACGAAGAACGGGGATAGACTATGAGGAAGCTAAAAATGGGAAAAAAGCTTGCTTTATAGGAATCAAGCAAGGAAACCTAAACGAGGTGGAAATCTAACTAGCTATTCTATTCCCCGGCAGCGGCGCCAAAAACTTGATACGCGTACAACGCGCGTTCGGGGTCAAAGGAACTTCCTTTTCGTCGAGCAAGTTTTTCAACACCCTAGGCAGTGAACCTAATCGTTGTAGTGTAGTATTAGGGTAAGCCTCGGGAATTGATATCGTTCTCTAGGGGAATAGGAATGCTAGTGAGAAGTTACTACGCTAAGGTTGGGGTTGAGGAAGATTATTTTTTATCTTTTTATATTTTTTTAGGAAATTGAAAGGTACGAATCTCTGGGTATTGGATTGGGGGGGGTGGTATTTCTACCGATTACTCTAATTATCTATTTATCTAATCTAAGGTGAGTGTAGTCTATGTCTATTGTTGTGTGCTCTTATGATGATTAAAAATATGTTTACTTAGATGCTATTACTCCCTAGTTATCTCCTATTGATGGTTGAATTGTCACGTCCTTATTCTTAACGCGTTGTGTTTTCTAAGGTCGTAGGGTGTGCTTTTATCCCTAACTCTTTGAATCTACCTAAGGTTAATGACTACGAAATCTCTAGGATTCATAAACTTAACACTAAGGTTATCTTTGGATATTTAGCCTACAATTCCACTAGTAACTATAAGCTAAGGTTCAACAAAGATTAATCAAGCATTAAAAACACAATGATGACTTTAAGCACTCCTAAGCCAATTACAATTAAGATAAGAGAAAACCAATCAATATTCAATACCTAGGTTTCATAGATCTAAGCAAACACACAAATAAATTAGCCAGACATGGAAAACATGCAAGCATACACACAAACAATTGAAGACATAATTGAATCAATGAAGTAAATCACTTATCTTGTTGTAAAATAGGGTATGGAACCCTAAGATACAGCCCAAGACAGCCTATGTTCGGTTTAGGTTTTACTCCACAAAACTACCTATCTAAAATACCGAAAATTCGAATTCTATATATAGAGTTACAATATGCGACGACGTCACTCTTTAATTGTGACGCCTTTGGGTCGCCGCCATTAGGGTTTCGTTTTGGCCACGTCAAATCTGTGACGACGTCACCTTATGCTCGTGACGCCGTCGGCTTCAACCTCTGAGGCCGTCGGGATCAAATCTAGGCCGTCTGAGTTGTGACGCCCTACTCTTTTAAAACCTGATGCCGTCACTTGTAAAATAGCAATTTGCTCTCTGAGTCGTCTCAAGGTGTGTCGCGACGGCGTCGCAATTAAGCCGTGACGCCGTCCCCTTCAATTTCAGTAGCTTGAGTGTCTCGATTCTTGACTTTGGCCTTTTTCTTCGTATATTCGCGCCTTTTCGTCCGAATAAGTGTCATTCCAACAATTTGCCTTCAAGAGACCTAAAAAGTGAAAAGGAACGAAATTAAGTAGTAACGGATACAAAAGTGATCAATTAAGGGCTTAAATGACCCCTCAAAAGTGTACCTTTTAAATCCTTATCATCCCCCTTACTTTTTCATTTAAGGGCATTTTCGTAATCTTACCCCCGCATCTTTTTACCCCTTCTTTCTCGTATTTTCTTTCTATTTTCCCTCTTTCTATTTTGATATCTGGGTTTCTCTGAATAATCTTCATTTCTTTCTTATTTTTATCTTATATATAAACGTTTTTTCACAATGATTTCCATTTGATTCATTCATTCATGCAATTTCACATTCTTCACATTCTTTCACTTATTTACTTTTTTCAAAATTAGGTTTTTTGCTTATCGTATCATTTTTTGTTCATCAAATCATGTTCGTTGCTCAAATCGTTTATAAATTTAGGGTTTTTACCCGTTCAATCGGTTATCAGATATAAATTTGGTGCTTTTAACTGTTCAATCGGTTAATTGGATCAAATTTAGGGTTCTTAACCTTACAATCGGGTATTGGATCAAATTTTGGGGGTTTTAGCTGTGAAATTTGGTTTTAATGGCGATTGATGATCTTCAGGTATTTAATCAAGGTATTTTTGATAATTTCTATTTTATTTTTAAAATTTTTATGTTTGATGCACATTCTAGCAGTAATTTCATGATTATGTTAGTTTTTTTTTTATGTTTATTTGATGTCATCAATTAAACTAATAAAGTGAATGAAAATGATGTTAGATTTTTTATGTTAATTTGATGTTCATCAGTTAATTTAATGATTATGTTAGATTTTTTATGTTAACTTGACGTTCATCAATTTTATGAATTTTTATTATATGATTTATCTTTGACGAACCGCTTTCATGAAAACTAATGAATTATTGATTATGTTAGATTAGGTTTTTTATGTTAACTTGGTGTTCATCAAATTTATGCATTTTTTATATGATTTATACTGATGAACTGAGTGAAAACCATTATGTTAGTTCATTTGTTTTATATTATTGATGAACAACTCTGTAAATTAAACTGATGAACTTAATAAAAATTATCAGTTTTTTTATGATGAATAACTCTGTAAAATTCATAAGGTTGAGTTAATGGCAAAGGCTGAAGCTGATGTTCCTATATCTCAAAAGATGAATAAATGAGACAATATTGTTATCAACAAAATATAGCAAAGATCGTAAACTATAAATAGAGTTTTTTAGGCGATATTTGTATTAACAATCTTTGTGATAACCGATAGCAGATGTATTGACTCGGTTTCTGTCCTAAGTGTATGGAGGGCTCATTTCTTTCTATCTTTTTCATAACTTTTCTCTTTTATTCTTTAACCTCTTTTTTCTCCTTATCTCACTTTACTCCTTTTTTTCATTCATACATAAGGACTTATAATTTTATTCTATTGGAATTATCCCTGGGTAGATCCCTCCGGTTCTGGTTGGATCATGGAACATAAACCTATCCGTGACCACCTTGTATCTTCATGATTATTATTGGTTGGATCAGTGAAGACCATGTAGCCATAAAACCTTTTCAAAATCACTCAAAGTGTTCATGACATAAAAAAACACGTTTTGATAACACTTTACTTTTCAGAAATACTCCCCCTCTACATGTGCTTATATGTTTTTGAGATAAATCAACATATTGAGGAAGAGTTTGCACTTATGAATTGATCGACTCTTAATAGACGAGACCTTTGCGAGATAAGTTTATATTACTGGAAAAAAAGATCCATCATCAGCTTTTAGGTGTTGACTAGCTCTAATAACCAACATGAAATTATTTCCCGTCCAGGTACAAGTCTATAGAGAGCTTCTCGAGATGGTACATTCAGCATATGTACTTATGAAATGATAAACCTAAGTAGACAAGTCTTTTGCAAGACATGTTTACGTCGCTAGTTAAAGGGGTGCATTGTTAGCTTGTAAGTGACAACAAGCCCTAGTAACCAACTTGAAATTATTACCCATCTAGGAACAAGTCTTTTAGTGTTTTCTTTCCCGTCTTATTTGTTTTACTTCTGAGTCAAGCTCTTTGAGATAAAGTAATGATAATATTTTAATCACATTTTCTCCCCCTCAAAAATAGCATATTCGTGGTATTTTTTATACCAATTGATTAAAATCATTATTTTTGGATAGCTTAGCGAGAGAAATGTTTTGCATGAATATGTGAAACATTTTTGTTTTGAAATATTCACCCTCAAAACTTAGTTAGGTTTTGAGATCTGTGTAAACTTTATTAAAAGTTTAGAGGGACGGAGTCTTCTTGAAGCAAAATTTTGAATGATTTTAAAAAACAAATTCTGAAAAATTCATGAATAAGCTTTTCTTTAAGGTTTATAAGAAACAAAGACTTTTCTTTGTTTTGGAGAGGAATGTCACACTGAGAAATTGATTTGTTCCAAAAGAAATACTGTAACATATTGGATTTCACATACACATCAAATCACTAACACAAGGGGCGTACAAGATGAGTTTTAGAGAGAGAAAGTTAGAGGTTTGGGAACTTTAGTGAGAGAAAGAAAAATCTTATTATGAGCTCCAACTCTCTACCTTGGGAGGTAGAGAGTATTTATAGTCTTACAAGAAAACGCCACCTGACGGGCTGTGGATCAGGCATACAGTGGGTAAAGACCCGTCCGTCCTCCACGGTGTTACTTAACTAAATACTACTTAACATAAAATAACTACGACTACGAGCTTTCTAACGATTACATATACTTGAGGTGACCGACACTTTAATACCTGGATTTACTAAATCCTAACAATCTCCCCCTAAGGGAGGTCACCTCAAACACACATTAAAATTACATAGAATACAAACAGATATTACATTGAGATTGTTCTTGGATTCTTGTTCATGTTCTTTGTTCTGTAGCTCATAGTCTTTGAATCTTCATTTTTGCATTTTTGGATAATCTGAGTGGAGGTCTTTAACTGATCCACGTGATAATGAGTTTTGAGCCAGCTTTGAGATCATCAGCTATCATAAATCTCTGACTCTTCCATTGTGGTGTTGGTATTATGTGATGTTGTGACTTATGGACCGACATGCTCACATTTTGGATCATGATTTCTTCTCATCAGAGTAGCGGAAGCTTTCGTTGATTCATGATATTGGCAGCAGCGTAGCAGAAGCATGGAGTGATAATATCAGAGTCATTGATGCACTAATCATGATTTCTTTGGAAATGAATGTGTTGTGTGAGCATGCGGCTATGGATTGACCGCTCCATTCTGACCAGCTGCAAACGTCGGGTGCTCCTGCATAAAACAGTTAGCAATAAAGCGCACAAGAGTGTCTTTGATCACTTTTTTTGAATTGAGGTACACGACCCACGGTTCCCCGTTGATCAGTACAAGTACTGCCTGTGATCAGATAAAATTCCGAAGAATTTCCTTGACAGGGTTTCGCAGCTGCTCTAGCTGTTCTCAAACCGGAACGTCTCAAAGAAGACAACACGGAGTGAGTGAACCAGCGAATTGAGATTCACTGATTGATGAAAAGAGATTTAAGAAACAATCGTGTATCGCTCAATAGAAATTGTTTTTGCAATACAACGAAGGTTTTAGTGAAAATCATTTATCAATCATAAACACCTTTTTTTTTTGAAATATTTGTACACAGTCGATGTGCTAAAGAAAATAGTTTTTAAGCACAACGGCCGGTTTTTCAAAGGTATCCGTCAATCCATAACCTGAACCAGGATTGATTCAAAAGATTGAATCGCCCCATTGTTTCTGTTCAGTTGTCACATGGTTGATCTATTGGATAGATCTCACATGCCACCCACCAGGAGCTTGTTTGATGTTGGCTCCAGAAGGCTTTCCATCTTCATTGTGACTATTTTACATATAACTCGGATGTTCTGGCAATACCACAAGGATAATGCTAAGGACACATAAGATATAATCTCTCTTTCCACATTGTGTGAAACAGAGAATCTTCATTGAAAGTGTCCTAATGAGATTTGTAGATGATCTCGTGGCTCTAGACTCAATTGTGCATATTTGGTTCCTATGCCGGAGACTAGGGAGAGGGTCTCCTTCTTCAATATCAACAATCTCTAAGAGAAAGTTGATAGATTATGTCGGTTCCCCGTAAGAATGAAACAAGTCCTTTTAAGAGAAACTTGAGTGGCTTAGGAAGTTGTAGTACAGTGCCTCACTGGGTCCATGACGTCTTGTCTCCAATACCGATGTTACCTTGGTAACCACCAATAGCATATGAATTAAACCCGGTTTCTGCCCTAAGGTTGAATAAATGGAGGGCTATTTCTTTTAACCCTTTTTCACATTTAATTTCTTTTTCATTCTTCAACCCCTTCAGTGCTTACCGAAACTTCATAACTAGAACCTTGTTGGGTTTATTCCAGTACTAGCTCAGTTCCAGTCCACACTCTTCCCATATCTCATGTTTCTCCTTTTTTCAATATACCTAAGGACTCTACATTATCAAGTGGTTTTGTCCCTGGGTAGATCCCTCCGGTTCTGGCGGATCATTGGACCTCAACCTAACCTTATCATCCTTATATCACCATGCATAAAGTAAAGTTGGTCGGTCTTTTGATATAGTTCTTCCGCCTTGAAACCAATTGAAAACCATTTGAAAATCAATCAAGATACTTGTGATATAAAATCAAAGTATTTTGTATCTTAATTGTTTTGATATTTTAGAAATGCTCCCCCTCAACATATGCATAAAATTCAGAAATTGTTTAGCACATGGAGGCAAGAGATCTTTGAAATCGTTAGATTAAGAATGAAAGGTCCAATCTTTTGATTAACATTTTCTAAAATGATCATCATCACTTCCCAATCAATTTGAGTAGATAAAACATTTTGAGGAAGGATGAGGTTTTCAAAAGTTTGCTCCCCCTCAATATGTGCCTCGAGGTTTGAAAGAGTTTTGCACATATTAGAGGGAACCTGCACTTAGAGACAATTCAATCACGTTTTAATAATTTAAGGTTTAAAGTAGATGCTCCCCCTCAACATGTGCATGGAAAATTTGAAATCGTTTGTCACATGCGGGGAGGAAAACTTGCTAAACACTTATGAACCCATTTATCGAATTATCAGTTTAAATCCAATTTAAATCACAAATTCTCCCCCGATCACAATTTTCAAAACACTTGAGATTTGAGATCTCTTGTTGATTTAAATTGATTTTGAAAGCTTTTGAGGAGAACTGTGACTTTCTTATGATAACATTTAGCCGATAAGGATCAAGTTTGAAACATGAGACTCCAAAGATTAAACATGCTTGAGTATCTTTTTAGAAAACATTTTAATAATCAAGGTCTTGTACCAATTGTATAAACTTATTGTAAAACATTTAGAGTAGACCTTGCTCATTTACGTGCCAATTGATTGAAAAATACACTTTGATTTAATTGAAAAATCATTCTCCCCCTCAATCAATGACGAAAGTTGTTGATTGAAGGAATGAGATTTTGACATCTGAAAGCTCTGATGATTTTCAAAAATAGAGTCTGGAGTGTTTTTAAAACAATTGCGTTTTCATTAGATGACGAATATTTTTCAGAAGAATCATTAGAAGGAAAAATATTTGAAAGGAAACATTTGTCTTGTTAATGACAAACATTTGTTTTTATAATCAAAGCATGAGATTTGAAAAGCAAGATAAAACATGGCTCTATTCTTTCTTTGAAAAGCGGATTACTGCCTGAAATGACAATAAACCATTGTTTTACTTTCTCCAATTTTTTTTTTTTTTTTTTAAACGAATATGTACATTCGACCAACATCTAAAGACCCGTGTCACTCTTTGACTGACAGCAAAAAGACCGTAGATATTAATCGAATCAAGAAGAAACATGACAAAAAGACAATATATATATATATATATATATATATATATATATATATATATATATATATATATATATATATATATATATATATATATATATATATATATATATATATATTTTGAGATTTTTTCGAATTTTTTAAATTTTTATGGATTTTTGAAAGTTTTATAATTTTTTTTCTTTGCTTTTTGTTGGTTTTAAAATTTTGTAGTTTGTTTTTTTTTGAATAAATATGTACAAAAGATGGAATGAAGAAAGACCTTTACTCCTCGTCTTCCTCCTAAAGACGTTTGAGTGTTTCTGGTTGAAGGCTTTTCAAGCCAAGTTGTGGAAGAATAAACTCAAAACGTTCTCTTGGAAGAGCTTTGGTGAAGATGTCTGCTAACTGGAATTCTGACTTCACAAAATAGAGTTCCACCATACCGTTTTCCACTTGCTCCCTGATGAAATGATGTCGAATGTCGATGTGCTTTGCTCTTGAGTGTTGAACGTTGTTACAGAGGGATTTTTTTG
This sequence comes from Chrysanthemum seticuspe, assembly GCA_019973895.1. NCBI lineage: Eukaryota > Viridiplantae > Streptophyta > Magnoliopsida > Asterales > Asteraceae > Chrysanthemum > Chrysanthemum seticuspe. Next base: position 261,817,147 of record BPTQ01000007.1, read on the forward strand.
AATTCAAAGCCATAGTCAGATAATTGGGATCTCATCCAAAGGATTTGAGCACAACAAGATGACATGGCTATGTATTCAGCCTCTGTAGAGGAAATAGAAGTACTCATTTGCTTCTTTGAAGACCAACTCACAAGCTTATCACCCAAAAACTGAGCACCTCCTGACGTACTTCGACGTGTATCTTGACATCATGCATGATCAGCATCTGCATAGGCTGTTAGTAACATACCGGTGTCCTTCGGGTACTAAAGTCCCATGTTGATGGTTCCTTGGAGATACCGAAAGACCCGTTTAACCGCTTCAAGGTGCTTTTTAGTAGGCTTAGCCTGATATCTAGCACACATGCACACAGCGAACAAGATGTCTGGTCTACTAGCTGTGAGGTACATCAGGGATCCAATCATACTACGATATTTTGTTTGATCTACCATGATCCCTGAGTGGTCCTCATCCAGCTTGGTAAGCTCAATCATGGGAGTGTCAACAGTGTCACATGAAACAAATCCAAATTTCTTTAAGATCTCATTTGCATATTTAGATCGATTTATAAAAATGCCTCCGGGACTTTGTGAAATTTGTAATCCCAAGAAAAATGACATTTGTCCCATCATTGAAATTTGAAATTTGGAACCCATTTCTTTTGAAAAACGATCACATTCATTGGGGTCAGTCGAGGCAAAAATAATATCATCAACATAAATCTGAACGTGAATTAAATGTTTGCCTGACTTTCTGGTGAACAATTTCGGATCAACTGCTCCCTTGCTGAATCCAGTAGATAGAAAAAACTTTGACAGCGTATCATACCATGCTCTATGAGTAGGATGCTTTGGATTCACAAAACCCTCTGGCTGGCTGACGTAAACCACCTCTTTCAAATCACCATTAAGAAAGGCGGTTTTCACATCCATCTGATATACGACCATGTTCTTACTAGCCGCATTAGCCAAGAAGATTCTGATAGCTTCGATACGAGCAACAGGAGCAAAAGATTCCTCAAAGTCAATACCTTCTTCTTGACGATATCCTTTAGCCACTAACCTAGCCTTATTTTTCAACACATCACCATGCTCATCAAGCTTCACTTTAAAGATCCACTTTAGAGCAATGATCATAGCACAGTCTGGAGCAGGTACTAATTCCCATACATCTAATCGATCAAACTCATGAATTTCTTCTTGCATGGCATTTAACCAGCTATCTTCATTCATCGCAGTTTTAACATCTTTAGGTTCGATCTTAGAGAGTACGGAGTTGAAGAAGCACCATAAGGCATCAGTAGCAAGTTGTTTACGAGTGGATATAGGACGAGAAGGGTTTCCAATGATGTTGTCCAATGGGTGATCATGTGTCCATTTTCTAAGGTGTTCATGTGGTTGTTGTTGTGGAACTGAAGTAGCAGAGTCGATGTCTCCTGATGAAGATGGTTCAGATGATGAATCAGGAGCAAATATATTTTCAAATGGAGCATCTTCGGGAGTAGCAAAGGGATTAACTTCATCTTGTGAATCAGAAGCAATTCCTTGATGTACACTCGGTGATTGAAGGTTTGTTGATGAGACTGATTGATCAGCAGCAGGTGCTTCCTGACTTAATGACATAGAAACTGAAGGATTGACTTCATTGACAGGGATAGAAGCAGCCTCTGATGATGGGATTGACAGATCATTAGCAGTTGGTTCATAGTGTTTATCAAACATTGGATCAAATAGTTTCTTCACATCATCTTCTGAAGGAGGTACATAAGGAGTTGCTGGCGAGGAGCCGTAAACAAGAGTAGAACTGATGGGACTACATGATGATGCGGGTCCAGAACTGGGTTGTCCTGGAGCCATAGGACCGGTCAGCTCATCGAACGTAACGTGAATTGTTTCCATGATATTTCGGGTTCTTTTGTTGTAGATTCGGTATCCCTTTTTGTTTGGTGCATATCCTACAAACACTCCAATATCCGCTTTAGCTTTAAGTTTGCCTAAGTCTTGACCCTCATTAGTTGGATAACACAATGCACCAAACACACGAAGGAATGATAAATTAGGTTTTCTATTGTGGACAAGTTCATATGGATTTTTTCCATGAGCAGTGTGAATTAGGGATCGATTTTGAGTGTAGCATGCAGTGGCAATGGCTTCAGCCCAGAGAAACATTGGAACCTTTGAGTAAATCAGCATTGTTCTTGCGGCTTCTACAAGAGTTCGATTTCGTCTTTCAACTACACCGTTCTGTTGAGGAGTTCGTGGAACACTTCTATGATGACTGATTCCAACACTTTCATAAAACTCACTAAGTTGTTTATTAACAAACTCAGTTCCATTGTCTGTTCGGATGATTCTGACAGTTTTGTTAAGTCGAACCTGCAGCTGTTTGATAAGTTTGATGATGATATCTGGTGTTTCATCCTTTGTCCTTAAGAACTTAACCCAGGTGAATCGAGAGAAATCATCAACCACAACTAATACATATTTCTTCCCAAAGATATTATGCACTCTCATGGGTCCACATAAGTCCATGTGAATTGTATGAAGAACTTCTGTAACTGAGTTTGTAGGCTTGGGTTTGTGGGTATATTTCTTGCTTTTTCCTAATTGGCAAGCTGAACAAAGATGATCCTTTTCATACTTTAGTCTAGGTAGACCTACAACTAAGTCCTTTCTGGAGAGATCATTGATGGTGCCGAAGTTCAAGTGATTGAGACGACGATGCCATAACCATGACTTTGTTTTCGAAGCCTTTGACAACAAGCAAATTGGAGAAGACTTCATCATATCTTCGATAGAGATGGTGTATAGATTTGAACCACGAGTTCCTCTTAAAAGTTCCTTACCATCAAGTTCTCTAACGAAACAAGTATGTTTTCTAAATGCCACTTCTAGATCAGAATCACAGAATTGACCGACAGAAAATAAGTTATGACCAAGACCTTCTACATAGTATACCCTGGAGATAACACTATCACCGACAACATAATCTCCATAACCCATAATTGTACCAAAATGATCATTCCCGAATCTAACTGTCCCGATGAATTTACTCACGAAGTTCATGAGCCGTGACCGGTCTCCAGTCATATGCTTGGAACAGCCTGAGTCCAGGTACAACAGAACGATTTGAACGATCTGTAGTTGAACATAGACAAGAATGGATAACTGGATAATTGGGATCCCCATGCAAGAATGGGTTCCATTTGGTTAGTAACAGTGATTGGAACACTCACATCAGAAATAGAAACACCCATATCAGAAATAGAAGCAATGGAATCATTAGGAATAGATGCAGTGCTAGTGTCCGTATTTGACCTATTCAAAGTATGTTAACTTCTTAAAGGAATAGTTCTACCAGTAGGCATCCATTTTCTAGTGGGCATTGTCTTAGTAAATTGAGGGTAAAACTCATTAACCTTACGGCCAGTAGGTATCCATTGATAACCTATATTACTAAATTTTCTTCCTGTGGGTTTCCACTGTTTTCTAACTTTCTTTCGCCTTTGCCTTTTAGCCTTCTTAGCTTGATTTTTAGAATCAGCAGTTTTAGCTGGGAAATTGATAGCATTAGACAACCCATTCACAACACATTCATGATTAGTACCAGAAATCAAGCATTCTGTTAGGAATTAGAAAATTCAGTCGTTAAAGAGTCGGTCACCTCAAGTATATGTATTCGTTAAAAAGCTCGTAGTCGTAGTCTAGTTATATTATTAAGTTGTTTGTCTTGTAACACCGTGGAGGACAGACGGGTCTTTACCCACTGTATGCCTGATCCACAGCCCGTAGGTGGCGTTTGTTTGTAAGAAACTATAAATACCCTCTACCTCCCAAGGTAGAGGGTTGGAGCTTCAATACCATTTTTCTTTGTTTCACATAGTTCCCAACTCTCTTCCCTTTCTCTCTCTAGAATTTTCTCTCTCTAAACTACTTGAACGCCCCACTTTGATTATGGTTTAGTGTGGTTGTGAAATCCTATATCTTACAATTGGTATCAGAGCCAGGTTTGATCACTCATCTTTCATTCTCTTTGTTTTGGTGGATTTCATAAGGTTTTTGGGGTATTAAGTGTTTAGAAGAGTTTGATTCATTTGGATAAATTTTAGTGTTAAAGTTTGAATTTTGCTTGTACTTTTGTGTTTAGGATCATCATATGTGTTTATGTTTTGAATTGGAAGGCTTAAATCATTGTGGTTTGGTTGTTTTTTTATTGATAAAGTGGTTATTTTTGAACTTTGTACTAAGCGAGTTGAGTCTCGGATATTTAGTTCTTCAAAGCGAGTTGCTGTGTTACTGGATGCGAGTTGATACATGCGACTTGGCTATTTAGCGAGTTAAGATTTTAAGCGACTTGGTGGTTAAGCGAGTTGTGTCTGTTTGCGACTTGCTATTAAGCGAGTTGATTCCTAAAGCGACTTGTTTCTTTAAGCGAGTTGATTGTGTTGCGAGTTGATACTAAAGCGAGTTGGCTATTTAGCAACTTGTTTCTTTAAGCGAGTTGATTGTGTTGCGTGTTGATACTAAAGCGAGTTGGCTATTTAGCGACTTGTTTCATCAAGCGAGTTGATTGTGTTGCGAGTTGATACTAATGCGACTTGGCTATTTAGCGAGTTGATTCCTTAAGCGACTTGTTCCTTTGAGCGAGTTGGTTGTTTAGCGAGTTGATTACTAAGCGAGTTGAGTGTTTAGCTACTTGTCTATTTAGACTTGTTACTTATTCGTGATACATTCTTACGGTTGTTCTTTTGGTTTAGTAAAATCCCGTGAAAGAATCAATTTTCCGGTTTAATCAAAGAATAGTAAAATCCCGTAGAACTTGTAATCATGGCAAACATCGTTCCTACTATTTCTTCCGTAGCTGAGGACATTCAAGCAGCAGGGTCAGATACACATCCACCTATGCTTGACAGAACTGATTATGACTCATGGGCACAACAAATCCGATTGTACTGTTTGGGAAAAGAAAACGGAGTCAACATTCTCAAGTCAATCGATGAAGGACCTTATCAGATTGAGACTACTAGAGACTTAATTGATACAGCTGCAGATGGAACAATGATCTATGGAATAGACAGACCAAAGACGTATGATGAGCTCGATGATAAGGAGAAAAAGAGATTCGATGCAGATATCAGGGCTTCTAACATTATACTTCAAGGTCTTTCAAAAGACATCTACAAGCTTATTAATCACAACACTGAAGCAAAGGCTGTATGGGATAATGTCAAGATGCTTCTTTCTGGTTCTGAATTAACTATGGAAGACAGAGAATCACAACTCTATGATGAATTTGAGCACTTCAAGATGAAACCAGATGAGAGTGTCTATGAGTATTACGTGAGATTCCACAAGCTTGTTAATGACATGAGGAACATCAGAATGACTATGCCAAACATTCAGCTGAACTCAAAGTTTGTGAACAACATGAATCCCGAATGGCACAAGTTTGTCACCTCTGTGAAACTAACCAAAGGATTGAAGAATACGAACTATGAGCAACTCTATGCTTTCCTTCTTTAGAATGAGAGACATGCTATGTTTGAAAAAAGGATTCTTGATCAGTTCAAAACCAACCAGGGAGAGACAAGCTCATCAAATGATTCAACTGCCTTCTACTCAAACATTGGAATTACCACCAAAGCATCTCAAGTTATACCCATGGGTAATGGTAATCACAAACTCATTCCCGATCCAATGTTCAAACAAGCTGATGCCGATGCACACGTAGGAAACTTCATTAATCAACTGGCTCTCATGATTAGTCAAAACATGAACTCTCTCCCACACACCAACAACAACCTCAGAACAGCATCCAATCCACACAATCAAGCCACTGTCAGAGATGGGAAGGTTATGGTACAACCAGTTCAAGAAAGGCAGTATGAACAAGGGAGAGGTGGAGCTGGTAGAGGATATGTGGCAAATCAAAATAGGGGAAGGAATGGAATTCAAGGACAAGCAAAACCTATCAAATGCTACAACTGTGGCGGTGAGGGACACATTGCAAGGAACTGCACATCTCCAAAACGTCCTCAGAATGCAGAGTACTTCAGGGATAAGATGTTGCTTGTTCAAGCTCAGGATAATGGAGCTGCTTTGGATGAAGAGGAGTTATTGTTTCTTGCTGAAGGGAATGCCAAGACTTATGATGCTGATGTTGATGAACAGCCAATTCAGGAGATGGGTCATAATCATCAGAATGCCTTCCAAGTCGCTGACTGTGATGCATACGACTCTGACGTCGATGATGAACCTACTGCACAAACAATTTTCATGGCTAGCATATCTCCAATGGTCTCTCCTAAGGTCTCATCACCACAACAAGCTGGTCCATCCAAAGAATCAATCATCTCAGAGGTATTAAAACTATATGATGATGTTGAGGTGCAAAAGATGCATAATGAAGTACAATCTCTTGAGACTTATGAATCAGATATAGATGATGAGGGTAATAGCAATATTGTCCCATATGATCAATATGTGAAACAAGGTGAAAGTGAGGTTGTACCGAGCGATGCATCTTCCACAGTCAATAATGATTATGTCTTTGATGAATATACTGCATGCACCCCTGATGATTCTGTTATCTCTGAACTGAATACCTATAAAGAACGTGTTGCTATTTATGAACAACGTGCTAAATTTGAGTTGACCACACGTGAGTAGGAAATGGATGTCCAAATGCGTACAATTGTTAGAAAAAGTAACTTTAAAGAAGAAGTATTAAAACAAGAGTTAAAATCCTTACAAGAAAAGCTTTCTAAAACTGCTAAGCAAAAACAAGAACTTCAAGAAAATGTTAAAATGCTTAAGCAAGAATTCAATGCTAAGGAAACAAAACTTTTGAATGATTTTTCCAATCTAAAAACTTTGAAAAACAAGCTTGAAAATAAGTTGTACGTACAAGGGAATACCATTCAGACTGCTCACTTGATCACTAAGCATAGAGTCTTAAGCAATAAGCATAGCATTCCCCTTGTTGAGGAACCAAATCCAGAGGTCATTAAAAAGGCTAGAACTGCTCATAAGGTAATTTATGATGGCAATGAAATCCTTAAGCCTAGACAGAAACCTAGTTGTGCTGAGTGCACGGAGGAAGATAAGAAATCAGATGAGGTCACTAGGGATAAAATGGATAAGAAACTCAACAATCCTTCATGTAAAGAGAAAAACATAATTATCAAACCCCATGACTACAAAAAGGAAAATTGGATTTCCTTGAACATGTTTAAGCCTCAAACATTGTTAACACCCGAACAAGTGTTTTGGAAAAAGGATATAGATAAACAAAAGGCAGAGAATCTTGTTGTAACAAACCCCCCCTCTTTGGAAAATGCCTTCAGCTACTGTGTATCCTCCTAATACACCAATGCATCTAGTCCCTAGAACTATTGCCACTAAAAGCAAGACCTTAATCAGTCAATATGTCATCTTCAAATTATTTGTTGACTTTGAGAAAACTTGTAAGAAAAGGATCACACCCACTGGGATAACAGAAGGGGAAAGGGGTTTTGAGCAAACTAAAGAATGCTATTTAACTGAGGTCATACCTTTCTTTAAACAACTAAAAGATCAATTTGAGAGTCTTAAAAATGGGATGGATTCAGATATTAAAGAAATGGAAAAGGAATTTGATGCAATGATAGTTGAGGTTAGTGACTATGAGCATGAATTAAAATATAATGAGATTGAGAGGAAGAACTTGCACACATTAAATGAGAATCTTATTTCTGAATGTATTGTTCAAGATGTGTTTTACACTGCTACGAATCACTCCATTACTGCTTCTCGATTTCATGAATTATCTATTGCATTGAAAGTTTCCCATGATCGTGTCATTGAGTTTGAAATCAAAAACTCTAAACTAAGTGAGAAAATTGAACAGGATGATCACGATAATTTGGTAAAACATTTTTCTAAACTAGAAGTTGAACATTTTAATTTACAACTAAAATATCAACATCTCAAAGAAAATGTTAAAACCTCAAACATCAAGAAATCCTCAGATGTTCCAGAGTTTGATGCAGTTTTTCAGATAAATAAACGTGATGAACAGATTCAAGCTCATTGTTGCACGATCAGAAAGTTGAAAGCCCAAATTTCTCAATTAAAGGGTGAAAAGAACAATGTGACTGGCTCCCAAATGCCTCCTCCTTTAGATTCTCAGTATTCTCAAACTTTTCATCTTCAAAATTTAGTAAACGCTTTACAAAAGGAAAACGAGAGCTTTCTAAAAGAAAATGAAAAAGTTAAACGTCACTTTAAAGAGTTATATGATTCAATGAAAGTCACTCGTGACAAAAACAACGAAAAAATAACTTCTTTACAAAAGGAAATTGAGAATCTGAGGGGTCGGGAAAAAGGGAAACTGCCACTTGTTTTTAATGAGAATGTCGTTTCAAAGTCATCCTCTGACTGCAAGTATACTGTGACTGTTAAATACATTCCTCCTCATCTTAGGAATAATGAACTTGTGTTTCATAACTACTGTGCTCACCTTAAGGATAGTCTAGAATGTCTCCGTGAGATTGTGGAGGAGGATTACCTAAATAAGCCTCTTGATAGAGAAATTAGGTTTGCGTGCATTCAGGCTAAACGATCTCAAGAACTGCTAGAATGCTTAATTGCAACATGTCCTAAATCCTTAGGTGTGAAAGGTAAAGCTGTGATGCCTTGTTCTATGCCTAGTGCCAAGCATACAACCATTCTATACCTAGTTTTAAGAAAGTGAACACTAATGTGCCTTCGAGTAGTTCAGATCCTTGCACATCTAGTTCAGGAATGCAAAAGGTAGATCAACCAACTAATGTTCCCATAATTCCTTCTACAGGAGTAATCAGTGACATTAAAGCAAGCGGGTCAAAGCCTCTAGGCAATACCAAGCAAGATAGGACCTCGTAAGCTAAGAATGCACACTAGAAGAGAGTAGAAGACCAACCTAGGAACATTAAGTTTGAGTTGAATAAAACGAATCGTGTTGATTCTAGTATTAGCCATAGGCGTACTGTAATTAATTCAAATTATGATTCTATCTGCAAACCATGTAATGATGTCTGCTTGAATTTTGTTGCTAATCATGAATGTGGTGTGAATGTTATGTCTAATGCTGTCAATTGCCCTGTGAAAATTGTTAATGCTAAAAATCATGCTAAGAAGGCTAAAAGGTAAAGACGAAAGAAAGTTAGAAAACAGTGGAAACCCACAGGAAGAACATTTAGTAAGATAGGTTATCGATGGATACCTTTTGGTCAAAAGGCTAATCAGTCCTGTCCTCAATCTGCTAAGACAATGCCCACTAGAAAATGGATGCCTACTGGTAGAACTATTCCTTTAAGAAGTGAACATACTTTGAATAGGTCAAATATGGACACCAGCATTGCATCTATTCCTGATGATTCCATTGCTTCTATTTCTGATATGAATGTTTCTATCTCTGATGTGGGTGTTCCAATCACTGTTACTAACCAAATGGAACCCATTCTTGCATGGGGATCTCAATTATCCAGTTATCCATTATTGTTTGTGTTCAACTGCAGATCGTTCAAATCGTTCTGTGGTACCTGGACTTAGGCTGTTCCAAGCATATGACTGGAGACCGGTCGCGGCTCATGAACTTCGTGAGCAAATTTATCGGGACAGTTAGATTCGGGAACAATCATTTCGGTGCAATTATGGGTTATGGAGATTATGTTGTTGGTTTAAAGTGTTATCTCCAGGGTATATTATGTGGAAGGTCTTGGTCATAACCTGTTCTCTGTTGGTCAATTCTGTGATTCTGATCTAGAAGTAGCCTTCAGAAAACATACTTGTTTCGTTAAAGAACTTGATGGTAAGGAACTTTTAAGAGGAACACGTGGTTCAAATCTATACACCATCTCTATCGAAGATATGATGAAGTCTTCTCCAATTTTCTTGTTGTCAAAGGCTTCGAAAACAAAGTCATGGTTATGGCATCGTCGTCTCAATCACTTGAACTTCGGCACCATCAATGATCTCTCCAGAAAGGACTTAGTTGTAGGTTTACCTAGACTTAAGTATGAAAAGAATCATCTTTGTTCAGCATGCCAATTGGGAAAAAGCAAGAAGTATGCTCATAAACCCAAACCTACAAACTCAATTACTGAAGTTCTTCATACAATTCACATGGATTTATGTGGACCCATGAGAGTGCAGAATATCTTTGGGAAGAAATATGTGTTAGTTGTGGTTGATGACTACTCTAGATTCACCTGGGTCAAGTTCTTAAGGACAAAGGATGAAACTCCAGATATCATCATCAAACTCATCAAACAGCTGCAGGTTCTGATGGATCTAGGACACTCTCCTTGTGTCAATGATATTTTGTATAATATTATCAAGCAAGCGGAATTTACTTAAGTAATACTTAGAAGACGAATTATATGATGTAATGAGAATGAACACAAGTTAACACAAAACTCAAGCTCCAATATTATTAATGAAATAATACGAGTGATCTTAGTATCACTAGGGTTACACCTTGAAGCTTTCGTAGGTAATATTGTAATGTAATACGTACCTAAGACTATGACCTAGGATCTCCTTTTATACAACAAGGAGTCCTTTACAAGATAAGAATAAAGTTAACATAATAGAATATACACACAATCTATTCTATACTTATCTAGACGCGTTTAACCTTATCATAAACTTATAGCAGTGGTAATAAAGAACTTGCAGTAGGAATACGTTTCCACTGCTAGTGTTAAACCAAGCAGTATAAACCACTACTATCCGTGGTAACGGATTATTCCCAACAGGTTCGACTTAACAAAACTGTTAGAATCATCCGAACAGACAATGGAACTGAGTTTGTTAACAAACAACTTAGTGAGTTTTATGAAAGTGTTGGAATCAGTCATCAAAGAAGTGTTCCACGAACTCCTCAATAGAACGGTGTAGTTGAAAGATGAAATCGAACTCTTGTGGAAGCCGCTAGAACAATGCTGATCTACTCAAAGGTTTCAATGTTTCTCTGTGGTGAAGCCATTGCCACTGCATGCTACACACAAAATCGATCACTGATTCACACTGTTCATGGAAAAACTCCATATGAACTTGTCCACAACAGAAAACCTAATCTCTCGTTCCTTCGTATGTTTGGTGCACTGTGTTATCCAACTAATGAGGGCCAAGACTTAGGCAAACTTAAGGCCAAAGCGGACATTGGAGTATTTGTATGGTATGCACCAAACAAAAAGGGATACCGAATCTACAACAAAAGAACCCGAAATATCATGGAAACAATTCACGTTACGTTTGATGAGCTGACCGGTCCAATGGCTCCTGGACAATTCAGTTCTGGACCCGCACTGCAAAACAGTCCCATTGGTTCATCCTTTGTACCAAATTCCTCTCCAGCAACTCCATATGTACCTCCATCAGAAGATGATTTAAGGAAATTGTTTGATCCAATGTTCGATGAACACTATGAACCAAATGCTGATGAAATATCAAATCCATCAACAGAGGCTGCTCCTATTCCTGTGAATGAAGTCAACCCTTCAGTTTCAATATCATTAAGTCAAGAAGCGCCTGCTGCTGATCACTCTGTCTCATCAACAAATCATCAATCTTCGAATGTACATCATGGAATTGTTTCCGGAATCAATGATGAAATTAATCCCTTTGCTACTCCTGAAGATGCTCCACTTGAAAATATATTTTCTCCTGAATCATCATCAGAACCATCTTCATCAGGAGAAATCGACTCAGCTACTTCAGTTCCTCAACAACAACCACATGAACACCTTAGGAAATGGACTCATGATCATCCATTGGACAACATCATTGGAAACCCCTCTCGTCCAGTATCAACACGAAAACAACTTGCAACCGATGCCTTATGGTGCTTCTTCACTTCCGTACTCTCTAAGGTCGAACAAAAAGATGTTAAAACTGCCATGAATGAAGACAACTGGTTCAATGCCATGCAAGAAGAAATTCATGAGTTTAATCGACTTGATGTATGGGAATTAGTACCTGCTCCAGATTGTGCTATGATCATTGCTCTAAAGTGGATCTTCAAAGTGAAGCTTGACGAGCATGGCGATGTATTAAAGAATAAGGCTAGATTGGTTGCAAAAGGATACCGTCAGGAGGAGGGTATTGACTTTGAAGAATCATTTGCTCCTGTTGCTCGTATCGAGGCAATCAGAATCTTCTTGGCTAATGCTGCAAGTAAGAACATGGTAGTCTATCAGATGGATGTAAAGACGGCATTTCTGAACGGAGATCTTAAAGAAGTCGTCTACGTCAGCCAACCTGAAGGCTTTGTGAATCCAGAGCATCCTACTCACGTTTATCGTTTGAAGAAGGCTCTTTACGGTTTAAAGCAAGCTCCAAGGGCATGGTATGATACGCTATCAAAGTTTCTTCTATCTACTGGATTTAGCAAAGGAGCAGTTGATCCAACATTGTTCACCAGGAAGTCAGGAAAACATTTAATTCACGTTCAAATTTATGTTGATGATATCATCTTTGCCTCGACTGACCCTAATGAGTGTGACCGTTTTTCAAATGAAATGGGTTCTAAATTTCAAATGTCAATGATGGGACAAATGTCATTTTTCTTGGGATTACAAATTTCACAAAATCCCGGAGGCATTTTTATAAATCAATCTAAATATGCAAATGAGATTTTAAAGAAATTTGGATTTGATTTTTGTGACCTTGTTGACACTCCCATGATTGAGCGTAATAAACTGGATGAGGACCACTCAGGGATCATGGTAGACCAAATGAAATATCGTAGCATGATCGGATCCCTAATGTACCTCACAGCCAGTAGACCTGATATTCTGTTCGCTGTATGCATGTGTGCTAGATACCAGGCTAAGCCTACCAAAAATCACTTTGAAGCGGTTAAACGGGTCTTTCGGTACCTCCAAGGAACCATTAATATGGGACTTTGGTACCCGAAGGACACCGGTATGTCACTAACAGCATATGCAGACGCAGATCATGCATGGTGTCAAGATACTCGTCGAAGTACGTCTGGAGGTGCTCAGTTTTTGGGTGATAAGCTTGTAAGATGGTCGTCAAAGAAGCAAATGAGTACTTCTATTTCCTCTACAGAGGCCGAATACATAGCCATGTCATCTTGTTGTGCTCAAATCCTATGGATGAGATCTCAATTAACTGACTATGGCTTTGAATTCAACAAAATCCCTCTGTACTGTGATAATAAAAGTGCTATTGCTCTCTCATGCAACAACGTTCATCACTCAAGAGCTAAGCATATCGACATTCGACATCATTTCATCAGGGAACAAGTGGAAAAAGGTGTGGTTGAACTCTACTTTGTGAGGTCTGAATACCAATTAGCAGACATCTTCACCAAAGCTCTTCCTAGAGAACGTTTTGAGATCCTTCCACGTCTTGGTCTAAAGAGTTTACAACCGGAAACACTCAAGCGTCTTCATGAGGAAGACGAGGAGTAAAGGTCTTTATTCATCTGTCTCTTGTATATATTTATTCAAAAAGCAAAATACAAAATTTGAAAAACCCACAAAAGAAAATATAAATATATAAAATTCCCAAAAATCCATAAAAATGAGAAATTCTTAAAAAAAAAAAAAAAAAAAAATTGTTATTTTGTCATGTTTTTCCTTATTCGATATCATCTACGGACTTTGTGTTGACACTCAAAGAATGTCACGGGTTTTTAGATGTTCTTCGAATGCACATAGTTTTTTTTCTTAAAAAAAAAAAAAAAAATGAGGCGGAGAAAAATGGTGGTTTATAGTCATTTCAGGCAGTAACCCGTTTTTAAAGTAAAGAACAGAGCCATGCTTTATCTTACTTTCCAAATCTCATGCTCTGATTCTTAAAACAAAGGTTTGTCATCTAAAAGACAAATGCTTATCCTTCCAAATATTTTTCCGTCTAATGATTCTTCTGAAAAATATTTGCCATCTAATGATAACTAAATTGCTTTGAAAATACTTCGTACTCTACTACTCGTGTAAATCATTTGTGCTTATCATCTGTCAAAATCTCTATCTCTCAATCAACAACTTGTGTCATTGATTGAGGGGGAGAATGATTTTATTCGAATTAAAAAGGTTATTTTTCAAACAATTGGCACGCAAATGAGCAAGGTTTATTGTTGAAAAATCAAAAGGAATAATGTTTTATACAATTGATTCAAAACCTTTACTAATATTATGTTTTTAAAAGACAATCATGCATGTTTAATCAATGGAGTTTAAAGTCTCAAAATCCGATCTTTATCAGTTAAAACGTTTTCATAATCAAGTCACAATTCTCCTTAAAAAGCTTTCAAAATCAATTTAAATCTACAGAGATCACAAATCTCAAATGATTTGCCGATTGTGATCGGGGGTGAATTTGTGAGTTAAATTGGATTAAAACTGATAATTCGGTAAATGGTTTTATAAGGATGTACAAGCTCTCCTTCCCACATGTGCCAAACGATTTCAAAATTTCCATGCACATGTTGAGGGGGAGCATCTATCTTAAACCACAAAGATCTGAAACGTGATCATTTTAGTTCAATGTGCAGTCTTTTCCCTCTAGTATGTGCAAAACTCTTTCAAACCTCGAGGCACATATTGAGGGGGAGCAAAATTTTGAAAACCTCATCCTTCCCCAAAATGCGTTTTCTACTTAATTTGATTAGGGAAGTGATGTTGATATATGTTAGATACTAGAAATCAAAGAAGTTAATTCTTCCTCTTGCCTCCGTGTGCCAAAAGATTTCAAATACATGAAGCACATGTTGAGGGGGAGCTCTGGTTCTAAAAATATCAAAAACTTTTCAGGTACAAAATGCCTTGATAATATATCACAAGTATCTGGATTGATTTTCAAATAGTTTTCAATTGGTTCCAATGGCAGATGAACAATACCAAATAGACCGACCAACTTTATTTTATGTATGGTGATATAAGGATGATAAGGTTAGGTATTTGTTCCCATGATCCGCCAGAACCAGAGGGATCTACCCAGGGACAATTCACTAGATAGTGTAGAAGTCCTTAGGTACATTGAAAAAAGGAGAACAATGAGATATGGGAAGAGTGCAGACTGAGACTGAGCTAGTACTGGAATATACCCAACAAGGTTCTAGTAATGAAGTCTCGGTAAGCACTGAAGGGGTTGAAGAATGAAAAAGAATTGAATGTGAAAAGGGTGAAAAGAAATAGCCCTCCATTTATTCAACCTTAGGGCAGAAACCGGGTTCAATTCATACGCTACTGGTGGTTACCAAGGTAACACCGGTATTGAAGACAGGACGTCATGGACCCAGTGACGCACTGCACTACAACCTCCCAAGCCACTCAAGTTCCTCTTAAAAGGAATTGTTTCATTCTCACGGGGAACCGACATTATCTATCGACTTTCTCTTAGAGATTGTTGATATTGAAGAAGGAGACCCTCTCCCTAGTCTCCAGAATAGGAACCAAATATGCAAAATTGAGTCTAGAGCCACGAGATCATCAAAAAATCTCATTATGACACTTTCAATGAAGACTCTCTGTTTCACACAATGTGGAAAGAGAGATTATATATTGAGTCATACGCATTATCCTTGTGGTATTGCCAGAACATCCAAGTGATATGTAAACATATTCACAATGAAGATGGAAAGCCTTCTGGAGCCAACATCAAACAAGCTCCTGGTAGGTGGCATGTGAGATCTATTCAATAGATCAACCATGTGACAACTGAACAGAAACAATGGGGCGATTCAATCTTTTGAATCAATCCTGGTTCAGGTTATGGATTGACGGATACCTTTGAAAAGCCGATCGTTGTGCTTAAAAACTCTTTTCTTTAGCACATCGACTGTGTACAAATATTTCAAATCAAAAGGTGTTTATGATTGATAATTGATCTTCATTAAAACCTTCGTTGTATTGCAAAAACAATTTCTATTGAGCAATACACGATTGTTTTTCAAATCTCTTTCTATTAATCAGTGAATCTCAATTCGCTGGTTCACTCACTCCGTGTTGTCTTCTTTGAGATGTTCCGGTTTGAGAACAGCTAGAGCAGCTGCGAAACCCTGTCAAGGAAATTCTTCGGAATTATACCTGATCACAGGCAGTACGTGTACTGATCAACGGGGAACCGTGGGCCGTGTACCTCAATTCAACGAAAGTGATCAAAGACACTTTCGTGCACTTTATTGCTAACTGTTGTATGCAGGTACGCCCGACGTTTGCAGCTGATCAGAATGAAGCGGTCAATCCATAGCCGCATGCTCACTCAACACATTCATCTCGAAAAAAATCATGATTAGTGCATCAACGACTCTGATATTTTCACTCCATGCTTCTGCTACGCTGCTTCTAATATCATGAATCAATAAAAGCTTCCGCTACTCTGATGAGAATACATCATGATCCAGAAAGTGAGCATGCCGGTCCAAATGTCACAACATCACATAATACCAACACCACAATGGAAGAGTCAAAGATTTATGTTAGCTGATGATCTCAATACTGGCTCAAAGCTCATCATCACGTGGATCAGTTAAAGACCTCCACTTAAATTATCCAAACATGCAAAACATGAAGAATCAAAGACTACGAGATACTGAGCAAAGGACTTAATCAAGAATCCTCGAGAAATCTAATGTAATATCTGTTTGTATTCATTGTAAATTGAGGTGACCTCCCTTAGGGGGAGATTGTTAGGAATTAGAAAATTCAGTCGTTAAAGAGTCGGTCACCTTAAGTATATGTATTCGTTAGAAAGCTCGTAGTCGTAGTCTAGTTATATTATTAAGTTGTTTGTCTTGTAACACCGTGGAGGACGGACGGGTCTTTACCCACTGTATGCCTGATCCACAGCCCGTAGGTGGCGTTTGTTTGTAAGAAACTATAAATACCCTCTACCTCCCAAGGTAGAGGGTTGGAGCTTCAATACCATTTTTCTTTGTTTCACATAGTTCCCAACTCTCTTCCCTTTCTCTCTCTAGAACTTTCTCTCTCTAAACTACTTGAACGCCCCACTTTGATTATGGTTTAGTGTGGTTGTGAAATCCTATATCCTACACATTCATTACATGTTTTGCAAGTAGTAGCAGAATTCAAATTAATTACAGTACACTTATAGCTAATACTAGAATCAACACGATTCGTTTTATTCAACTCAAACATAGTGTTCCTAGGGTGATCTTCTACTCTTTTTCAATGCACATTCTTAGCTTGCAAGGTCCTATCATTCCTTGTATTGCCTTGAGACTTTGACCTGCTCGCTTTAATGTCACTGATTACTCCTGTAGAGGGAATGGGAAAATTAGTTGGTTTTGCTACTTTTTGCATTTCCTGTTTAGATGTGCTGGGATGTGAACTATTTGAAGGCGCATTGAAGTTTACTTTCTTAACACTAGAGGTACTGGGATCTGAACTACTTGAAGGCATACTAGAGTTCACATTCATAACATTGGGCATTGAATGAGTTGTATACTTGGCACTAGGTATAGAACAAGGTATCAAGGGATTGACTTGCTCACCTAAGGTTTTAGGGCATATTGTAATTAAGCATTCTAGAAGTTCTTGAGATCGTTTGGCATATAAGCATGCATGGCCAATTGCATTATCAAGTGGTTTCTCTAACTTATCCTCTTTTACAATCTCACGGAGACATTCTAGGCTGTCCTTAAGGTATGATAAATATGTTTGAATAGCAAGTTTGTTATTCCTAAGATGAGGAGGAACATATTTCACAGACAAAGCATATTTATTACAGACATGCACCTTTGAAGCACCCTTCTCCCCATTGGTCATTGGCATTTTCCCTTTTACCTGACTCTTCAGATTCTCAATTTCCTTTTGTAACGAAGTTATTTTTTCATTATTTTTGTTACGAGTGACTTTTATTGACTCAAATAACTCATTGAAATGACGTTTAACCTTTTCATTTTCTTCTAGAAAACTCTCATTTTCCTTTTATAAAGCATTAACCAAGTTTTGAAGATGAAAATTTTGAGAATTCCGAGAATCTAAAGGAGGAGGCATTTGGGAGCCAGTCACATTGTTCATTTCACCCTTTAATTGAGAAATTTGGGCTTTCAACTTTCTGATCGTGTTACAGCGAGCTTGAATCTGTTCATCACGTTTGTTTATTTCAAAAACTGCATCAAACTCTAGAACATCTGAGGATATCTTGATGTTTGAGGTTTTAACATTTTCTTTGAGATGTTGATATTTTAGTTGTAAATCAAAATGTTCAACTTCTAGTTTAGAAAAATGTTTTACCAAATTATCGTGATCATCCTGTTCAATTTTCTCACTTAGTTTAGAGTTTTTGATTTCAAGCTCAATGACACGATCATGGGAGACTTTCAAAGCAACAGATAATTCATGAAATTGAGAAGCAGTAATAGAACAATTAGTGGCAGTATAGAACACATCTTGAGAGATACATTCAGAAATCAGATTCTCATTTAAGGTATGTAAGTTCTTTCTCTCAATCTCATTATATTTTAATGCTCGCTCATAGTCACTAACCTCAACTATCATTGCATCAAATTCCTTTTCCATTCCTTTAATATCTGTATCTATCCCATTTTTAAGACTCTCAAATTGATCTTTTAGTTGTTTAAAGAAAGGCATGACCTCAGTTAAGTAACATTCTTTTGTTTGCTCAAAACCCCTTTCTCCTTCAGTTATCCCAGTGGGTGTGATCATTTTCTTACAAGTTTTCTCAAAGTCAACAAATAATTGAAATATAACATATTGACTGATTAAGGTCTTGCTCTTAGTGGCAATAGTTCTAGGAACTAAATGCATTGGTGTATTTGGAGGATACACAGTCGCTGCTGGCATTTTCCTAAGGGGAGGGTTTGTTTCAACAAGATTTTCAGCTTTTTGCTTATCTAAGTCCTTTTTCCAGAACACTTGTTCAGGTGTTAACAAAGTTTGAGGCTTAAACTTGTTTAAGGAAATCCAATTTCCTTTTTTGTAATCATGGGGTTTGACAATAATCTTATTCTCTTTGCACTTGGGATCGTTAAGCTTCTTATCCATTTTCTCCCTTGATGCATCATCTAATTTTCTGTCTTCCTCAGTGCACTCAATGCAACTAGGTGTCTGTCTATGTTTAAGAATCTCATTGCCATCATAGATAACATTTTGAGCAGCTTTTGCTATCTTACCATACTCAGGGTTGGATTCCTTTATAATGGGGATACTATGCTTATCGCTGATAACTCTATGCTTCGTGATCATGTGAGCAGTCTGAATTGTATTCCCTTGTACGTACAACTTATTTTCGAGCTTGTTTTTCAAGGTTTTTAGATTAGAAAAATCATTCAAAAGTTTTGATTCCTTAGCACTGAATTCTTGCTTAAGCATTTTAACATTTTCTTGAAGTTCTTGTTTTTGCTTAGCAGTTTTAAAAAGATTTTCTTGTAAGGAGTTTAACTCTTGTTTTAATACCTCTTCTCTAAACTTACTTTTTCTAATAGTTGTACGCATTTGATCATCCATTTCCTGCTCACGGGTGGTTAACTCAAACTTAGCACGTTGTTCATAAATGGCAACTCGTTCTTTATAGGCATTAAGTTCAGAGATAACAGAATCATCAGGGGCACATGCAGTGTATTCATCAAAAACATAGTCATCATTGACTGCAGAAGATGCATCACTTGGTACAATCTCACTTTCACTTTGTTTCACATATTGATCATATGGGACAACATTGATATTACCCATATTTTCAATATCTGACTCAATAGTTTCAGTTGATTGTGCTTTGTCATGCATCTTTTGCACATCAGCATCATCGTATAGTTTTAATACCTCAGAAATGATTTTGTCTTTGGATGGACCAGCTTGTGGTGATGAAGAGACTTTAGAAGGGACCATTGGAGAAATGCTAGCCATGAAAATTGTTTGTGCAGTAGGTTCATCATCAACATCAGATTCGTATGCATCACAATCAGCAACTTGAAAGGCATTCTGATGATTATGACCTATCTCCTGAATTGGTTGCTCATCCACATCTGCATCATATGTCTTGGCATTTCCCTCAGCAAGAAACAAAAGCTCCTCTTCATCCAACACAGCTCCATTATCTTGAGCTTGCACAAGTAACATCTTGTCTTTGAAGTACTCTGCATTTTGAGGGCGTTTTGGAGAAGTGCAGTTCCTTGCTATGTCTCCATCACCACCACAGTTGTAGCACTTTATTGGCTTTGCTTGTCCTTGATTTCCATTCCTTCCCCTATACTGATTTTCCACATACCCTCCTCCTACTCCACCTCTTCTTTGTTCATATTGTCTTCCTTGAGCTGGTTGTACTATCACCTTTCCATCTCTGACCAAAGCATGATTGTGTAGATTGGATGCAGTCCTGATTTCATTGTTAGTGTGAAGTCTGTTAGTATGTGGAGTGAAGGTTAAGTTTTGTTTAACCATAAGAGCCAGTTTATTGATAAAGTGTTCCATGACTGCATTGGCATCAGGTTGTTGGAAATTTGGATCTGGAATGACTTGAGATGCTTTGGTAGTGGTTCCATCATTGGTGTAAAATGATGTTGAATCATTTGATGAACTTGTTTCTCCCTGTTTTGATTTGAGCTGATTAAGAATCATTTTTTCAAACATGGCATGTCTCTCATTCTGAAGCAAGAAGGCATATACTTGTTCATAGTTGGTATTCTTCAATCATTTGGTTAGCTTCACAGAGGTGAAAAACTTGTGCCATTCAGGATTCATGTTGTTCACAAATTTTGAGTTCAGCTGAATGTTTGGCATGGTCATTTTGATGTTCCTCATGTCATTCACAAGCTTATGGAATCTCACGTAGTACTCATAGACACTCTCATCAGGTTTCATCTTGAAGTGTTCAAATTCATCATACAGTTGTGATTCTCTGTCTTCTATAGTTAATTCAGAACCTGAAAGAAGCATCTTGACATTATCCCACACTGCCTTGGCTTCGGTGTTGTGATTGATCAGCTTGTAGATATCTTTTGGAAGACCTTGAAGTATGATGTTAGAAGCCCTGATATTAGCACCGAATCTCTTTTTCTCCTTATCATTGAGCTCATCATACGTCTTTGGTCTGTCTATTCCATAGATCATTGTTCCATCTGCAACTGTATCAATTAAGTCTCTAGTAGTCTCAATCTGATACGGTCCTTCATCAATGGATTTGAGAATGTTGACCTCATTTTCCTTTCCAAGATAGTATATTCTGATTCGTTGAGCCCAAGAGTCGTAGTCAGTTCTGTCAAGCATGGGTGGACGAGTATCTGAACCAGTTGCTTGAACATCCTCGACAACTGTGGAGATAATTGTAGGTACATTGGTAGACATGTTTAATGATTACACGGGATTTTATAACTCAATGATGAAACCGGGAAATAGATTCTTTCACGGGATTTTACTAAATCAAGAGAAAACCGTATTACACACAAGAGTCAACCAAGTCGCTAAGAATCCTTAAACCAAGTCACTAAGCACCAAGTTGCTAAGTAATAAGAAGACAAGTCGCTAAGTTTCAAATCGCTACGAATTTTGACAGCAAGTCGCTATGCACCAAGTCGCTAAGACGTCAAGTCGCTAAATAGCAACTCGCTAAGGTCCAAATCGCTAACACCAAGTCGCTAAGAAACTTAAAGAACAAGTCGCTATCAAAATTGAAAGCAAGTCGCCACCTTACCAAGTCGAGACCCGTAGTGGAGAATCCACTAAGTGTACTGTTTGTCGGCTTGTCTCAAAAGACAAGTCGCTAGGACTAACTCGCAACCAAACAACACTATAACTCGCTACCTTTTACTGAAGCAAGTCGCTAAGTAGAAATTCACTCCGAGAGCCAAGTCGCTACCAAGAAAAACTTTAAAAACACACTTTTCAATCAAAAACAAGCTCAACCACAGTGATTCAAGCTTACCAAATCAAAACCCAAGCACATACAATGATTCTAAACACAAAAGTACACCCAAAATTCAAAATTTAACACAAGAAATGAACCAAATGATGCAAAAACCACTAAACTTTTTCAAACTCAAAAACCATCTAAAAACCACTAGAAATCCAAGGATATGTAAGAGATGATCTAACCATGGCTCTTGATACCATTTGTAACATATTGGATTTCACATACACATCAAATCACTAACACAAGGGGCGTACAAGATGAGTTTTAGAGAGAGAAAATTAGAGGTTTGGGAACTTTAGTGAGAGAAAGAAAAATCTTATTATGAGATCCAACTCTCTACCTTGGGAGGTAGAGAGTATTTATAGTCTTACAATAAAACGCCACCTGACGGGCTGTGGATCAGGCATACAGTGGGTTAAGACCCGTCCGTCCTCCACAGTGTTACTTAACTAAATACTACTTAACGTAAAATAACTACG
This sequence comes from Chrysanthemum seticuspe, assembly GCA_019973895.1. NCBI lineage: Eukaryota > Viridiplantae > Streptophyta > Magnoliopsida > Asterales > Asteraceae > Chrysanthemum > Chrysanthemum seticuspe. The sequence continues at coordinate 261,839,489 of BPTQ01000007.1, forward strand.
ACTACAAGCTTTCAAACGATTACATATACTTGAGGTGACCGACACTTTAATACCTGGATTTACTAAATCCTAACAAATACAAGTGGTTAAGTTTGTATCCCGGAGCGTTTCCCAACTAAGGATGAATGGAGTTTTTGAATAAAGTCGCGTTTGCGTGAATTTGAATAGTAAAAATGGTGATAAATTGGGTTTTTACACTAAAATTGATAAACATAAGCTAAAAACAACTTAATAAGCATCTAAAACAATAATACGGAGCAATTGGGGGCTAAAACGCAAAGAAAACCTAAAAACGCGAAATCTCGGGCTAATCTCGAGCTTTAAAAATGAAAATGATAAATAATGACACTAGAAATGCAAAACTCTTTTTCCTACGTGCTAAATGACAAAAGAAAATTTTAGTAAAAAGCTAGCTATTTTTTTTACTTTTTATTTATTTATTATGAATTAAAAACTAAAATTTAGAAAATTAATTATTAAAAATATCAAATGAATCTAGAAAAATACCAAAAATTCAGGGAAAATAAAAATTTTAACACTGAATAAGAGAAAAATAAAATTCAGGTGGTAGCTTATACAAATAAGCTGGAAAGAGCTTATTAAAGGTTGTGGAGGAAAAGTCAGATTATGTACTTATATAATATATGTGTGCCCTTAGGGACTTATATATGTGTGCCGCTAGGAACTGTAAGTCCCTAGGGCGCAGATGGTGTGTGGTATGTGTGTTAAGGTTGTGACTGAGGAGACCAGGGTTCGACCCTGGTTTTGCTCTTTTTTGATTTTTTTTAAATCTTTTGAAACAAGCTTATGAAATAAGCTTGAAGAAGCTTGCATAAACTTAAAATATTTTTGAAAACAAAGGTTTAAGCTAGAATAAGCAAGATAAAAGGCAGAAACAAACTTAAACTTAAGTTGAAATAAGGAAAAGCTTTTGATGCTAACTTCTAGAGACTATAAGGACAATAAACTACCTAAAACTATTATTAAGCTACCAACGACCTAAAGCTATATCAATTATCAAACTTAAGTTAAAAAATAAACAAATCAATCACCAATAAGCTGAAAACAAAATAAGCTCTTAGAAATCTCTTAGTACATAACAGCCTGGATGGCTTAGTTTGAGCCTTCGCACAAGCTTGTAACCAAAGAGCTAGAAGCTCAACTTAACTGAGAAACCAACATTAGCCACCAAAGAGCTTGTTTACCAAATTTTATAACAAAAGGGGCTCTTATGAGCTTTTTGCAAGCTTTTGAACAAGGAGGATCAGACTGCAGACATAATTATGCACCAGCACATATATTGAAAAATCTTTGTAACACACAATCTTTGAACACAATTTTAAGCTATCTAATGTAAACCAATATCAAATTAAACTGAGAACAGATAAAGCATGACCACTCAAAATCATATTAATCCAATTGTTACTCTTGTAGTACTTAAAAACAAGATGCTGATAGATCTGATAAAAGCAGTTTCAAAGACTGCTTTTGGTTTATCTGATCTATTTTGAAAACTAGAATAAACTGCAAATCTGATTGTGACTATTTGAGACAGAAGGTACTTATGCACTATAAACTATTTTAGATACTAAACTAAGACCAAAACTTAAAGTCAACAAGGGCTTATGAAGTTAAACTTCACAATCTGTCTTCACGGATTGTGCAGTCTCCAAATTAACTTTAGAAGACAAACAAAATGATTCAAACTTGAATTAAAATGATGAAATTAACCTTTAAAAATCCTTTTAAACTAACTCACAACTGAAAATGTAACATTCATTTAACCAAAATTATTTTTAGACCTTATTTAAACCTTGTGCCAAACACTCCTCTTGGAGTATGTTTTGGTTATTTAGACAGATTAAGCTATGGAACTTGTATAATTTTGAATCCAATTGACTTAACAAACTCTAATCACATACTAATTTTTAACAATGAAAAAGCTATAATTAAGCGAAACCTATTAAATGCTCATTTTTGTGACTTTGAAGAGTTTATATGGTGAATTCAAACAAATGACTATGAGAAACTGAAATAAGATAACAAATAGCAATATTAAGTAAAATTAGAACAAATAAGCACTAAAATGAATAGAATAAGCAGTTTAAACTAAAAAATAAGCTAATAAGCTAACTTACAAATCCCCAAGCTAAACAAGGGGTTTAAATTGCTCGCGGAGCTACTCTACAAGCTCTAGCTTGTTTAAAACAAGCTAGTAAAATACACTAAGCCCTTCCCTTTCTGGCTTACTTCCAAAGAGCTTATTTGACTGCTTATTTGACTATTTTCGACTTTTGCTTTGACTTTTTATTTTGTAACAATACTGAAAGATAAATCTTACAAAAAGCTATATAAGCTTTTGTAAGCTTAATTGAAAATTGTGATGAGCTTGTGACAACTTATAATCACTTAATCAACTATTGATACTTAGAATTTAAAAACCAAAATATAAAGGAAATACTTGAAACAAAACAAAATTAATTTTTATTAATGTAAAAACATATTACAAGATGAAAAATGACATTTGAAATTAAAAAATACAATTCAAAAGCTAAAATAGCATGGTAACATTAACTAAAAAACTGCCCTATGATCATAGAATTGAGGGGGTATTTATAGGGAGTCTTGAGGCTTCAATTAGGGTTTGAAGAAGCTTTTGGAATCTCTGAATACAACCCTGTTGGATAGATATACTCTGACCAAACTAACTATGTAGCTTGTAAGGGTTTAGCAACCTTGGATAAATCCTAAATTACTAACAATGAAACACTGATATAACTATATTAAGTATGCGGAAACTACTTCAATAAAGCTAAGAAGAATAACTTTAAACTTCAACGATTATATTGGAACTTTGAACCTGCTTAATATACAGATTCACTAACAACCCTAATAACTCTAATATCGTACTTGCATGTAAGTCGTATCTCTAATATTCTCTAATGTTGCGTATATCTAATGCCAATCTAGGGGTCCTTTTATAGACATAAGGAGTACCCTAGTCGGTTTACAATTACAATTCTTGTACGACAAGTAATACTAATTCTACTCTAAGAATATTCTAGAATTACATAGTAATCCTTAAACAATTTTGCATAGCAGTCCTTTAGCCTTTGCAGTATTTTGACACGAGCAGTACTTTGACTTTCATTAAGCAGTACTTTGACTTTCTTCAGTACTTTGTCTTTATATCCCAACAATCCTTCCCTAACTTGAATTCTACTTGCTTGATTTCAAGTTCCTTTGTATCTTTAACTTTAACATCTTTATCTTCAAGGAAAGATTATGGCTTTATCTTCAGATTTGTCTTGTACTCTCTGTGCTTGTATTATTATCATCAAAGTAGTCTTTATAAGTAATCCTTTTCAGCAATCATTATCAGCAACCTTCATCTTTTCATCTTCTCAGTAACATATAGCAAATTGTACATCAGATCATAAAGTTTCAGACTATTCTCATAACTTCCAGGTCTGTGAGAGGTGAATCATTGAAAATTTAATGGATTTTGATGTCTCTTTACCAAAGCCATTAACTCTGGAGTAGCCAATGTTTAGGTGTGTAAAGCCATGGTACATTGATAACCATATGATTTTTAGCAAATCATTAACTATCAATGGATTTGTTAAGTCTTTACCAAAAGCCGTACCCTTTTGGACTAGTTAGTTCTTACTATCATGGTGAACTAATTACCATAGAAATGGTTTTTCCACAACCTTTATCATAAGCCATTTTTCTTGTGGGCTAGCCAACTCTTTACTATTACAGATATGGTGAGTTAATTACCATACAACTTATTGGCAAGTTGTCAACCATCCAACGGATTTGAGATATCTTTACCAGAGCCGTTTGCTCATGGATTAGCCAGTCCTTTTGTTAGACATGGTGGACTGATAACCTTTTGTTGTGTTAGTGCAAAGCACTTTCACCAAGTGAAACCATCTCAAAAACCATTTGTTGCTTTTAACTTGTGCTTCAAAAATATTTTGCACTTTACAAAAATTGCTTATTTATTTTCATTAAAAGACTTTTACTGATTTTAAGCTGCAAGCAGTACTTTTGATAAAGTACTGTTTGTCTAGCAGTACTTTGAATAAAGTACTGATTTTTCAAAAAATTATATAATTAAGAACTATACCAGTATTTATGCATCATCATCAGCCATAGTTGTCCATTTGATAAACAATTCAATGACCATAAGAGCTGTTTCATTCTCCTCTTCAACTTCCATACCATGATCTAGCATTCTGATCATAAGATCTCTTGTAAGTAGATATATTCTTTCTGCTAGCATGTGAATCATGGTCCCATCTTCTAATTCCAAAACATGCACTCCTGATTCTTCAAAGAATCTCCATCTTGTAATTTCCCAAACTTCTTGGTTATTCCAGATTGCACCAGTGTTTGTTTCTTCTGTCTCCTAGATAGTTATAAGATCTCCCAGCAAGACTAATCCAACTCCACTTGATGGAATGTGCTCAAAATATTCTTGCACTAGTTGATACAGGTGAAACATATCTTCTCTATCTATCATATGCAGTATATCCTACAACAGATTAAACACTCTAAAGCTTTCATCTTCTCTATGAAACATATGATAGTCTCCATCCTTTGATTCTACAACTTCAAATGTAGACATCTTAGACTTCTTTACTGCAACTTCTTTAGACTTAGGATGCTCAAAATCTACAACTCTTAGATAATTCCTCAGCTCATCAACTGTATCTGTTCTCAATTGTATCTTCTTTGATAGCCGTTCATCTTCAGTTGTTCTCTTTCTCTTTAAACTTCTTTTTCTTGCATCCTCATTCTGTTTTTCATCATCAAAAGGAATAATACCAGCCACTTCCTTTTGATAAGATTCTCTAACAGCATCATATAAGTCTTTCATCTCTATATACTTCAAGTTCTGTAATCCAGTATATCCTCTACCCTTTAGATAAGCCATCATAGCATTCCTTTCTTTAGCAATACTTGGTCTTCTTGGTAGAACAAGTTGTTTCTTTGGTATTTCAGCATCTAACTCAGCCTGTAGCTTTCTAGCAGCTTCCTCATTCTTAGCTACCTCAATAGCTCTTAATTCTGCCATAGTAAGCTTCTTCTTTTTATTTGTTTCTACCAGTTTACCTTTCCTTTATCTTTAGGATCTAAAGTAGGTTGAGAATATGATTGCAAGACTTAAGGTTGTTGTTGTTCTTCAACTCCAGGGATACTAATACCTCTTGGTCTTAACATATTCAGCATAATCTGAGTAATGGTCTCATCATCACTAGCAGTATGCTCCTTTTGCTGAATTGGACTAGAAGGACCAGCTTTTTATTTATGTAAGACTAGTGAAGGACCAGCTTCTTCTTCAAAATTTAAGGTCCTTGGTGTTATAAGCTCTTGCCTAAACGTTCCTTGAAAAGCAGCACCTTGATCACCAGCACCTTGATCATCAGCACCTTGATCACGAGTACTTTGTACACCAGTACCTTGAGGCTCAGTTTTCTCAATTTGCTCATCTTGTTCATTCTGATCTTTATAAGTTTCAGCATCTGGTTCTTTATAATGTTCAGCATCTTCATTCAAATTCTCTTGATCCAAATTCCTCCCTAATTGGAATGAAGAATGCTTGGGAAACTTCTTGTCCTTAGAGGCCTTCTTAAAGCGCTTACCTCTCTTCTTCTAAGACTTGACCCACAATATGTGATGTTGAACTAATGGCCAGACAAATTTCTTCAATCTTCTAAAGTTGTTGGTCAACCTCATAAGTTGTGCAGCTTGAGCTTCATAATCTTTCTTCAATCTCAATAACTCCCTTGTCAAAGCATAGTTATCCAGAACTGATCCTTCAGAAGCCATATCTCCCTCATCTTCCAGATGTTTGAGACCCATTTGTGGAAGTATAATCATTGGGAGATGATGGTGGGTTGACCTCTGGTTCTGAATCAGCATGCACAATATCTTGCAAAGATGCAGTACCTTCCTGTAAAGCAGTACGTTGGGAAGCAGTACCTTCCCTTGATTCTGAAGGCGCATGTTCTTCACTTGAGGCTTCTTCATCTCTAACAGCTTGTACGACTTGCATCATGTGAGTAGTTAATGGTGTATCCCTCCCAGAAAACCTGTCACTCTTTCTAGCCATGAAAGTAAATACCTTTGGTGGAAGTACTACAACAGGTAGCAAGCTAGAAGGTCTAGGAACATCCTTAAGTTGTTTGTTCAAGAAAACTTGAACAAATCGAGGGTACATTAGGAATGGTGAACCATTAGAGATGTGAGATAGCATACCATCTAGAATCATTCTGGAAAAGTTAAAGAGGTGATTGGTAGCTAATCCCACTAAATTAGAGGCGATATTTGATCCAAATTGTTCCCATGAAGTACTCTTGGGACTTAAGCAATGAAGCAATACATGAACGAGATACTTCCAGTGTGGACTAAATAAGGGCTTCTTAAAAGTTGTTTCAGTTAGAGACCCTTCATACCCTATATCTCTTAATGTATCCCAAAGCACTTGTTTGTCAAAACAAATAGCCCCTTCTGCATCATTAAACAATAAATCTTCTCTAATGGTGGCTTCAGTGATTCTAACCAACTTTCCAGCAATCTTAGCCTGAATATAGGAGTCATTATCTTGCGTATGAGATCTAGCAGTTGCCCAAAATTGTTGAAGCCAATGTTCAATGATGTCCGGTTCGACCAATAGAGCATAATTGATTGGAGATCCAGTTAGGAAATCAATTATGTCATGAAAAGCGACATTGGATGGTGTCTTGTCTAAGTTAGCGACCATGTTGTGCTTACTAACAGTGTTGCGATTAGCCATTGTGTGGTTGATATAAGAATGGATGAAACGGCAAAGATGAATATGATTAGAAAGTGAGAGAGATGGATGGATAAGTATAAAGATGAGAGGGAAAATCAGAGGGTAGTTATTTATAGGTAAGATTTAAAAAATCACAGCCTAATTAATAAAGTTACCGTTGTTTGAATTTTACCCCATCTTTTAACCGTTGGAACAGTATGTTGACAAGACTGCAGTGCTTTCCACGTAAGCAGTACTTCCAAAGCAGTACTTTCAGAGCAGTACTTTCAGATAAACTCTAAGCAGTACTTTCCATCCTTTTATTCACTATGGCAAAAACATCAAAAAGCATTGTATTGCCTCCCCTTAAACAATGCATGAGACTAACTAACTAACTAATAAGTCCTCCCCTTAATTGTAGCTTAATAGTTAATCATACCAACACTCACCACTAAATGATTGAATCTTGAAACATCAAATCCCTTTGTGAGTAGATCAGCTACATTATCATCTGTGTGGACCTTGACAACATTAATGACCCTATGCTCATAACAATCTCGAATAAAGTGATGCCTAATCTGAATATGCTTAGTCTTGGAATGATAAACAAGATTCTTCACAATGCAAATTGTACTCTCATTGTCAATGTAGATAGGAGTATTCTTAAAATTGAATCCATAATCCAAGAGTTGATTATGCATCCACAGTACTTGTCCACAACAGCTTGCAGCAGCAACATATTCTGCTTCAGTAGATTGATGTTGCTGCAATGGTTTGTTTCTTACATTGCCATGAAACTAATCTTCTTCCAAGATATTGACACCCTCTAGTTGTTGATCTTCTATCATAATTATCACCTGCATAATCACTATCTGAAAAAGCTTCCAAGTGAAAAGGTGAATCCTTTGGATACCACAACCCTAACTTAGGTTGTTGCTTCAAATAACTAAAAATCCTCTTGACTGCATTCATATGAGAGACCTTGGGTGAGACTTGATATCTTGCACACAAACAGACATCAAACATGATATCAGGTCTAGATGCAGTCTCTATTGTAAAAATCGGTCCAGGCGGCCGATTAATCCCCGCATAATCGCTGATCGCTCCCTAAGCGTCTTGATTTATCATAATCGGCCTATTTAATCGGTTTGGTCAAAGATCGCTTAAAAATCGGTCAACAAACCGATTAATCGAACAAAATCAGTCTAATCGGATTAATCAGATAAAAGCGCTTAGAAATTGGTCAACAAAATCGCTTAAAAATCGGACAAAATCACTTAAAAATTGGTCAACAAACCGATTAATCGGACAAAATTGGTCAAAGGTTGCTTAAAAATGGTCAACAAACCGAGTAATATTTATGTTTGACTTTGAACTTTGAAGAATTATATATTATGTCTATATTTGAACACTTGAAATATTTGAACTTTGATGCAATACGCTTATCCCATACATATAAAATAATATAATATCTAAAATTACATTTTTGTGCATAAAAATTCCAATCCGATTAATCCTAAATTAATCCCGCCTAACCGATTAATCGCTAGGCCCTAACCAACCGCCTCACTAGCGCCTAGCGATTTTTACAACCTTGGATGCAGTTAAGTACATAAGACAACCAATCATTGATCTGTAAAGCTTGACATCCACAACTTGTCCATCTTCATCCTTTCCTAATGAGTTGATAGCTTTGATAGGTGTGGTGACTGGCTTGATAGCATCAAAGTTAAACTTCTTAAGAATGTCAGTGACATACTTATCTTGACTAATAAAGATTCCAGTACTTAATTGTTTAACTTGAAGCCCCAAAAAGAAAGTTAATTCACCCATAGAACTCATTTGAAATTCTTGTTGCATGAGCCGCTCAAATTCTTTCACCGTTGATTGTTTTGTAGCTCCAAAGATAATATCATCTACATATACTTGAACAAGCATTATGTCCTTTTTGTCTCTCTTGATAAACATAGTCTTATCAATTGCTCCTCTCCTGTAACCATGTTGCAATAAGAAAGTGGAGAGTCTGTCATACCAAGCTCTAGGAGCTTGATGAAGGCCATACAAAGCCTTAACAACTTTGTAGACTTTGTTTGGATGTGCAGGATCCTCAAAACCAGGATGTTGTTTTACAAATACTTCCTCTGTAATTTTGCCATAAAGAAAGGCACTCTTGACATCCATTTGATAAACAAGAAAGCCCATATAAGATGCAAAAGCAAGGAATAATCTTATGGCTTCAATCCTTGCTACAGGAGCAAATACTTCATCATACTCCACTCCTTCTTCTTTTCTATATCCTTGTGCAACCAATCTTGCTTTGTTCTTGAGGACATTCCCTCTTTCATCTCTCTCAACTCTGAAAACCCATCTTGTACCAATGACCGTCTTTCCATCAGGTAAATCACATAGTACCCAAACTTCTTGAAGTTTGAATTGAAGAAGTTCTTCTTGCATGGCTTCAACCCAACTCTCTTTGGCTAAAGCTTGAGCTACATTCTTGGGTTCTTCTTGAGAGATAAAGCAGGTGGATAAACATGTTTGTTGATCCTTATGATTCAGCCTGTTTTGTTTATACACAAAGCTAAGTAAAGCATTATGTGGCTTAGAGAAACCTTTAGCTTTGGTTCTTGTGAGCAATCCAGAAGTAGAAGGTCCAATGATTTGACCAGCAGGATGATCTTTATGAATTCTTAATGTAGGAGTCTGTGGAACTTTAATATCATCACCCAAGTTTGTGAAATCAGCTCCTTCATTGGAATTTGAGAAATACCTTCATCATCTAATTCATCATCAGTGTCTTCTAACCCAGGCATGTTAGGATCATTGAATTCATCAGAAGTACTATCAATTGGTGCAGCAGTACTTTGATCCAAAGTACTGTGATCTAAAGTACTGTGAGAGTAATCTATAGACTTACCCTTTTTCTTTACTTCTTCATAAGCTCTTCTTTGACCATCCTCATAAGATTGTGCTATTGTTTCTTGAAAAAGCATTCTATTAAGCTCATCTTGAAGAGCCTGATCTTCAATAAACAAAGTGGATTTTGGTTCATCAGTACTTTTCTTCTTTTCAATTGTTATAGGTTCTTCATCAGGAACAACATCAGGTCTAATATTGACTCCATGAACAATATACTGTAAATCATCTTCTTTGTGAACAACTTGATTTTCTTCTCTGACAGGAACATAGTTCAAAGAAGGAGTCAAAACATCAAGATCAAACATCCAATCAGGACCTTTACCTTTTTGATTTTCTTGATCTTCTAAAAATTCAACATGAAGACAATCTTGAACCTTTTTGGTGACCTTGTTGTACACTCTAAATCCTTTGCTATTGGTACAGTACCCCAATAAGTATCCTTCATCTGACTTGCCATCAAATTTTCCCAGAGTATCAATAGTATTGAGAATAGTCAGAGGACATCCAAAAGGTTTCATAAATCGAATGTTGGGTTTGTTACCCATAAGTAACTCATAAGGTGTCTTCATCTGAGGTTTAGTGACTGATACTCTATTTAATACATAACAAGCAGTACATACAGCTTCAACCCAAAATTGAATAGGTAATAAAGAATCTGCAAGCATTGTTCTGGCTGCTTCTATCAATGTTTTGTTCTTTCTTTCTGCAACACCATTCTGCTGTGGAGTTCTAGCAATGCTAAACTCCCTCTTAATCCCTTTCTTGGCACAAAATTCATCCATAAACTTGTTTTTGAATTCAGTCCCATTATCACATCTAATACCTCTTACTTTGAGTCTCAATTGATTTTCAAGGGCGATTATAAGATCATGTATAGCATCAAAGGTTTCATCTTTAAATCCCAAGAAAAAGACCCAACTAAATATACTACAATCATCTGTTACAACTAAGCCGTACTTCTTCTTGTTTAAGCTTGCAACAGAAACAGGTCCAAACAGATCCATGTGCAACAACTCTAAAGGTTCTCTAATAATTCTTTCCTCAATCTTTTTACATGAAGCTTTGTGTTGTTTACCCTTCTTGCAAGCCAAACATGAATGATCATTCTTGTATGTTTTAGAAGGTAAACCTCTAACTAAATTGCCTTTAACCAACTTGTTGATATTCTTGAAATTCACATGACCTAATCTTCTATGCCATAGATGTGCTTCTTCAAGTGTTGCCTTTGCTATTCAACATGTTGCTCTTTCAGTAGAATTAAGATTATTCAAATCTAGACTGTACACATCATTGGTTCTTGGTACTCTTAGTGTTACCAAGTTATCATCAACAAGCTTGAACTCAGGGGAAAGAATAAGACATTCTATGTCAGTGAATTAACACAGGGTGCTTCTTGTCACAGATCTGAGATACTGACAAAAGATTGAACTTGAGCTCCTTCACATAGCGAACATTCTCAAAATCTATGCTTCCTGCCTTGATGGTTCCTTTTCCAGTAATTCTACCTCCACTAGGATCATTCCCAAATGCAACTCTTCCTCCAAAATATGATCTAAAATTTGACAGAATCTCTTTGTCTCATGTCATGCTTCCAGAGCAACCACTATCAATAATTAAATGATCTTTAAGCTCCTCTTCTGGGTTGCCCTGCACAAAGATGAAAGAGTTAGTTTCTTTTAGGAACCCAAGCCATTACTGACTTGTGTTCCCCTTGTGGAGTGGCATACTTAAATTCTTTAAGTATGTAATCTCCACTGTTTTTGAAAGCATGATCAAGTATTGTCTTTTGTTCCAAAACATGTGTTGGTTTTTCAATGAAACTCTCTTTTTCAACAAAAATCTCTTTTTCTTTTTCAACAAAATTCCCTTTTTCACCCTTACTTGCTGAAAGTACTGTTTGTTCCCCATCAGTACTTTCTTTCTTAACCCAGTTGGTTTTAACTTACTGTGTAGATTTCTTTGATCTAGGTACTCTATTTGAGGTGTAACACCTTCTAGGTTGATAGTAATTGGATCTCCTAGGGCTTCCATTCCAAAGAGTGCTAGCAGTACCTTGATTGGGTGAAAATCTAGCAGTACTTTGAGAAGGTACTGCTTGAGAAACTTTTGACTTACCAGTACCTTGAAAAGTGCTTGAGGGTACTGGTGGTTTTGAAAAAGGTATTTTCTGGTGAGGGTACCTATAGTCTTTTGAGAAATTGTTGTGGTTAACCCTATGTGAGTGATTCCAAACTGGTTTATTCTCCCTTGGCTTATAGTTGGTAGATGTGGTCTTTGGGGATTTGCTTAAATATTCTGAGTGAAAGGCATAGTCCTTAATCAAATGATCACCACTATAACACACAAAGCATAATTTTTGACCCATACTCCCAAATTTTCTTCCTTTAGTTCTATGACCAAAACTATCCTGACTTTTTGGTGAATGATGAAAGCTATTTTGACCAAAACTATCTCAAAAAGATTTAGCAGTATTTTGAAAAGTTTTTCTTGAAGGTACTGCTGAATGTCTAGCCCTACTTTGAGTTGAAGGTACTGCAGAAATCTTAACATTATCATCCTTAGGTTTCTCAACTGTTTCTTTCGGGGATTCAGAACTAGATGGACATGAGTTAGATTGACCAGTAAGCTTTTTCCTAAACTCTAAATTGTCTACTCCAAAACAGGAAACATCAGTCCTAAGAGGTTGAAAACTACCAGTTGGTGGATGAACTGCATGATAACCCTTGTCTTTCTTAAATTCAGGAGGTGTTTGACTAATTGATTCCTCAATACTAGATGTGTTCTCTTCTGAGCTAATTAGTTCATCATCACTAGTTGTTATCTCATCTGAATCAATTTGTTCCTTATCATTAGGTGGGTTTTCTTCTGTACTGCTAAAATCCATACCAAAACCTAGGCCAGTTTTAATGTGTGCTCTTTTTTGTTTTTCAACAAAACTAACATGTTAAAGACCAGATTCATTCCAAGCATCAAACTTTTCTAACAATTCATCTCTTTCTTTAGTCATCTTTTCAAGTTCAGAAACCTTACATCCTAACTTCCATTCACTCAATTTTAATTGATAATCTTGTTGCTCATATTTTTCTGCCCAAGCCATTTCATTATTTTCATGAGTGATTATTTTGGCTTCCATTGACTCTAAAGTTATTTGATAACCAGCGACCTCAGACCTAGCCCTTCTATAATTATCTCTTTCAGTCACATAATCTTTAAGCACTTTTTGATAAAAATCATTACACTTAGAACATACCTCAGAGATAGTGGGTGAACTTGGTAAAGTAGCTACCATAGCAAGCAGAACATGTTCTTCTTCACTTTCCAAGCTCCAATCAAAGCTTCTAAGGCCATCTCTTGATTCTAAAGCAGCAAAACCTGGTTCCTCATCAAAAGCTGTGCTCCAATCAAACTCTTCCATTGCAACCATATAGTAGGTTACTGGTTTATCATCAAATTCAGCACTCCAGTCAACCTCTGATAGATTTTCTCGAGCAACCAAAGCTTTTGGGTTTGTTTCAGTAATAGGAATTTCCTTTAGTTCAAGCTTGGGTTTTTTAATCATTCTATTTGCCTGATATTTAGCAAACTTGCATTCTCTTGCAAAGTGTCCAGGCCTTTGACAATTAAAGCATTCAATCTTGGATTTGTCAAACGTGATACCCTGTTTGGGTTTGAAGTCAATGCCTCTTCTTGTTTTCTTCATGAACTTCTTGATCCTTGCTGTGATCATGGCGACTTGCCATCTCATGTCAATTTCTTCTAGAGCATCCTCTTCAATTTGTGACAAATCTTCTTCATAAGTAACAGGTAAAGTGGCTTGTTGAGCGAAGAATGAACATACAACTTCATCAGAGTGGATGGTGTTTGTTGGTGATGAGGTAGGGGTAGTATAAGCAACAGTACTTTGAGCAACAATACTTTGAGTAGGATAAGCAGTACTTTTAGTGGAAGTATTGCCTCTCTTTTCAGAAGACAAAAAAGTAATACTGTGTTTGGCCATTCATCTCATGCTCATATACCTTTAAATGGTTGTAGAGATCATCAAAGTCCATAGTGTCCAAACCAGGTTGTCCTCTAATCATAGTAGCAATCACATGTCATACGGATGGCAAACTTCTTAAGAACTTCAGGTTTGCATCTTCAACAAATACCTCTGCTTTGTATAACTCTAGCATACTAAGAAGATTTTGGAATCTGTCATAGGCAGCATCAAGACCTTCTCTTTCACCAACAGTGAATGTTTCAAACTGTTGCTTCAACAGATTTCTATGCATCTTCTTGGAAGCATCATTACCTCCAAATCTTGTCTTGAGAGCAGCCCATAGTTGTTTTGCATCCTTAGCATCATGAAACTTTACCAGGTGACCATCAGGAATAGCAGACAACAGTATGTTGAGAGCCTTCTCTTGATTTCTTTTTGTAGCTGCTGGCAAGGTAGGCTTAGGTGGTTTAGGTTGTCCAAGAACTTCTACAGGTTCTTCAAGAACGTCATCACCAATGACAATCACATCCCATAATACATGGTCTGTAATCACAATGTACTGCCTCATCTTCATGCTCCAGAGATCATATTCTCCCTTCTTGATGATAGGAATTCTGAGTGTGGTGATGGATGGGGGTGGTGCAGCTTCAGTCGACATCTTTTAGGGTTTGTAGTAAGATCGGTTTTAAGGGTTTCTTCTTAATCAGAGTTTCCACACAAGCTCTGATACCACTTATTGGATCGATATACTCTGACCAAACTAACTATGTAGCTTGTAAGGGTTTAGCAACCTTGGATAAATCCTAAATTACTAACAATGAAACACTGATATAACTCTATTAAGTATGCGGAAACTACTTCAATAAAGATAAGAAGAATAACTTTAAACTTCAAAGATTATATTAAAACTTTGAACCTGCTTAATATACAGATTCACTAACAACCCTAATAACTCTAATATTGTACTTGCATGTAATTCGTATCTCTAATATTCCCTAGTCGGTTTACAATTACAATTACATAGCAATCCTTAAACGATTTTGCATAGCAGTCCTTTAGCCTTTGCAGTACTTTGACACGAGCAGTACTTTGAATTTCATTAAGTAGTACTTTGACTTTCTTTAGTACTTTGTCTTTCTTCAGTACTTTGGCTTTATATCCCAACAAACCCTTGGATCATCCTTGCATCATCGCATCCTTTCTCATCTGTTTGATCAGCTCAATGATGTGGCTTAGCCAATGAGCATCCTTCATTTGTCCACTATGGTAATCATTGCATGTGTCAACATCAAAGATGCTTAGTACTAAGTTTTGGGTGAGGGTACTGAGGTCAATTCAGGGGAAAGGGATGATTAACAGTTGTAGGCGGGAAGGGCACTTATGGGTTTTTTTAATTATTATTTTGACTAGGGGAAATGGTAGTTTGACTGGGTTGATGGGAAAACGGGTTGAGGCTATAAGGGATAACAGGGTATGAGTATTATTGGATGTTGGGATGTGATTGGTTTTAGGCTAGGTGGTATCATGGGTTGGATTTATTTTGGACTTGTATTAATTTTGTATTCGGATTTGGAAAGGGTATTACCATAAGGGCCATTTTTGCCACATTGTGAATTTCAAAGGACTTAAGGTGTAATTTTGGAAATGTTGGGATTTGATTTGGTAATTTAAGATAAATGAGGGTGTGATTGGTAAATATGGATAATGATGAGGGTATATATGGAAAAATGCCAACTATGATCCAAAACCGTAAATCTGAATCCCCGACTCCGTCTTTCACACTCTTCTCTTTCACGTGCTCGTTTTTCTTTTGTTTTGTCTTTTCTTTGTCCGTTTTGTGATATCCGTACCTGCACAAGCATAAACTCAAGAAACACAAAGATATTAGGCATTAACGGCTCGTTTCCTGTTTATTTTGTCGGTTTTGATAAAGAAAAGGTATATGTTTTCACATATACCAGGCATACAACAGGGTCCTTTGAGGATAAGTGTACGATATTGATGTAAATCATTTTTGCGTAACACTTTCCTTTCTTTGTAAGCTCGAGTTGTGCACCGTAATTTTTAAATACTCCCCCTTAAACAATGTTTACTTATTTGAGGGAAAAGTCTATAGCAAAATTTTGAAAGCATTTGAGAAAGACTTTGAAAATCCTTAAACAAATTTTGCTCAAGGTTTTAGAAAATAGTACGAACTTACACTATAGCACTAATAAACATTACAAGCTATACAAGTCATTACAATTATTACAATAATTCCTAAGCTATTCGGGACGAATAAAGCTTCTGACGTCATTGATCCTTTGTCTCCCTCCAACATAGCTTTCGAGACGCATTATTTGTCTTCTGAATGTGAGGAGGCCATCTATCTTCTCAACCATTCTTTTAGCATTTTTAATATCCTTGTGTCCCCACCTAAGATTCTTTAACCATCTAATGTTGTAGTAGCCCACACCGTGATCTCGAAGCATTGTAGTCAGCTCATTCCTTACTTTCGTTAACGTTGCATCACAAAACTTGTGAACTTCCTTGTATGACACGAATTTATTGCCAGGTTCCACCCTAATATACACAACTCCAAAAGGTTTCTGTAGTAGACTGTATGGTTTTTCTTCATTGATTCTGGGAAATGAGATTCTTGGCTTAGTGAGGTTCAAGCTTTGCTTATAACTTTCTACTCCAAGCTGAAAATCTTCTACCCTTTCCCTGATGACTATTTTTCTGATGTATAGCAACAGAGATTTGATGATGTCGTACTCGATATCTCCCGATAGATGATGAAGCTTATCTTGAACCTTTAGCAGATACAAGTCTTCAATATCATTAAGACTTAGATTCTTGTAGTCGGCTTCATTGAAGATGTACTTCTGTCGATCAACATGTTTCACCTCAACCTTAGTCATGAATCCATAACCGTACTTGTGTTATAATTCAGCACTCACAACTTATTATATACTTCATGTTTCGATGTTTGTGAAAACTTCTATTTGTAGAACCATTTCCGTATATTCGGCCAATGATATATCCCAAGTGCAACATCTTCATCATACTTAGCTATATGTGATCCCCATCTGTTACGAATGGTTTCTTCGATGTCGTCTTGAGTGTATATGGCTGCAGGGTATTTGGTGATGGAGAGACCATACTTCCTTTCTTTATTCCCATGCATCAAGTATTCCAAGTCTTTCTTGAAGAAGTATCGTGTTGGTATTTTGGGGTTGCATGGGTGGCCATACATTGGTAGTGGTTTTGTGTAATCAGTGTAGAATGGTGTTGTTGGATCAATGTTGGACTCTCGATTCTCCTAATCAGTTTCCTCGGATAGAGCTAAGGCGACTTGCTCCAGGTTGTATTCAAATTCAACACTGTTGTTGAATTCGTTCTTTAGTATTGCAAATCCCGCTCTTTTTGTCCTTCAGATTTCTACCTTAGTGAGCTTATCTATCTCCTGATCTTTCTTCAACTGCTTTGCAAACTCAACTGTTTGACCATCTGGTGGTGTCTCATCTTCTTTCTGATCTGGATATGCATTCACCATGTTGTCAAACCAATCATACTCAACATTCGACGTGTCATAATCAAGCCAATCATCTACCTATTCCGTGTTCTCTGGTGGACCATATGGTTTGGTGTGCATCTCGTAGTCATGTGGTGATCGGGTCTGAATGTGGTATGGTTTCATATGTTGGTTCATTTGTTGCTGGTGCTTTTACTGAAGATGATTCACCGACTGACTTGTGTCTTTTACCACTTTCATGAGCTTCATGATCTTGATCATCATCGTGTGGCATTTGCGGGAGATGTCTTCCTTGCATGACTTTGTTTGTACTCTGGCTTTGGCTTTTTCTTGACGAACTATGTTGACCAGTGCATTGTAGAGTGCACGATTAACATCGTCCTGTCTTAAGGAAGCATCATTACTCATCTTGAGAAGCAGGTGAGCTTTTAGTTCAGTGATTGTGAGGGAGGTTGAGGTTGAGTTGTGAAGTTGATGGGATGTTTCTTGATAAGGTCTAGAAAAGTGCTTTCGAGACGTGGTAGAATAGCATATTCAAATTCAGCCATAACAATGTCTGGAAGACGTTTGTTAACTTCATCTATTGCTTGTGCGGTTACAACCTTTTCAATTTCTTCCTGAACGTCCACTTGCATAAATTCATCAGCTTTCTTCTTGTGCTTTTGTAGTCTGTTGACCTCTTTAGAAAAAGGTTGAAGGAATTTACGGTTTCTCGCAACCCTAAAGGACTTCCTATAAATACTTGACCATTTCCACAAAATGGTCCAAGATAATCACAAGCAACATTTCCTAGGTCCGCCCTGGTAACTCTACATCCAATTCGATTATCCTCTCAGGTAATTGACACAAACCAACTGAGTCGACTCGTAAGCGTTATCCCAACTCGTGACTCTGCTCACACTTTGAGGTCCTTACCGAATGTGGAAAACCAAACCACCGACCACCTCAAACCCTTCATACATATCATACGCAAACAATAATTTTGATATGCGTTCGTTTCACAAAGTTATCAACAACCACACTGTGGAAAGCTAGAAGGGGGGTTGAATAGTTTTACCGATTAAAACTTCGTTTTAAACTATTTAGATCGACTTATGTCAATCTATTTGGTGTGTGTGTTAGATAATGATGGATAAGCATATAAGTAAGTAATGTAACGATAAAGAGTAAGGAAATACAAAACCACGACACGAGTATTTATAGTGGTTCGGCTACAAGGACATCTTCCTTGCCCTACTCCACTCCCCGAGTACCCCACTCGAGAGTTCATAACCACTAAATAACACAAGCTCCTTAATGTGGCGGGGAAGCCTTCACAACGTCGCCTACTCTTTATCCGGTACTAGGCAAGACACCGAGTTCTTCCACGAAGTAGAACCACACCTATCACAACGTCGCCTACACTTTATCTGGTACAAGGCTAAATACCGAGTTCCATTACAAAGGACGAACTACTACCCAACACTACACCACAACACAACTACCCCAAAGGAGACACACTCCTTGTTACAACACAAGAAGGATATCAATATCCTTTAACCCAAACTATCTATCTTGTACATCGATGCACCATATCGAATGTACACCCTTGGCACCTTTCACTAATGCCTTCGACATGACCCTTCGGCACCTTTCAATAATGCCTTCAACACAACACTTCTATGGAGGGAGAAAAGAAATATCAACAAGATACACTTCAGTAGTCTTGATGATGACGAAGCTTAGCAACTCATGACCTTGAGCTTGCACGTCTTCAAGAGGTGGTGATCTCGCCTTTAAGAGGAACCTAGAGAATCACACAAACATAAAACTAAATAGAATGATCATTTGGATTAGAGGTTAGAGATGTTACAATACTGAGAGAAAGTATGTGTAAAGTGGTGGTGAGCAAGAGAGAAATGGCTCACTATTTATAGACAAAATTTTCTACTGTGCCAAAGTTCCCACAAATCCCTCCCTAGAGGGATCCGGCTAGTGCAAACCTGGGGATCCGGCTACTGGGTCAGTTTAGTCCGGATTTCGGGTTGCAAACCGGGCTATGGGTTATGGGTAATGGATTATGGATACCCAACAATATGCAATGTACCTAGACATTGGGTTATGGATCTTGGTTTATGGGTCATGGATCATGGATAATACCCAACATGACTTCATGCATGATGTCATGCAATGGGTCATAGGTTATGGATCATGCTCCATGGGTATGGGTTATGGACTTTGGTTTTTACCCAACAACATTCATTGTACCTAGTCAATGGATCATGGGTCATGGACTTTGGTTTTTACTCATTACTTTACCCATTACAATATATACAAAGTATATATGTACATTTCTATATTATGTAAACACTAGTTGTTATACATATGCATTTCTATAAGATGTAAACAATATTACTTGTTTAGTGTTTATATAAAAGTGTCTTTAGTTTTATATAACTTATTTACTAAACATGTTTTGGTATGGTTTTAATATGTTTAGTATAAGTGTGTTAGTAAACTATTGGCTCAAACCTTTAACGTATTTTATTTGTTTCGTTAAAATGATTTTACGTTTGTTATCGACAAAATATTAGAAGATCGTAAAATATAAATAAACGTTTTTATGGTTTATTTGTATTAACAATCTCTCCTTTTTGTTGATGACAAAACATAAGATTATTTTAAGAAGAAAATAAAATTCGTAAAAATTTGAAATAGAGTTTTTACTCTCTTCTCTCTCTTTTTGTCGAAATAAAAAGAGCGTTGAAAAGAAACTAACATATTGTTTTGAGAAAAAACATGTGAAAAGTGACAATATGAAAAAAATAGAGAGTAAGAGGAGAGAAAGATTCTCGTCTTAGCTCCCCCTTGATGGATGCTCCTCTTAGTTGAGGGCGTCAAGTAATTAGGAAGTCTAAGCGAGTGTGTTGCAATTATGTTTGCAAATGGTTTCGTCTTTGACGAAAAGCTCCCCCTTGACGAGTGCTCCCTTTTGAGGAGGATGTCAAGTAGTATAAAGAAACCTAATGTATTGCAAGCGTTTTTGCAATGTTTTGCTTTGACGAAAAGCTCCCCCTTGTTGAGAGTGTTAAAGTTTTCATGTATATTTTAAAAATCTACAAAATAAATGTTAGAAAACAAGTATTTGGTGCATAATTTCCTGCAAATGAGATTCATATTAGTGAAAAATAAGGTTTCTATTGCATGAATCCTATGAATCCTTCCTGTCAGGGGTCCGTCTAGGAAAAATTGAGGGAACCGTGTACCTGCATTCTTTTGATAGCAATATAGATGTACAATGTGATGTTAACATTCAAATGAGTTATGTATTATGGCACCAAGCATATTCTCATATCTATATAACATACAACATGTGGTTTCATTCAATAAAACACGAGAAATGATATACATATCTCTAAAACTAAGAGAATGATACAAGCACGTACTACATTTTTCTATTGTTTCTAAGTTTTGCCTAAGACTAAAGATGAGCACCATTATGCTTGTATTCTTAAGTTCTAAGGATGATTAGATTTGTTGACCTCATCATAACGCTCGAGAAGGTGTTAGAACATGAAACGTAGTTCGTCACGTATTTCATGGACTAGTCCTTCGACATGTTGACATAGAAAGCAATCATTGCCATGGCTAGAGAATGGTGGTGGTAGGAATGGAGTGGTTTGAGGTGGAAGATTTGATGAGGAAGATGGATATTCCACAAAAGATTGAGGGATTTGTGGAGACACATTTGATGAGGTTGGAGGTGGTTCAACTAAGGGTGTAGGTGGTGGAATATGTGTTGATGGTGGCGGTAGAGAAGTGTCTACTTCCATGTGATCGGGTTGTTGGTTTTGATGATTCCTCATAATCCAAAATGGACCATTTGAGGGTGATGGAGAAAATTATACGGGTGCTAGTGTTGTTTCAACACCAAGGTTTTGGTGAGGAGGTTGTTGTTGCACCATTTTCTCAATTGAGGAAAATGTTGGAAATGGTGGTGGATAAGATGGCCTAGGTAGTA
This sequence comes from Chrysanthemum seticuspe, assembly GCA_019973895.1. Classification (NCBI taxonomy): domain Eukaryota; kingdom Viridiplantae; phylum Streptophyta; class Magnoliopsida; order Asterales; family Asteraceae; genus Chrysanthemum; species Chrysanthemum seticuspe. Next base: position 261,860,691 of record BPTQ01000007.1, read on the forward strand.
AGTCCTCTAAGTTGTAAAAGTGTGGAGATGAGAGTGAAGTGGTGAAAGAGATAGCTCTAGGTACTAACGGTGATGGTTTTGTGGAAGAAGGGGTGTTTGGTTTAGGAGGTATAGTAGTGCTTGGCAAGGGTTGTCTTGTGGGAACAATCCTTTTAGGAATTGGTTTGATTGGTAGAGTTGGTTGTGAGGGAGTTATAGTGTTTGAGGCTTTAACGGGTGATGATTCGGTTGAAAAGATTTCGTGAACAACTCGAGCAAGTTTCTTGGGAGGTCCTTTAGTAGATGAGTTAACACTATGGGCTTTCCTTATGTTGAAATGGTAGAAAGGGAATGTGTAAAAAGAGAGCTTTAGCTACTGAGAGTGATAGTGTGAATGTGGACTTGGAAGTTCTTACACAAGAGGTTTATAAAGAGAAAGATTTGGTAATTCAATTAAAGTTTAAGCCACTAAAATCCTTCAAATTGAAATGATTTGCATGCATAAGAGTTGAATGCAGAGTTGCACTGACCTAGGAAGTTAATTAAGACAATGTGAAGTGTTCAAATTAATAAAGAGGGTTTGAAATGACTGTTGTAATTAGGATTGGCTTAGTCTGTGCAGCCGGTTCCAACGGATCGCTCACATGAGGGATCCGTCTAGGCTAAACCTAGGGATCCGGCTTTCAGTAGCCAAGGAAAAGAAGGATGATGTTTTTGTAAGGCCTAGTACCTACATATCTTGAGTGTTTCAGTTTCTCCAGGTGTCTTAAATGATATGAGACTTAAATAATTAAGTATAATGAGTGAGGGTATCTAATGATGTCTTTTATGGAAAAAATGGGGTTTTTATGAACACCAATGGGTGATCAAAGATGACACTAAGAATTTTAAGGGTGTCAAGTGGAGTCAAATGATCCTAGAGATTAGATGATGATATAAGGAAAATTTAGAAATATCCTTAAAAAATTAGAAGAAATGAAAAACTAGTTTTTAGCCTTTTTTGAGATAAAGATGACTAAAATCAATTTGCTAAAATTGAGAGAAATATCAAACTAGGTGTTTTAAGATGAGAGGAACAATGTGTGAACATTGGAGCGGAAGTATGGTGAGTGTTGAAAAAGTGATAAATCAAAAATACCTTGAACGTGATCCTAAGTTATCTTATGAGTGAATGTGAGATCAACTGAGCTTGAGGAAGACTTAAGTGGTCCTAAAGTATCATGTTTAACTAGTCTAATAAGGTCTGGAAGATTGGATTGATGTGAATATGTTTAAAAATAGCTTTCTGTTTGCCCAGATCCCACAGATTCCTTACTTGACGTGTCCGGCTAGTTATAAGCCAGAGATCCGGCATATGGGACATGTTGCTCAACAACGAACGTGCAATATTTTGTTCTAGGTGTTGAGTTTTGAAACTAATGATTTTCACAGTACCTATACATGTATACAATCAAGACATGGTAAGAGTGGCATGTAAGAACATCAAATGATCAACAAACGATTTATTTCATAGGTATGATCAAGTTACAAAGGTAGATAAAAGACAAAGCCTAAGGATTGATGGATTGTCGAGTGGGTTGTGAGTAGTTGATGATTCAGGACCGAAAAATGAAGTGATGAGAGATGTGTTCAAATGTTCCATCATTTTGTTCACAAGTATATATTGAGGACTTTGAAATTGAGGGTGATAGTACATGACATGATGATAAAGGCGTGTTAAGAACATTCCATATGGAATTAGTTTGTCCTTGTTGCCTTGGAGGTTTACAATTCGCCTTGCGAAGAAGTAGGCAAGATTGTATGGTTGTTGAGTTGCTAGACAATAAATCAGGTGAGCACAACATGCGGGAAGTATCTCACGATTTCCTGTAAGACTCCAAACATTTTCACGTAGAATGACTGCGAGAGGTTTGAGCTCATCTAGGAGATGACATATATAAATTATGTTTGGATTTGAGTAATTGGATTGAGGAGTGCATAGAAGTTGAGTTATCACTTGAGAAGAGGGTATGTATGAACAATATGGACTGTTTTCTTCACGATAGTTAAAGAGAGAATCAAGTGACCAATCTTCGGTGAAGGCACATTGTCCATAATTTGGAATTCGAAGAATGTGCGCAAATTGCTCAAGAGTCAAAACAAACGTTTGGTTTTTTATACAAAACCATAGCGAGAGAGAACGATCCTCGTTACGAATGAGTTCAACTTGACGAAAGAATTCCAAAACAAACCGCTGACAAATTTTCTCGTTGATTCTGAGAAAACCTTATAGTCCTATGGTGCGGAATGAAGTGTTGATACCTTCTTGGAAGATTAGAGGTGAGTCAATAATACGTCCTTCATGAAAGTGACGAGTTTCGAGATTGTTTAACCCACGAACATGATTGCCCGGTGTGTTAGGCTTAAGAGAAATATTTGGAATGTATACATAAGTGAGTTGATGATCGAAGTCATACTCATGAGACATGATGAAACCTATAGATATGGAACAAATATTTTACATGAGTAAGTTAGAACATAGTAAAACTTCAAGAGTGAGTACGTTTTTGATTGGTGATACATTTAAGTAGTTTAATCCTTCTCTTGAATTATTGTTGAAATGATATGATCTCCTAATGTTTTTATTGACTATTCTATTTTTATTAACAATGGCATTTAACTTACTTTGTTCTAATATTATAGTAAGGTTTTCCCTTTTATGATAAGTTTTATGAAATGGTTTCTATGTTGCATGAGTGTCTGTCACCAGATCCACGGTTCTGCCGATTCCCTTTTAAAAGGGATTCGACTAGTTAAAACTCAAGGATCCGGGGATCTGCAGTTTTGACAGAAAAATGGTTTTGACGTAGAATCGATTTTTGCAATTTTTATGTTATAAAGTGAAATGTGTTTTAGCCAATGTTAAATCTTAAGCATGCATTAATAATTTCAAAACATGTCAAGGTTTGAAATGTGCGAAAGAGAAAAATACAAGAACACATTATGCGAGAAATAAATGAGATAAACTACGAAATTAATTATATTTCATTTCAACGCTTAGAGCAATACAAAGTATCGGATAGATGATACAAATGTAGATCAATAAGACAAAGTACATGTCTCCATGAGAAAACTTGATCACGGGATACACGAGAGCGATGAGCGAGATGATGATGAGCACGAGGGCGATGTAAACTATGATGATGGAGATCTTTCTTGGTTTTGATTTCTCAAAGTGAGTTGATGAAGAAGATGAATTTTGAATGTGAGGTACTTTGAAAGTGGAAGACTTGAAAAATGGGGTTTGTTGGTGATAGTTGACGATCAGAGGGGATTTTATGGGGAAGGAGGAATTTTTGAAATTTGTGTTTTGTTTTATTTGTATTTAGAAAGATTTGATTTTTAGTAATTAGGTTAAGACAACACATATTGATATACCTAGGTTTAGACGGATGATAACACGTATGCACAAAGGTTTTCTAATGAAGCCACGTATATCACATAAGTATATTTTGGATATTTAAATAAATGAGAAAGAAATATAAACATATAAGTTTCCATTGAGTGACATGCAAGCATACTCATACTTAGCAAATGTTACTTAGAGACAAGTCTTATGAAAGTCATACCTCTATTGCAATTTGAGCGTCCCTTTCTTTTGACAAATTGTATCAATGGACAACTCCGGTTTCTTCGAGATCTAGTTGGTAGTATATTTAGACAACTTTTTTGAAAAGGTTATCTTATTACCAAGGAATCCTGATGGCTTGCTTATTATGAGATTAACTAAACAAAATGACAAGAAAGGTTAGTTCATTTTGTAAACAAAATAAGACGTAAGAAAATTAATGTTGTCATCTAATCAACATCCAACAAGAGTATTCTTAAACTATAGTATTTGTTTTTAGAAGGTTTCCTTCTTTGTAGTTTTCAAACATACATGGATCGTATCAAGTTTTTAAAGTACAATATACGAAACTTGGTAATGAAGCTCTAGTACCAATTGTGGAAAAGTAGAAGGGGGAGGGTTGAATAGTTTTACCGATTAAAACTTCGTTTTAAACTATATAGATCGACTTATGTCAATCTGTTTGGTGTGTATGTTGGATAATGAGATATAACTAAGTAATGTAAAGATAAATAGTAAGAAAACACAAAACCACAACACAAGTATTTATAGTGGTTCGGCTACAAGGACACCTTCCTTTATAGTGGTTCCACTCCTCGAGTACCCCCACTCGAGAGTTCGTAACCACTACACAACACAAGCTCCTTAATGTGGCGGAGAAGCCTTCACAACGTCGCCTACTCTTTATCCGGTACTAGGCTAGACACCAAGTTCTTCCACGAAGTAGAACCAAACCTATCACAACGTCGACTACACTTTATCCGGTACAAGGCTAAATACCGAGTTCCATTACAAATGAGGAACTACTACCCAACACTACACCACAACACAACTAACCCAAAGGAGACACACTCCTTGTTACAAACACTAGAAGGATATCAATATCCTTTAACCCAAACTATCTATCTTGTACATCGATGCACCATGTCGAATGTACACCCTTGGCACCTTTCACTAATGCCTTCGACACGACCCTTCAGCACCTTTCACTAATGCCTTCAACACAACACTTCTATAGAGGGAGAAAAAAACTATCAACAAGATACACTTCAATGGTCTTGATGATGACGAAGCTTAGCAACTCATGACCTTGAGCTTGCACGTCTTCAAGAGGTGGTGATTTCGCCTTTAAGAGGAACCTAGAGAATCACACAAACATAAAACTAAATAGAATGATCCTTTGGATTAGAGGTTAGAGATGTTACAATACTGAGAGAAAGTATGTGTAAAGTGGTGGTGAGCAAGAGAGAAATGGCTCACTATTTATAGAAAAAATTGTCTACTGTCCCACGGTTCCCACGGATCCCTCCCCAGAGGGATCCGGCTTGTGCAAACCTGGGGATCCGGCTACTGGGTCAGTTTAGTCCGGATTTCGGGTTGCAAAACGGGTTATGGGTTATGAACCATGGGTTATGGGTAATGGATTATGGATACCCAACAAGATGTAATGTACCTAGACATTAGGTTATGGATCTTGGGTCATGGGTCATGGACTTTGGGTCATGGATCATGGATAATACCTAACATGACTTGCAATGGGTCATGGGTTATGGATCATGCTCTATGGGTATGAGTTATGGACTTTGGTTTTTACCCAACAACATTCATTGTACTTAGTCAATAGATCATGGGTCATGGGTCATGGACTTTGGTTTTTACCCATTACTTTACCCATTACAATATATACAAAGTATACTAGCAGGGTACCCGCCGCCGCAACGGGTACCCTGAAATAAAAATTTTCGTTGAATCATGTATTTTATTTTATTGTGTTCTTTTTAACAATAAATTTACGGATATCAAGAATTTTGTTTAGCCCGTGCCCGTTCGGCCCGTTGGCCCATGCCCGTTTGGCCCGCGCCAGTTCGTGCTTAAGCCCGTATTTAATTAAAAGTGTCATTCATCCGGGTAAAGTTACTATTAAAAAAAACGTATATTAGATCGCCACAAAATTAGTCATCGGGTATCCGTCACCGCATTACGCGGGTACCCTGCTAGTTCTTTTAAGTATTACGTCGTGCACCTTTGAACCCCACATATTTTGTTTTTTCTTCTTTTTTTCATTTATTTAAATAGACCAAAACATTTAACTAAAATTAAAATTATATTCATAAAAAAATAATTAAAATAAGTAAAGAATAAAATAAAAAATACATTAAAAGTAATGATATATTACAATCTAGTAATTAAGTTTCAATAAATGCTCCGCGAACTGAAATATTGTTATACTTATAACGTTTGCATGCATTGATTTCTTTTAATCCATACTTAGTTACACGTAACAAGTGTTTTTTTCCCTTCCTAATTACATTTGAGTATTATAAAACACTATAGGCCCTTTATCACAATTACTGAAAATCAAATAACAGCCCAATTAAGAAAATCAGATAATAGCCCAATTAAGAGCCCATCAACATTTTACCTAATACTTCTCAAACTCACACAAACAACCCTAAATTATTAGTCCCAATCTCACGCAATCATGAGCATTTCTCTTCAAAAGATCTCTGTCCCTTTATCTTCATCAAGATTATTTTTTCACAATTGAAAAAAAATAAAATATCTCCATCAAGATTCTTTCTTCTTCACAACTGAAAATAAAACAAAACAAAAGGCTGGAAACGTGAAAAATATGGGAAAACGTGAGCTACAGTACCCACCTTGCGCCATCGTGTTGCGTTTTCCGGGACCATCTCGGCTGGTCACAACGGCTCAGGGCATGAAAACGCGAGCTCCGGTGTCCAACTCGCGCCGTCCGGTCGCGTTAAGCGAGAAAACGGACGGGAAAACGTTGGGTACCTAGTGCTCTTAATATGATAAGTTTTGTCACATTCATGTTTTGCGCTGCCTGCTTGATCTCGAATTTTTTTGGGATGCTGGATCTCAAATTTTTGTTATGTTAGCTTAATTAGATTGTAAATTTTGCTTAAATAGTTGTATTTTTTGGTGAAGGGGTGAATTAAATTGTGTATTAATTGCATCCCTCTATTATAAGATAGTAAGATGTGTATCAACGTGTTGTATATAATGCATATGTGGTTGTAAGTCTGAAATTTTGTGCTTTAATGTGTTGTACATCATGCTTTATTACTTGGAAGTCCGAAAGTCTGAAATTTAAATAAGAGAGAGAGTCGTTTGTGCATTATAAGTAGTAGTGATATGTACATTTCTATATTATGTAAACGCTAGTTGTTATACATATGCATTTCTATAAGATGTAAACAATATTACTTGTTTAGTGTTTATATAAAAATGTCTTTTGCTTTTATATAACTTATTTACTAAACATGTTTTGACATGGTTTTAATATGTTTAGTATAAGTGTGTTAGTAAACTATTGGCTTAAACCTTTTACGCATTTTATTTGTTTCGTTAAAATGATTTTACGTGTGTTATCGACAAAACATTAGAAGATCGTAAAATATAAATAAACGTTTTTATGGTTTATTTGTATTAAGACACACCTTGGTTTCTTGTTAAATCAAATCACTTATGAAATGGTCGATACATAAGATAACCATTCACACACAAATGATTATAACCAATTGAAATGCAATCACCCTTTCGACCTATGAGATTATCACCAATTAATCAAATTTGATAAAAAATTGTCACCAAAACTTAAGCACTATTGGATCTTTAACTTAGATTGAAATTGATCATAAACAAAATATTACAATAAAGCAATCTTCATACAACAAACATCATCCATACAAGTAAATAGAAACTTAGCCAATCATAGCAAACAAAAACATGATCATAAGAGTTTAAAAGTAAATAAACATAAAAAGGTACCAACTAGTTGCAAAGATGATGGAATAAAATGAAGGTGATGATCCTTCAATCTTGTGGTTGGTGTTGTTAATATTAGATGATAGATTAGTATGCCCAAGCTCGATATGTGAGGTTGGGTCCATTAGGGTTTTATGTATTCCCCTTTATAAATATGGTATGAATGAAACATGTCACCCACGGGTAGCTCAGAAGATAAGCTGATTGTGACCGTGCTTGACAATGGGCTGGCATTGGTAAATGAATTCATGTACCTCAACGTAAATGTCAAAGAAACTGGCTCATTCATCTCAATGATAGTAGCTTCCTCCGGCTTGTCAACTGTTGTGTTATGTCTGCATAAATCATTTGCAGCTCCAATATCACCTTCGGTTGAGAACTTCACACCTTCCTTGGTCACAGATAAACCAACTATCTCAAACCATTGTACCGGTCAAATCTCTTAATTCACCATTATTCAACGTCACATATTTTCCTTCACTTTCATCATTATTCAACCCATACTTACAAATCTAACTCACAAACATCCAACATCACCGTAATCCATGACTAATCATAACCGCAAACGACCACAGCCACTTTTCGGCTATGTCACCACTAATCCGAAAGCCACCAAAAATAGCTACCCATCAACAGCCGCCACCCGAAAACCACCAACAACCGCCACCCAAAACCCATCAACAGCCCAACCCACTAATGTTTGTCTGATATTGGATCTTCTTTATTTTTCTTTGCTGAAACATGGTGGTGGGATGACGGTTGGTTATGATATTTAATGGGATCTATGATAATCTATTAATCTGGGTAGTAGCTAACGAAATCCACTTTTCAACTCTTTCTCTTGAGTTTAATTATATATTCTATCTTTAACGTGTTTTTCTATTCATGTAAAAAAATGTTTTTTTAGGTGGAGAATACATAGGTTTATTCTCCGGTTGGATACTTTGGTTTATCCTGTTCCGTGATACTTTGGTTTATCCCGTATGAAAAAATTGGATACTTTGGGTTATCCGCAAAAGGGATACTTTAGGTTACTCCGTATGAAAAAAGGATACTTTGAGTTATCCGAAAAAAGAGATACTTTGGGTTATCATGTAGAAAAAATAAATATATACTTTGGTTTCTCCAGGTTTATCGGTTCATCACTTTCTATTTTAAAGATTTGCTTCCGCTTGCTATCAGATGTCTTCACAATAAATATTTATTTGCTTCATCAACAATTATTTGTGGTTTGGTTGTTTTATTGTTTTTTTTTGTGATACCATGTTGATTTTGTTTATTAGCTTTTCTACTCCAGTTTGAGCTTTTACGATTTTGTCACTCAAACTGCGGGGAGTACTAAATGATAGATTAGTAGACCCAAGCCTGATATGTGGGGTTGGGTCCATTAGGATTTTTATGTATTCACCTTTATAAATATCATATGATGAACATATCACCTACGAGGTTTACCATGTCTACATATAGTTGTGTGTGTTTGATAGTCGGGAGTAGTTGTGTATGGAATGCTTTCTTCAAACTAGAAGGGTACCCGCGCAATGCGACGGCGGGTATCCGGTGACTATTTTTGTGGCGATAAAATGTTTTTCATTTTAAACATTCTTTATTTAGCATGTCTTAAATACTTTATAGCATATTAGATATATGTTACGTCTAAATTATTAATAGCGTTTTCAAATTTTAGCATTAAATTGGTGGTTATAAGTTTAGTGGGCTTTTTTTTATAAATAATTCTATTAAAATATATCATTATTGGAGGGATTAGTACATGGTTTAAATAAGATTTAAATTTTTAAATTTTACATTAATTTTCTATTTTTTTATAATAATTTTTTGTCTTAAAATTTAAAGACTTTTTTTCCTTTTATACTAAGACCCAAATGCTTTATACTATGATAATGTTGTAGCTTTTTTTTATATTCTTTCGTAAACCATGAGTTTTTCTTTATATTAAGATTTCGTAATTGAACTTTAATGTATATTAGTAACTTTTTTCAGTTTTATATGTTACAAGTATTAGTATGGTAGTTACACATTTATTTCTCATTAAATCACTTATTTGATCATTAATACGACGGTTACAACTTTTGAGGTTACAAGTATTGATCAAGTTTTGAAATCTTTCCATAATAAGAAATGTTTTTGATTTTAATTTTTTAAAGATTTCTATAATTAAAATGTCCTAAATGTATTATATAGTAGTATAGATGACTATCAAATGAGGTATTTAAGCTTAGGCGCTACCTAGAGTTATTGGAGGTAAAATGATCGGGACTTAGGTTTATTCTTTTGAACGCTTCTACTATCTATTTATGATAGAGAAAAAAATCTTTCTGTGTATCAATTTTCAAACATAGTATTAAAAAAAGAGAAATGATACATAGGCCTAAAACTTAGATTTAAAAGTGGATCTAAAAACACTTGGCAAAATCCTGACGGCTGTAGACAAGGACCCGCTTATTTTACAACCCGTCATGATCTTGTCAAGTATTTTTAGGTCCATTTTTAGCCCAAGTTTTAGGCCTATGTATCATTTCTCTTAAAAAAATAGTAAATCTGTTATAAATATAATGAACAATAATATGAACACAAGAACAAAAGAGGAGGAAGATAGAATTCTTATTAAGTTTTCAATCCAAGAAGTTACAAGAGTGTATCTACTTATAGGGTAGATGATTGCATGTAAACCCTAATGGGTCGGGCTAGTAAGCTAAGAGTGAATAGACATAAGTCCATAATATTAAATTATAACACTCCTCCTTGGATATTCACCGTTTATCATACGCTATATACCTCCTCATTAAAAACCTTAACAAGAAAAACCCAGTGGGATAAAAAAAACTTGATGAAGGGGAAAAAGAGTGCAGTGCTCATAATGCACCTCCTCAATTCAATGTATATCTTTCAAGCGCCGAATATTAATCTTCTGAAGCAGTTGCTCAAACACTTTTGTCGGCAAAGATTTTGTAATAAAGTCCATCGAATCATTGATGTTAAGAATATGTCCTGCAAAGATGACAAATTATATGTGTAGCTTCTAACCCAATATCAATGCGTTGGTTGGAAAACATACATTGCTAATACAAAAATCAAGAGAGAGAAATACACTCTCTTGACCCATATTAATTATTAAAGCCTCAGTTGCACTTATTTATGGTACTTAAGTACCAATCATTTTATAAAGACATGTGCAAAAATTATTCATATAATATATGTCCAAATGATTTTTATCCATATAAGGATTCATTCAATTTGATGAAGTAGAGTTCATGAGAACTTTAATAATTACTTCGAGAAGTTAAAGTTGTGAGACAAATTAAATGCTTCTAATAAAAATTCATTTAGAGCAAATTAAACGCTTCTAGAACGTATGTCTCATAAAATATCAATAAGATATTTACATCCACCATAGGACAATATTTCTTTTAATAATCAACTTCATGTTTTTGTGAATTTATTTATTCACAATTCATGCTTTAAAGGACATAACTTCAGAGCTTTTGTGCGCAAAGACTGATGTATATTCAATAGATTTTACACAATCATGTGTATGGACTTCCTGTCCCAATACTTCTCGTATTTTCACGAGATTGCATTTTTTCATGTTGGCCAATCATTTCGTTGAGCGCACTTTTGAATAATAATTGATTTATGATCCTCATTATGCATAATACCAAGCGTTATATTGTATGCAAACAAATTTATCGACGTCGTTTTTGTTTCGATTCCATATGATTTTAGACATCATAGAATTAGTGAGATCTCATTAGCTATTTGAGGCTCGTTTGGAACCTTCATGTCTAGTGTCTCCTTATGAGACTATCATGGGGTCTTTTATACCTCGAACAACCATCTTGTTTTCATGCTCCATATTTTTCATCGAGGATTTTATTTGGAATCGATTTGTCTACCATGCTTGAGGCATGTCATAATAAAATAATGTCTTTGAGGGACAGCTTCTAAATAGAGCATGAGTAGCTGAAATATTATTTTCGGCCAATGTTTATTTATGGCTATTAGATTATCCTTTGAATAATCAATTCATAAAAAAAATTCTTTCGAAGATCAACAGAATATGATAATTCATTCTGAATTTGCAGCTACTTCTCTCCTCCTGAAGGAATTATCCATCTTCTATATCCCATATATGTGCATTTAGGTGGAGTAATTTGCACACAAAAAACAATAAAGGGATATGTTTGGTTTATAACCAAAACCAATTATAAAAGGGAGGATTTATAATAACATATTGACATGATGCTAATTTTGTTGTTGTGCATATTATAATATGGCCCCATACAACAACACAAGTTTTTTCTCTCCGTTTCATTTCATAATTTAGAAGTAAATCGTCGCATTTTCATGATGAAATACTTACTCTGGAATGTTAGGCTCGCATTGAGCTATTAATCATGCAAACTCGAGGTTGCGATTTAATGACCATTTAGACGATGCATCGATTTTAAACTCTAAATGGTTCATACAATAGATTTGTATGCTTACATATATCCATTTGTTTTCTTTCCTATTAACATTGAGGAATTTAATCCCCATTCTAGTTGATAAATAATAATCAACTTTCTTTGAGAGATTATAATATTAGATTGAAGAATCTTATTCTTCCATAGCTTTCACATCATTAATGACTCAGGATGGTGTAACTGGTCATACCAAAAATATTATCATTATTATTGCTCATAAACTTAAGTTATGGCAGTGATTAGCCTTTACTAATCTTTATATAATGCATGTCGAGGAAGATATAAAAGAATATAATGTATCTTTAATACTTAACTTCATTTCTCATGAAAATTTTATATTTCTTTTGTGGAGCAAAATGCGCTAGCATAGATTTTTAAATCTATGATTATAGTGTGTAATATCTTTGACACACTTGCATTTCATATACATCACATTGCATTTTTGTATAATTAGCATTTTTTGTTTGCTCCTTTCTTATTGTATTTTCACCACTATTAGTGGTTTGTCATTGTCATACTTCCTCGACCATAGCATTTACCATGATAAATGATCTTTAACCATTTATCGTTACATTATCACATTCACATGAGGGAATAAGGATCTCATATTGATCATTTTATCTCATTCACTTGAGGGAATGAAGATCTTTATGTTGCAACTTGAGGTTGCCAACCAGTTTCTTTTAACACAACAATATGGAGCAAATTTAGTAAACGGGTTTATCGTGTTTGTTCAAACATTCCCATTTCTTTTATATCAAAGCATCGTTCTCGATATATAAGTATATTCGAGGCATTAACAATTTCATCGCATTTTTCTTTTCATCATTCAGATGTACTACTTAATATTGCGAAAAATATGCTCGCATTTGCAAGAATCTCTTGCTTATGATGGTCAAATCTTTCTTTTAGATTTTGACATACATTTAACGGATCTTTCACCATTATATATTTTCTTTTTAATTCAGATCTAACACTGAAATTGTGAGACCGAACTCACTTAGTTTTTTTTTTAATGCAACTTGAGGTGCATACAATCATAGCGAGATTTTTGGGAATATTACTTGCTTTTTTGTGGTAATGTATCCTTAAGATCTTACCATAATTTAACGAATCTTTCATCGTTAAGTATTCCATTTTGAGGTCCTCACAAAGAAGACGGAGTTCTCTTAAAAAAAAATTACAGTTAAAATGGATCTTAACATCAAAATCCACACAAATATTAGGAACAAAAAAAATTGATGTTTGAGAACTTCAAATCGGACATGTGAACAAATCAATATTTCTAACATTTCATTTAACTTATTGAAAAATTAGTACTAACTAAATTTAATCAAAGAACCCATAACAGAAGGCATATCAACTTGGAGCATTCATGTATATCTCACAATTTATTAGCATAGATTTTAACATCTGTGAAGATAGTGTGTAATACATTTGACACACTTTTTTTTATACATGACATTTTTATTTGCTCTGTTCTTATTTTACCACTTATAGTGATTGGTCATTTTTCATATTACTTCGACCATATCCATGACCATGATAAATGATCTATAAGCGTGGCTCATTAGATTATCACATTCACTTAAGGGAATGAAATCTTATGTTGATCAATTCATCACATTCAATTAAGGGAATGGAGATTTATATGTTGATCAATTCATCATATTCACTGAAGGGAATAGAGATCTTTATGTCGATTATTTAATCGACCACGTCCATGATAAATATCATCATCATTGTCACATTCATTTTAAGGAATGAACGAATAGTTGAACTACTTTTATATTTTTCGTCGAAAGCTCATTAGCTTTTCTTTTATATAATATGAGAATTTGACGGTATCTCATGATACTTTTCAAACCATGTTCTCGATATCGCTAATATAGAAGCTTGTTCGAGACTTTGAAAATAGAGAATGTTTTCTTAAACATCTCTTCATCAGTATTTAAATCACAATTTTATTTGTTTAGATCTAACACTGAAAATTGTGAGATTTAACTCGCTTACACTTTTTTTTCTTGCAACATGAGGTGCATACAATAGAGCGAGCTTTCATAAAAAAGTACTTTTCTTTTATACCATTTTTTTTACATTTTTCTTTTTCTCAAAACATAACATGAGGTTATGTTATTATGATTCACTTGAGGGAATCATCAAAGCACATTAGGCTTTAAACAAAAATAATCATAACTTGAGGTTATGTTATCGTGATTCACTTGATAGAATCATAATTAATTTGAACATTTTAACAATAACTTGAGGTTATTGTATTTTCATTTTATAATCATAATAGAACTTGAGGTTCTATAATAATCATAACATGAGGTTATGATATCTTTTGATTCTCTTGAGGGAATCATAATAGAACTTGAAGTTCTATTTTTCTTTTTATTTTAAACATAACACGAGGTTATGTTAACTTGAGGTTCATACTCTTCTTTTTTCTAAACATAACGTGAGGTTATGATATTGTAATTCTCTTAAGAGAATAATAACTGAACTTGAGTTTCATTAAAAGAGATACAATAACTTGAGGTTATTGTATTTTTAATTTATTCATTGTAATAAATTTTGAGGTTTTATTATGAATAAATATAATCATAACAAGAGGTTATGATATTGATTCATGAAAGAATCATATTAGAACTTAAGGTTCTAGTAATTTTTTTTTCAACCATAACATGATGGTTATGCCATTGATTCTATTGATCGAATCAAATTAGAACATGAGGTTCTAATTAATTTTTTTCAACCATAACATGATGGCTATGCCATTGATTCTATTGATCGAATCAAATTAGAACATGAGGTTCTAATTATTATTATTTTTTCATCATAACATGAGGTTATGGTATTCTTTTTTTTAATCCACTTAAGAAGATCATAATATCTTCTTGATAAAAATATAAACAATCATCACCATTATTGATGATATCAATGGTTTCGGTATCTTGAGTACAAATAAATACGAGATCGAAGTAAAGAATCATTCGCAACAATTGTTCTTGTAAAAATACATAAGAGTTTGGAAGCTTAACAACAAAATAAAACACAATTCTCTTTATGTAATCACAATAGAACATTTATTGTTCTTGTAAGCTACCATAGAGATTTCACATATGCACAAAGATATTGATTGAGAAAACAAAATTCTTTTAACACAATAATTTACGTATTGTGCAAGTTATATATCAAACAACATTTTAACATTAACATGTTATCTAGAAGCAAAAATAAATCCGTAATACGAAGCACACATTTTTTTTTATATTCGAAATCAGATAAATTGGATAGTTGTTAACTTGTACTGTTTAACATGTGAATTTCAATGTTTATTTTATGTTGTAATCATGTTTTACTATTATATGATTCATGAAGCGTATGATAAATCATATGGCTATAAGGCTGAACACAGTGGTGACCTAGGTCACCTCTGCCATATCAGCTTTCTCTCTCCGATGACCTGACGACGACCTAATTGCCACAATTGTGACATGGTAAAGGTTTCTTTTAACAGTACCAAAATTTGTCAAAAAGTGAGATACAAACTCGGTCGAGTACATGAACTAGTTTGTCCAAATTTGGTCGACCGACCGATCACAACCGAGTTCCCACAGTGGGGCAACCGACGGTTCACTTGGCGCAACCCACAAGGTCGACCGACCCATTGTGGTCAGCCTAACGAGTACGATTCTCAAGAATTGAAAGAATTATAATATCATATTAATGTTAAACGAGTTAACATACTACACAATCAAGGTTTAATATTTACCTCTTGTTTCAAGTCATGATTCATCGATGAACATCAATATCATCACTGTTTACTATTAATCTCTTCTTGATCTCTTCTTAGAGCATTCGTGTTGATAACGTGTTATAAATATAATGAACAATAATATGAACACAAGAACAAAAGAGGAGGAAGATAAAATTCTTATTAAGTTTTCAATCCAAGAAGTTACAAGAGTGTATCAACTTATAGGGTAGATGGTTGCATGTAAACCCTAATGGATTGGGCTAGTAAGCTAATAGTGAATAGACATAAGCCATAATATTAAATTACAACAAAATCAAATGTATTTTGGTAATTTGAGTTATTATACTAACTTGTATATTTTGTTAGAATTTTAGTATGCTCCCTTTGATTTTGACTTCATATAATTTTCACCCATATAATTTGAATTAAGTTACATTTTCCACTCATAATTATCAAAAACTTTTTACTTAAACCTCATTTAATTTTAACATTTGACTCATATTTACGATGTTGAATACTTTATTTATCGCTGAACGCTCATTTAAGTAGCTTTCTTGAATGGCTTACAGTCCAGCTTTATTTATTTTATAAGGTAACTATGAGTTTATTATGATCTTAATCTACGTTTACATGCGAATAAACGATCTGACTTGAAAAACGGTCATACCCAACAAAGATTGCAACTACATGCAATCACGTAATGAACCTTCATATCATTCACATTTTCACACTAGCTAACCACGCATTCTTAATCCTTCTTATATACCTCGTCTCTTTCAATTCCCAACTCCCGATCAACATACAATGGCCATTTCTATTTCCATTAGCGGTCGTGGTGCTACAATCACATTGTTGGTGCATGTTTTGGTGTTTATTTGGTTAGGAGCAAAGGTGAGTATAGCTCGGGTTGCTACACCAGGTTTTTATGTGTTTGGAGACTCATTGGTGGACGTTGGAAATAATAATTACTTGCCACTTTCTCTCGCTAAGGCTGATTATCGACCCAATGGTGTTGATTATTCCAGCAGGAAATCTACTGGACGGTTCTCTAATGGCAAGAATGCTGCTGATTTTATAGGTAACAAATCACACAATTTGCAGCAAAATTTTTACATGGATTGTAACTTAAATAAATAATGTGTATATGAAAAATTAAAGAGTACGTGAGCTTAAGTGAACTACAGTAAACCTAATAATTTTTATGCACACTTTTGAGTGGCGATTTGGTAAGTTATATGGTTATAAACATGATACTTATCGTTTTGTTTGGGCAGCAAAAAAGATGGGGTTACCATCATCTCCACCGTATCTATCAACGATTGGCACGACACCACCAATCACCGGAGTCAGCTTTGCATCTGGTGCCTCCGGCATACTTAACGAAACTGGTGTAAACTTTGTAAGTAACCAGCACACTAAAACATCAGATAAAAATACATAAAAATAAATTAAATGAGGTTATCTCCATCTCCGCTTATTGTTACTTTTAGCTAACTTAATTAGTATATTTTATATATTTACATTTACAGGTGCAATATATATCGTTAGCACAACAAGTAGAATACTTTACCTTGGTACATAACAAACTAGTGCAACAACTTGGACAGTCTGGTGCCCAATCGCATCTAGCAAAATCTATATTTGCGATCATTACTGGAAGTAACGATTTGTTTTCATATTTTAGTGTCGGTTCTCTGGTTCTTTCTCTGGTCCCTAAACATTACACACCACAAAAATATGTTGATCTTATGGTGTCCACCTTCAAATATTTACTAAAGGTAATCATTTTTTGTAAGCAACATGTGAAGAATATAATGGATCCTTATTTATGATACTTATAAAATATAGATGTTGTACGGACTGGGAGCTCGAAAAATGGTGATAACAGGAGTAGGGGCCATTGGTTGTTGCCCGATTTTAAGAAAGGCGAACAGAACAGGTGAATGCTTTGTCGAAATGAACTATTTGTCGGCTAGGTATAACAACGGTCTAAAGATTATGCTACAACAATTGAAGTCAGAATTACAAGGCATGAACTATGTTTATTTTGATATTCATGGTGTCATGACAAACCTCTTTCAGAATCCTAGGAGTTATGGTATTATTCATGTAATATCTTTCTTTTCAGAGAAACAAGTACATGATGTTTTAGGTTTTGATATTATATTTGTTTGAGTTTAGGGATTACGGAAATTAAAGAAGCTTGTTGTGGACTAGGGAACCTACGCGCGGACGTGCCATGCCTTCCAACATCCACTTACTGCTTAAAAAGGAAAAAACATGTTTTTTGGGATCAATACCATCCTACAGAAGTGACTGCAAGCATATTTGTAGACATCTTATACAATGGAACAGAAGAGTATGTAGTTCCAATGAATGTGAAGCAACTTCTTGATGTTTGAGTTGTTGGTGAGAAAGAAAACTTAAGTAATTATGCATCGTGAAATTTAACATAGTTAGTGGCAATGATCAAATAAGTAAACACCCGTTTGTTGTGTTAATTTATAGTATATCAAGAAAGTTAGATCATCATTTTACCTTTGTAGAAGTGTTGATATTTGTATAGGTCATCATGTATAGTTCAACAGGCATTGTTAAAAGCATTAGGCCAAGTAAAAAAAAAAAATAAAGGTAAAAAATTATATGCGGTGAACGTGGATCGAACACGTGACCTTCAGATCTTCAGTCTGACGCTCTCCCAACTGAGCTATCCCCGCTGTTGTTTTTATTTTGCTTGGTAATTTTCAATATTTACAATGAGCTCCTTTACATATACTTACAAATACAGTTTTATACTCAAGTTGAAGAACATATCGAGTGCTATATTATTTTATTACTATTAATATACGTATAAATCATGATGTTTATTTCGTTCAATTCTCAAGAACATGCTATACTGTTAGTGGTGAGTAGAATCCGAAAAGTATAGAAAACCAACATATGAAAAGCATGAACTATAAAACACGTAATAGACCAACACGTATAATTTAAGATGTCGTTGGATAAGATGGTGGAAGAATTTAAATAAAACACTTCCAAGAAAGTTTTGTAAGGACACAAGTTAATAAAATAACGCGGCTATGTGTGCAATAAGAGGGCTCGGTACCTTACTACCTTGTGTCAAAAGTGGCGTTTTTCGTCAAAACCGTAACACGACGACACCAACCCTGTACCAAAATTTGTGTTTTTTTTGTCTTGCGTCGTCATGATCAGCTTAAATGGTTTCGGGAAACGCAACGTGACGACGCCAAATATGTTGGAAAATTTAGTGCACTTGTGGGATTAGTTTACACCTTGTAATGGGTTAGGAGGTACGGAGTGTACACCCATAAGGTCCATGAACACCCTGACTCTTATAGTGGTTTGTATTGGTAGTATTGGTGAAAGTACTGCTTGTGGAAAGTACTGCTTGTGGTTTCCACTGATAAGCAGTGTTTCCACTGATAGGCAGTGTTTCCACTGAAGTGGTGTATCCACTGATAGTGCTATGAAAGTACTGATAGGCTGTACTTCCACTGCAAGTGAAAGTACTGCTAGTGGAAAGTACTGCTTATGGAAAGTACTGCTAAATGGCAGTTACAACTTCTTAATGACCACGTTTAATTGGTCATGTAACCACTAACGGCTATAATGGGGATAATTATGAGGCTATTAAAAGGCCGATTAATACTCATAATTCCATTGGAATAGCTCAAGAGTAACCTCCTATAAATAGGAGATCTGATCATGCATGAAGGACACACAAAAAACGTAAACACTTATTAGCGAAAAGGGTTATAGAATTGTGCCTAATTCTCTAACTGCATTTGGTCTTATCCCAAGTAGATATTCGTGATACCCAGGCATTAGGGTCGAATAGTTTACTTTGGAAAGTGATCACACGATTCCAAGTGATATCCGGTAACCACCTAGTGGTATTGCTACTGTCATTGATTGTCTTAACCCTGCTTTGGGACGAAGAAACCACCAACAATCAAAGTAAACTATTTAGTGATAATCAATGGCAATTGCTGCAATGAAACACATGGCTTCAAACTTTGCTAAGCTGGACAAGTTTGAAGGGGTGGACTTTAGGAGGTGGCAGAAGAAGATGCACTTCTTGCTGTCAAGCATGAGTGTGGTCTATGTGCTGACTACTCCAATTCCTGATGATGGTGATGATGCTACTGTGGATCAAATCAGGAGGAGGAGCAAGTGGGAAAATGATGACTACATATGCAGAGGTCTTATTCTGAATGGTATGTCTGATTCTTTGTTTGATATTTATCAGAACTTTGAATCTTCCAAAGAACTGTGGGATTCCTTGGATGCCAAATATATGGCTGAGGATGCATCAAGTAAGAAGTTCCTTGTTAGTAATTTCACAAATTACAAAATGACTGATTCAAGACCAGTTATGGAACAATACAATGAACTTCTTGGAATACTTGGAAGGTTTACACAACACCAAATGAACATGGATGAGGCTATCAAAGTCTCTTGTGTCATTGACAAGCTCCCTCCTTCATGGAAAGATTTCAAGCATACCTTGAAACATATGAAGGAGGAGTTAACTCTTGTTGAGTTGGGCAGTCATCTGCACATTGAGGAATCTCTCAAAGTGCAGGATAATGACAAGCCAAAGAGTAGCAATGCTGCTGGACCATCTGTTGTCAATATGGTAGAGCATAACAACTCTACCAGGTACAATGACAACAAAGGCAAACGCAAATATCATGACAACACAAGAGCAGATCCTAACAAGAAGGCAACACCTACTTGTTGGAAATGTGGCAAGACTGGTCAAATTAAAAGGGACTGCAAGGGTGTTAAAATTGGTGGTAAAGCCAATGGATCAGGCACTAATGGTTCAGGGAGTGGTGGTTCAGCCAACTCACTGAAAGGTCAGAATATGTTTAATAAGTCTTTTCAGATTTATTATGTTACATATGTATCTGAATCCTTTTATGTGCAGGATGATGATGTTGCGTGGTGGGTTGACTCTGGTGCAACAGTTCATGTGTGTAAAGATAGAAGCTGGTTCAAGACTTATGAGTCACTGAATGATGGTTCTATTCTTCACATGGGAAATGAGTCAACAGCCTTGGTGCATGGTCGTGGTTGTGTAGATCTTAGGTTTAGTTCTGGAAAGATTGTAACTTTGTTTAATGTTATTCATGTCCCTGATATCGGGAAGAACTTGGTTTCAAGTAGTGTTTTGAATAATCATGGATATAAACAAGTTATTGAATCTGATAAATTTGTTCTTTCTAAATGTGGTGTTTTTATTGGTTTTGGTTATTTATGTAATCAAATGTTCAGGCTTAATATTACCACTGACAGTGTTATTTCAGCTTTTGTGACCACATATGATCAGACTGACTCTACCCTGTGGCATGCTAGACTTGGTCATGTTCACTATAAAAGAATGCAAGATATGTCTAGGGATGGTTTAATCCCTGCTTTTGACATGGACACTGAAAAGTGTAAAACTTGCATGTTGACCAAGATAACCAAGAAACCCTTTCAGGGTGTTAGTCGTGAGACTAAGATCTTGGAGCTTATTCACAGTGACCTGTGTGATTTGCATGCCACTCCTTCTTTGGGGAATAAGAAGTACTTTGTGACATTTATTGATGATGCTTCTAGATTTTGTTATGTCTATTTATTACATACCAAGGATGAAGCATTAGATAAATTCAAAGTGTTTAAAACTGAAGTTGAATTACAACTTGGGTCTTTAATCAAAATATTAAGGACTGATAGGGGAGGTGAGTACATGGATACTCAGTACTTTCAGTCTGTTGGAATAATCCATGAAACGACTGCCCCTTATACTCCTCAACAAAATGGTATTTCTGAAAGGAAAAACAGGGTGCTGAAGGAGATGGTTAATTCCATGTTGTCCTATTCAGGACTGAGTCAAGGGTTCTGGGGTGAAGCTATGTTAACAGCTTGCTATTTGCTAAATAGAGTTCCCAACAAAAGGAATAAGGTTACCCCTTATGAACTCTGGACTAAAAAGAAACCCAACCTGAATTATCTCAAGGTTTGGGGTTGTAGGGCTGTTGTAAGACTCCCTGATCCAAAGCAAAAGACTTTGGGTGAAAGAGGCATTGACTGCATCTTTGTTGGATATGCTGAGCATTCCAAGGCTTTTAGGTTCTATGTTATTGAACCTAATGAACATGTTTCAGTTAACACAATAATTGAATCAAGGGATGCAGATTTTGATGAGAATAGATTCTCATCAGTCCCTAGACCAAGTCAGAGGATTCCTAATGGAACTCATGACACTGGTGTATCAGAGGTCCCTGATGAACCATCAGTGGTCCCTGATAAGGTTGTGGTTCAGCAACCTGAACCTGTGCTCAGGAAAAGCAAAAGGGTCAGGACTCCAAAGTCATTTGGACCTGAGTTTCAACTATACTTAGTTGAAGGAACAAGGGATGAGGTCTCAGACCAATACTCCTATTGCTTCATTGTTGAGGATGATCCCAAGACATTTGAAGAAGCAATGAAGTCCCAGGATATTGCTTTCTAGAAAGAAGCAATCAATGATGAGATGGATTCTATCATGGGCAACAACACTTGGGTGTTGGTTGATCTACCTCCTGGTTGCAAACCTCTGGGTTGCAAATGGATTTTCAAAAGGAAAATGAAGGTAGATGGAACTATTGAAAAGTTCAAGGCTAGACTAGTCATTCAGGGCTTTAAACAAAAGTCAGGAATAGACTATTTTGATACTTATGCCCCTGTGGCTCGTATCAGTACCATAAGACTGTTGATTGCTATGGCATCTATTTACAATCTGGTTATTCATCAGATGGATGTGAAAACAGCTTTCTTGAATGGTGAATTGGAAGAGGAGGTTTATATGAACCAACCTCAGGGCTTCATCATGCCTGGCAATGAAAACAAGGTGTGTAAACTGATTAAGTCTCTTTATGGACTTAAGCAGGCACCTAAGCAATGGCATCAAAAGTTTGATGAAGTGGTTTTGTCTAGTGGTTATGTTCTTAACCAAGCTGACAAATGTGTATATAGCAAATTTGATGAATCTGGTAGAGGAGTCATCATTTGTCTATATGTTGATGACATGTTGATCTTTGACACTGACCAAAATCAGGTTGACCTGACAAAGGAATTTTTGTCATCAAGGTTCTCCATGAAAGACATGGGGGAGGCTGATGTTATCCTTGGTATAAGGATTAAACATGAAAGTAATAGAATTTCTATCTCTCAGTCTCATTATATTGAGAAGGTACTGAGGAAATTCAATTACTTTGATTGTACTCCAGTGAGTACACCTATGGATACTTGTGAGAAGCTGATGCCTAATCATGGCAAGGCTGTATCTCAACTTGAGTATTCTAGGGTAATTGGCTGCCTGATGTATGCCATGACTTGTACAAGGCCTGATATTGGTTTTGCAGTGGGAAAATTGAGCAGGTATACTAGTAATCCTAGTGCTCATCACTGGCAAGCAGTTCAGAGGGTACTGAAGTATTTGAAGAGAACTATGGATTATAGTCTCTCATATACTGGTTACCCATCAGTGTTGGAAGGTTACACTGATGCAAGTTGGATCAGTAACACTGAAGACAATTCGTCTACTAGTGGCTGGGTATTCCTACTTGGTGGAGGTGCAATTTCTTGGGCATCCAAGAAGCAAACTTGCATCACCAGTTCAACAATGGAATCTGAATTTGTGGCTCTAGCAGCTGCTGGTAAAGAAGCTGAATGGTTGAAAAACTTGCTTCTTGAGATTCCATTGTGGCCTAAACCTATAGCACCTATTTCTATCCGGTGTGATAGTGCAGCTACATTGGCTAAGGCTTATAGCCAGATGTACAATGGTAAGTCTAGACACTTAGGTGTCAGACATATCATGATTCGTGAGCTTATCATGAATGGGGTGGTATCTATAGAGTTTGTGAGATCTCAACAGAACTTAGCTGATCGCTTGACGAAGGGTCTGGCTAGAGACTTGGTTATAAAGTCTGCTAAAGGGATGGGTTTAAGTCCAACTTAGTCACTGAATGCAAGGACACCCAACTCCCTCCTGAGGAAACTTAGGAGCTGAGTTCAATGTGAAAAGCTGAACATTCAGTGGACTGGAGCACATGTTTTATTTACATCCCAAGGTTGTGCTCAGAACCTGCTGAAAGGAGGATGAAGTCTTTACTTCTTAATGGTTAATTTTCTTTGAAAAAGTGCTTGGCAGGAGCATGACTAAAGAGGTACCACCTATGTAAATGTTGAAGTTTTGCCGCTTGAGGAAGCTTTGGACTTTTAGCTTTTACAACATTTATGAATTTGGATATGGACACATGGCTTGTATAGTGTCAGGAGCTGTTAAGTGTTTGAAAACTTGTGTGTATTTTATCTTCAGGTATTCAAATGGGTTGAAGGGTTCAATTCTTAGAACACCCTGATTCTCGAATATTTGAACGTGTAATTTACTAAGATGGAAATTCAATCCTCAGGACATTTTCGTTTATGCACATGTTTTGATTGATGTTTATTTTTCATGCAAAGGAAGTGAACTAAATTTGGGGAGGATTGTTGGAAAATTTAGTGCACTTGTGGGATTAGTTTACACCTTGTAATGGGTTAGGAGGTACGGAGTGTACACCCATAAGGTCCATGAACACCCTGACTCTTATAGTGGTTTGTATTGGTAGTATTGGTGAAAGTACTGCTTGTGGTTTCCACTGATAAGCAGTGTTTCCACTGATAGGCAGTGTTTCCACTGAAGTGGTGTATCCACTGATAGTGCTATGAAAGTACTGATAAGCAGTGTTTCCACTGATAGGCTGTACTTCCACTGCAAGTGAAAGTACTGCTAGTGGAAAGTACTGCTTATGAAAAGTACTGCTAAATGGCAGTTACAACTTCTTAATGACCACGTTTAATTGGTCATGTAACCACTAACGGCTATAATGGGGATAATTATGAGGCTATTAATAGGCCGATTAATATTCATAATTCCATTGGAATAGCTCAAGAGTAACCTCCTATAAATAGGAGATCTGATCATGCATGAAAGACACACAGAAAACGTAAACACTTATTAGCGAAAAGGGTAATAGAATTGTGCCTAATTCTCTAACTGCATTTGGTCTTATCCCAAGTAGATATTCGTGATACCCAGGCATTAGGGTCGAATAGTTTACTTTGGAAAGTGATCACACGATTCCAAGTGATATCCGGTAACCACCTAGTGGTATTGCTACTGTCATTGATTGTCTTAACCCTGCTTTGGGACGAATAAACCACCAACAAAATATTGGACCTCGCGTTTTCCCGTCAAGTGGTCCCGTTTTTCATCTTTTTGTGTTATATGTGGGGTCTAGGAGAGCACGACAGCACCGGAATCTAGTGTTATAGGAACGATATGTGTTTTTGGTGTAGTGGTGAATTTTGGTCTTATAAGAAAATGTGCTGATGTGGCAACACTTTTTCTCATAACACCAACACGACGACTTCAAGAAACCTGGTGCTCTAAGTACCATAAAAGTTAAAATATATGCAATTAACGCGTAAACGAATTTCAATAATAACATTTATCAATTAATAACTAATATATGTGTAAAGTTTTTGAGTAAAGTTATTTTACATACCAAACTTTTCTCACATACCAAGGGACTCATCTCCACCATCCATTTAAAAAAAATCAATGGCTGAGATTAAAAGCATTTTATTATTTCACCTATTTTTTATAATTTAAATATCTCTTAAACCGTTAATCGTTAAGTGAAAATATTTATACCATCGCGACGCGCATTTAATTATCTTTCTATAGACGGGCACTTTGATATACTTTCGAAAAAAGAAAAAAAATTCGTTTTTTTCACGTTTTTTCGTTATTTTTTTCGTTTTTTTACGTTACTGAAATTTGCATGAAAAAAATCATATATGATAAAACACTAAATTGAATATCACATGTGATATTAGTGTTAAATCATATATGATATGTAATATCATATGTGATATTACACTAATATCACATGTGATATTACACTAATATCACATATCATATATGATATTACACTAATATCACATGTGATATTCAAATTAGTGTTTTATCATATATGATTTTTTAATGCAAATTTTAGTAACGTAAAAAAACGAAAAAACTTAAAAAAAAAAACGTGAAAAATATGAAAAAAATATTTTTGTCGAAAGTATATCAAAGTGCCTATCTATAGAAAGATAATTAAATGCTCGTCACTATTATATATTTTTTTTGGCTCAACGATTAACGGTTTGAAAGATATTAATATTTGAAAAAAAAATGATGAAAGTGGGTTTTTTAAATTGTTGGGATTAATCTCATCCATTAGATCATATAAAAATGAATGGTGGAGATTGGTCCCTTGGTATGTAAATAATCTTTTGTCCTCAAATGATCTTAAATCAAAGTTTTTAAACTGAAAAAAATACAAAGTCTGGTAATAATATAAAAGATTTTGCACGAAAGCCCTTATACATGTAGTTAAGAGGATAATCCTAGAGTTTAATGTAATAGCTAGATTATTTCAACCAATCATATAGTTAGTTATGTATTCATCTTTTCCGTTATTGTTTTCACTATTCTAGCGATTTTCATCCACTCACAATATATAATTCACTGATGGCAATAAAATGACAATCTCTTAAAGCCGTTGTTAGGAGAACCTTAATATAAAATATCTCTTCAACTCAATAAGTTTTATGTATGTAACACCTTCAATATTAAAACACTTCATACACTTTATTTTAAGTAGAAAACATTTATTATTGTCGTTGCTGTTGTTATTTTTCGTATTATTATTACTAGATTAAAAATATTAAAATCAAAGCATAACTTATTGCGTGATTTGCAAATGAACACACCAGATTGCACATAAAGCAACAATTCATATAAAAAATTATTTAGTAATTTACACTAACAAAATTCTCACACATGCTTATATTATGTTTATATAATGTTTACACTATATTTATACACTAACACACCATATTTATACATATGTTTATATATTATGTTTACACTATGTTTATATATTATGTTTACACTATGTTTACACTATATATAATGTTTACACTATGTTTATATATTATGTTTACACTAACACACCATATTTATACATATGGTGTCACTAGCCGGGTACCCGCGCGTTGCAGCGGCAGGTACCCGTGTGATTATACTTTTTGGCGATAACAAGGTTTTTCCGATGCATTACTTTTAAAGAAGGAAAAAAAAAGAATGTCGAATAGAGGTGTTATTAATTGGAAATTAGTTTGTTTTCTTACTTACGCATTTAGTAACATAATAAAAAGGTTTTATAGTAGGGTGCCTACGCGATTATATGTTTTTCATGTTGCTAACTTAACACATGGAGATAACTTAATGGAACAACTTTACCGCACAATATTGCTTTAAAAAATGGACTTGCATCACGATGCAACGACGATACGAAAACGATGGTCAACGATATAGCTATTCGTTTAGAATGTGTAATATCATATATTGTTTAAACATACAAGGTGTTCAAATAGCGGTTTTAGTACCATACAGTGGTGTCTATATTGCTAAGTTGTGGTGGTAAATGGTAGTCCGTTGCGTGGTCGAAAAAGGTGGTGTCAGAAATTCTGACTACATAAAAGATTGTTTTCTATGATTCGCTTAATTATTTGTAAATTTTATTTAGTAGGTGTTTGAAGAAGAAATATAAGATAAGATGATTTATGCGTTATTATTTTATACCATGTGATATATTAAGTGTACTTTTGAGTGAAGAGTATTTTAGTAATATCATTATTTAGTGGGTGTTTGAAAGATATAAATGATAAAATGATTTATGCATTATTGGTTTGTATCATTTGCTATATTAATTATACTTTTGAGTGATGGGGTATTTTAATTATAATGATTTGTAAATTTTATTAGTGAGTGTTTTAATGAAAAAGAAAAATTAGATGATTTATGTATTATTGTTTTGTACCAAGTGCTATATTAATTGTACTTTTGATTGAGAGTATTTTAATGATTTCATTAATTCTGACATTAATATACATGAATGTTACAAGTTAGATGATTTATGCATTATTGTATTGTACCAAGTGCTATATTAATTGTACTTTTGGTTACAAGTTTAGTAGGTTACTTTTATTAGAAATGTTTTTGGTCTTAAAAATTTTAAGATTTCTATATTTAGAATGTCCTAAACACTTTATATAGTAGTATAGATAATGGAAAAAATCATAGATAGAAATCATGGAGGGTTAAGAAAATTATGGAAGTTTAGGGGCTCTTTCACACCCTACCACTCAGCTACCATGTAGTCCTTGGCCAACGATTATTGGTCGAAGGAAATCGTTGCCCATTGTTAACATTAACTTAGAGAATGTTTTTAGATGAAAAGTTGGTGATGGCTCCACTTTCGAGTTCTGGAACGATACATAGCTCGATACTTCCCCCTCAAATCTTTCTTAGTAGGTTGTTCATGTTGGAGACTTCCAAAATCTGCTCAATCAAAGATCGGTGTTAGTTAATTAATGGTTCAACCCATTATAATTGGTGCTGACCCGTTAGAGATGCCATTGAATGTTATCAATATTTGTTAATCTATATTGATGATATTGTAATAAAGGCTTCCTTTACATATTTACTTCAGTGCATTATCTCATTTCTATATAAGGAGTTTGGTATGACTGAGGGCTCTTAATTATTTTTTGGAGATTTCCGTTACTAGTGACTCTAAAGGCATGTTCTTCTCTCAGAAGAAATATGCTTTGGAGATTTTGGACAGGGCACACATAGCTACATGTAATCTAACCGGGACTCCGGTTGACGCAGAATCCAAGCTTAGTTCTGTCTGAGTCTTGTTTCTGATCCTACCTTATATCGTGGTCTTGCAAGTGGTTTGCAGTACCTGAAATTTACTCGTCCTGATATTGTTGTTCCCCGTTCACTATCGTTTAAAACAGTTTAGAAATATAAAACAAGTTAATAGTGAACAATGACTGAAATTAACGTAAGTAAAACACACTAGATAATTTTCAACATCATATTCTTATTAGAAATGAATCGTAAAGAATACGTTACCCTATTACTTGCGGAATAGCACTTGGGATTGAAATGACAAAGGTTGGTGACTCCTCTCTAAGCTCAGGCTAAGTCTGAGCACAACTCTTAGGACCCACTGAGCTATCTCAGGGATAAAGTTGTATTTGGAGGAGTGAAAAGAAGGCTTGCGTGTGTGTGTGTTTTTACAATTCACAAGCTTAATCTTTTCACTCCATCTCTTATGCTATTTATACATGTATGATATTTGACTCTTTCCTAAGAGACAAACTGACATTATACAGAAGACAAAATACTGATGTATTTTGTTTCTGTTTACAAAGACTATTCTAGGTAAGAGACAAGACTACTTTCCTAAGTTCAGTGATGACACTGAGCCTGATCTTTTGCTATTCAGGGAAAGTTGACTTTGGTTGATAAGTACTTCGTCTTATCTGTTTCAAACTTATCCCGCCATGTCCCGCTCTTTCTTCAGTCTTTACATCCTTCAGTCTTCTACTTCAGTTTGTCTTCAGTGTAAGAGTTGGAGAGGAGTCTTAGGGATTCAGTGAGTTATTGTCATCACTCACTGAATCCATCATCTTCTTCTTGACTCAGTCTTCACCCTTTAAGTTCCGCCTTACTGAGTGGAGAGACTTCTTCTTCGCCTCATACTGAGTATCCTGAAGATGACTCACTGAGAGACTATGCACTCGGTGACCTGTTAGTGTTAACGGACTAAACACGGGCTATTTTCTATTCAAATCCTAGATTAAGGGGTTTGGATATTTACTGAACCCAACAGTATCCCCCTATTTGGATATACAAATAGCCTAAGTGTTTGATCAGTGTAAGTGAGCAAATGGCTTCTTCTTACACTGAATGTACTAATGAATACTTATAAGGAACACTGAATATTTTAACAAAACATACATCGTTTATTGATCAAATTACAAGGTTTCTATCACTAGTACAAAAGATAAATCAAAATGATGTCAGTCCAGATGGATTCCCAATGCTTCAAGCTTGACTTTCTTGGTGATGAGTGTCTCCCTGTCAGGATGGTCTCTTATCTTGGCATTCAGGTCTTGACAGAACCTGATGTTTGCTGGGGTTTGGATCTGAGAGGCCACTGGTATGTAGCTCAGCATTGCAGCTACACCAGCCTGATCAATATCACTCCATCTTTGAAATGCTGGGTTTCCATAGACATCAATGTGGAATAGCCCTCTTTCAGGCTTTTCAATCACTAAACAGTTCACGAACTTAACACCTTCTGGCAGTTCACTGTTGCATTCGAATCCAGGTACTTTTATCTCAGGCTGGAACTCAACCCTTTTCTTTTTGCCAGTGGATGATTGTGGTTGAGATCCTTGAGGTGCAGTTAAGGCAGGCTGTATTCCAAGTTGTGCTGATGTATCTCTCAGTCTTTCATACCTCTTACTGAGCATCTTCATCAGCTCCTTAACTGCTGCATTTTGCTTCTTTTCAATAATTGGACCGAGTTCATCGAGTTGAGTGATCCCAAAGTCAATGAATTTTAGGGGATCATGAACCTCGAAATGCCTTTTATCATCCCCCCTGTAGACGTTCATTGCCAGTGGTTTAGACCTGGGGATGATTTTGACATCAGTGATCTTCTCAGGCAGTCTTCTGCTTGTCATTGTCCAATTATAATGGTCAATTCTTGCTTTCCTGATGGCTGCAGTTCTTTTGTTCTTTTCATCCAACTGCTTTTTCATTTCAGCCATTTTTGCTGCCTGAGCATCCTTGAACCTCTGTCCTGCCTGACCCTTTTCAAGCTTCTTTGAATCAATTCCCACATTCTCAGCTTCTTCGGCAATCACTTGAATCAGTGCTTCCTTAGTCTTCTTATCGTCCTCAGCTTGTTTCAATCTCCTTTATTCTTTAGCAAGATATTTGGTTAGATGTTGAGGTGTGAGAAGGTATTCAGTGTCATCGATTTTGTAGGGAATCTTCTCAGGCTCAGTAATTGTCATTTTGCCTTTTCCTTTGTCCTGGCCTGAGGAAGATGATGCAACCAAGGGTGGTGTTGTTGTCATTATAGGTGTTGTGACTATCAGTATTGTTGTTGTTGATGTTTGTGGTGGAAGTGATGAGATAGGTATTGCTGAGACTGGTGGTGTTGGCTCCCCCTCAGTGTGAAGAGGAGTTTCTTCAGCAATATTCTCCCCCTCAACTGTTGCCGGAGCGTCAGTGAGGGCAAGAGTTGGTGTTGGTGTTGAGGGGGACGGAGCTGCTTGACCCTTGAAAGCATGATAAATTTCAGTCATGCGTGGCCCAAGATTCCAGGCCAAGGAAGTAGATGCCTGAGCCAACGTAGCCATTTGAGTATTCACTGAGCTCAATGTAGTTTGAAGGGACTGGACTGAAGAAGGAAGACCCTGAACATTTGCTGATTTGAGCGTTTCGATCAGTTCAGCGAGGCTGGAGGATTGTTTCAAGTACGCCTCTGTAGCCTCCAGCACTTTAGAGTTGAGTGCTGAGTCGTCTTTGACAGATTCCCTGATTTCATCTACCTTTGTGCCTACACCCTGAAGGTGTCTGAGATATTTAGCCAAATTTTCGTCCAGTCTGTGAATGTTGTCATACATCAAATCCCTGTGCTCATGAACGTTCTCATCAAAGGCTTGGACCTCAGCCTTCAGATCAGCATAACTTGCACCAACTTCAGTATGTTGTTCCCACAGTGTTTCAGTGACCCTAGAGTATAATTTCCTTGAGGCTTTGGTGATCCACTGAACGAGCTGCCTTTCAGTAAGTGGGAGAACATTATCAAATCTTGCAAATTCATCAGTGGAGGAAGAGGAGTCATCATTTTCAGGCTGGAATGGTGATTCAGTTTGCTCCTTTGGATCAGGCTGAGGCTCTTGTTCAGATTGAACCTCAGCGTCCACTTCTTCCCCAGTTGATAGAATTTCATCATCAGTATCAGCAAGCTCATCTTCAGAGAACAGTATTCCAGTAACATCAGCAACGGTTAACAGGGGGTTAGTGATGGGTTCCATATCAGCGGGTGGTATTAATCCCTCTGAGTCTTTGTCCCCCTTTGACCCCTCAGACACTGGTGGAAGTTTCCCAGTGCCTTCTCTGGAGTCAGGATTGGTTTTGGGTTCCATATCGGTGGGTTGTTTCTTTCCCTCTGAGTATTTGTCCCCCTTTGACCCTTGAGACACTGATGGGTATTTTCCAGTGCCTTTACTAGATTCAGTGACAGTGATATCCCTATCAGCGGGTTGTATGGTTCCCTCTGAGTCTTTGGGATCGATCAGTGTGCCCTCAGACAAAGGCTTGGATTTTCTAATGTCATCACTGGGCGATGTGGAAGGCGCTCCCCTACCAGCGGGTTGTTTGTTTCCCTCTGGATCTTGGGGAGTAGTAGTTGGGACCAAGGGCACTGATTGTGATTTATCAGTGTCCTTCGTTGTCACCTAGGTGGATGTTGCTTGGTCTCTAATGGGTGGCAAATCAGTCTTGGGCTTTCTTTGCCTTTTAGGCTGTGCTCCTAAAGCCTCAGGGCCCTGAGACTTGGGTTTGGTTTTAGTCCCAGTCTGAGACTTCCCCTTTCTCTTTGTAGGAGCAGGGTTAGGAGACACTGATTCCCTATGGTTGTTTACAGCAACCATATGGGCCGTCAATTCAATGTTTGTGACAAGGGATGGGTCCTTTTGAAAATTTGATTGGCTCAGGATGCCAGGTAAAGCACCAAAATTTTCTTCCTGAGGATAATTTGTACCCAGTAACACTTGCAAAGCACAAGAGACAAACCTAGGATACGAAACGTATTTCGTCCTAGTTTTGCTCTGTAGCTTGGTTACGAGATCACTGTAAATGATCTCCCTATGTCGACAGTGACCCCATTCATTAGGCAGTATGCCATCATCAACTAAATAGAGTTAACTTGTTCAGTTGATGTGTGATTCCCGCCGAGGATGTGAATCACAAATGTGAATAGGTACCTCCAAGCCACGGGAAATTAACTCTTGGTGACTGGAGTCCTGTCCAAAAACGTTGGATCTAAAACAATTTGTTTTAACCCATCCTTCACTGTGGAGGGTTCAGGATGGGCGACATAAACACCTTTGTTGTAATCTAACCCTGTTGAGGTGCAAAATGTTTTATAATCCAGGGTGAATTGTTGCCCCCCGTTAAGACTGAACCTGATGAGATATTCCCTGAGAGGTCAAAGGTTGTTCTCATCAGTAGAGGGTGTCGGGTCAAAGGCCTTAGCTGTTGCCCAAAACACCCTGAGGAGGTTTTGGTATAGTATAGAGGGACACTGAATAAAGGCCGTTTTCAGTGGGCAGTTATACAAAAATTTCATAATGTCTTTATAGGCTGGGACAGTTGGAGGATATTCAAAATTGCCTATGACATTATTTGTTTTAAATTCAACATTGCTAAGATCGCCTACCCACTGTGAAGCAAACTGAAGAGATTGTGTTCTTGCCATTTCCATTAAAAAGGTTTTAGGGTTTTGAAAAAAATATCTTGACAAGAACAATCAAGAGTTTTTGTATCTCTTAAGTTGTGATGAAATTTTTTTGTAAATGTTTACAATGAATGTTTTTCAGAAAGAGGTTTAAAGAACACAATGATTTATAGGTTTGAAAGAGATTTTGACAGAGTTTTGTTTGCAGAAATCAATTATGTGTGTTTTAATATTAATGAGAGGGGTATTTATAGAGTGGTGAGA
Organism: Chrysanthemum seticuspe; assembly: GCA_019973895.1. NCBI lineage: Eukaryota > Viridiplantae > Streptophyta > Magnoliopsida > Asterales > Asteraceae > Chrysanthemum > Chrysanthemum seticuspe. The sequence goes on from BPTQ01000007.1 coordinate 261,894,063, forward strand.
GGGGTGGTTTTTGCATAAACGTGGATATGTAAAGATGGTTTTTGAAAACGTTTGAAATTCCACATTTAATGCCACCCACCACTACCCGCAGTAAAATCTCGTATTTCAAGGGAACAGTTGCAGTGCACAGTAAAAGTGCACTTTTGCAGTAATAAAATATCCATAGGATATTTTATGTGAGAGAAGGCATTTAATGCCAAGTGGGATGAGGTAAGTGAGGAGACCCTTGACAGTAAGACATATATTCCTATATTAAATTGGCATAGTTACGAACCTAGGACATTTAAGTAACTGATACTTGGATCATTTAGTTACTCATTCAATGTTCAATATCAATTGTCATGGTCCCTGAATGAGTCTTACTCATTCAGTGAGAGAATGTTTTGTGGGTTTCGTTCAGGGAGGAGGAACCATTTCAGAGAACTTACTGAGATTGGTTTTCAGATGCCTGAATTTCAATGTCAAGCATTCCCAATTCAACTTTCAGTCTTATGAAGGTAGGTTCATCCAAGGGTTTGGTGAAGATATCAGCAAGTTGATATTCAGTAGGGATGAAATGAAGTTCTATGTCTCCTTTCATTATGTGATCCCTGATGAAGTGATATCTGATATCAATGTGTTTGGTTCTTTGGTGGAGGACAGGGTTGTTGGAGATTGCAATAGCACTGGTGTTATCACAGAAGATGGGTACCATTTTGTAATGGATGTCATAGTTACTGAGTTGAATTTTCATCCATAATACATTGGCACAACATCCTGCTGCAACTACATACGCAGCTTCTGCTGAAGACATAGCTACTGATTGTTGCTTTTTAGCACTCCAGCAAACCAGTTTTCCTCCAAGAAATTGACAGGACCCTGAGGTACTTTTCCTGTCCATGTTGCAGCCAGCATAATCAGAATCAGAGTAACCTTTGAGATCAAACCCTGAGCACTTTGGATAGTAAAGTCCAAGGCTTGAAGTTCCCTTCAGGTATCTGAGAATTCTCTTAGCTGCAGTGAGATGGGATTCTTTAGGATTAGACTAATATCTTGCTATTAGACAGACTAAGAATTGGATGTCTGGTCTAGAAGCAGTTAGATACATAAGTGAGCCTACAATCCCTCTGAAATAAGTTTGATTGACTGATTTGCCACTGAGATCAGGTCCAAGGTTGTTAGGTGGGACCATTGGAGTCTTCACTGAGGCACAGTCAGATATCTCATATTTCTTCAAGAGATTTCTGGTGTATTTATCTTGACTGATGGATATTCCTTTATCAGTTTGCCTGATTTGTAGTCCAAGGAAGTATATGAGTTCACCCATCATGCTCATTTCAAACTTCTTTGTCATCAGTTTTTCAAACTGTTTACAAAGTTTGTAGTTTGTTGAGCCAAAGATGATGTCATCAACATAGACTTGGATAGTATCACATCCTGTTGTGTTCTATAGACAAACAGTATGTTGTCTATCTTTCCTCTGACAAACTTGTTTTGTATCAGGAAGGCTGAGAGAGTTTCATACCATGCCCTGGGAGCTTGTTTAAGTCCATAAAGGGCTTTATCAAGCTTCCAGACATAGTCAGGGAATTCACTACTCTCAAAGCCTGGAGGTTGCTGAACATACACATCTTCCTTAAGATCACCATTTAAGAATGCACTTTTAACATCCATTTGGTAGACCCTGAAGTTCATGTATGTTGCATATGCAAGGAAGATCCTGATGGCTTCCATTCTTGCAACAGGAGCAAATGTCTCATCATAGTCAATGCCTTCTTGTTGACTATAACCTTTGGCTACAAGTCTGGTTTTGTTTTTAATGACAGTGCCATTTTCTTCAGTTTTGTTTCTGAAAACCCACTTCATTCCTATGACAACTACATCCTGAGGACATTTGATCAAGGTCATGACCTTGTTTTTATCAAACTGTTGCAGTTCTTCTTGCATAGCCTGAACCCAGCATGGGTGTTTTAGAGCCTCAGTGACACTTTTGGGTTCTATATCTGATAGGTAATCAGCATATAGACATTCATTGGCTGAAGCTGCAGTTAAATTAGCAGCCATGCTTCTAGTGAGCATGCCCTTAGTGGGTTCACCAATGATGTTTACTAGCTCAATGTCCTGAGATCTTGTCCACTTACTTTGTGGTCTAGGATCTGAACTTGAGGAGGTCACTAGAGACTCAGGAGTGAGTTCTGGTGTATTAGCCACAAAATCATTAAGAACATCTGTTGAGATGTCTTGTTCAGGTTGGGTTTCATGAATCACAGGTACCTGCTCATTTGGATCAGTGTTGCCTATCCCAGCAGGGGTTGATTGATTATCAATAAATTCACTGATAGTTAGTTGGGGTAGGTTGTGAGGTAAGACATAATATGAGATGTCAGCATCAGCTTGATATGAGGAATTGATTTCAGTGTTGAACTCATCAGGAGGATATCTTGATGAGTCATCAATTCCTATTTCCTCCACTGAGGTATTGGTGAACCTGATGCTTTCCGAACTTTCATCAAAGGTGACATGAAAGGTTTCCTCAACTTGTTGTCTTCTGGTGTTAAACACCCTGAAGGCTTTGGAGATCAGTGAGTAGCCTAAGAAATATCCATCATCAGCTTTTGCATCAAATTTGCCTAGGTGATCCTTGTGGTTATGAATAAACACAGGACACCCAAACACATGGAAGTAGCTGATGTCAGGAAGTCTACCTTTGAAAGTCTCATATAGGGTTTTATTATGTCTTTTGACAATGATTGACCTGTTTTGAGTGTAACAGGCAGTTTTGACTGCTTCAGTCCAGAAATGCTTTGAGAGGGCTGAGCCATTTAACATGGTTCTTGCTGCCTCAATGAGAGTTCTGTTTTTCCTTTCAGCAACCCCATTTTGTTCAGGGGTATAAGGGGATGAGAAATTTTGAGAAATTCCTTTTTCATCACAGAAGCTTTCAAGCTCTTGATTTCTGAACTCAGTACCATTGTTAGTTCTAATTTGTTTAACAGTAATGTCATTCTGGTATTCAATTTTTCTGATGAATGACATTATTGTATCAGCTGCCTGACTCTTTTTGGAAAGAAAGTATACCCAAGTGTATCTTGAAAACTCATCAACAATGACAAGTGTATACTTCTCATGCTGGATTGATCTGGGACTGACAGGTCCAAAGAGATCCATGTGCAGGAGGTGAAGGCAGCTTTTGATGGAGAAATTTTGTTTGGTTTTAAAAGATGCTCTATGGTCTTTACCTTTTTCACAGGCAGAGCATGGTTTGTCTTTTGGAAAAACCAGTGATGGTAAGCCAAGGACCTTGTTTTGTTTTGCCAGGTTGTTGATATTTTTGAAGTTTAAGTGAGAGAGTCTCTTGTGCCACAACTAGTTGATAGATTCAGTGGCTTTGGCAAAGAGACAGGTTCCATCTTGAGAAAGAGTAGACATGTCTAAGACATAAACATCATCTCTTCTAGGAGCTATCAAAACAACTTCTTTATTGGCATTGAAAATGGTGCCTTGTTTGTCATTGAATTGCACAATGTACTTAGCATCACATAGTTGACTGACACTGATGAGATTGTATTTGAGACCATTGGCATAAGCAATTCTAGAGAAAACTATTCCATTGCAGTTTACTCAACCATAACCTTCAGTGGGACATGATGAGTTATCACCAAATACTACCTTGGGTCCTGGTTCCTTTACATACTTGTGCAGATACTCCTTCACACCAGTCATGCTTCTTGAGCATCCACTGTCTAGATGCCAAATAGGCTCCCTGGCGTGTCTCTGCACAAGTAGTAAACTGAATTAGTTTCTCTTAGTGACCCACTTGCTAGTGGGCTTGGGTCTTAAGGTCTCTTTGAATTTTGCAATCGACTCATGGTCAGTGGTTGAGTGCATTATGCTACCACAGGTTTTGCATTTAGAGACTGAGGAAGACTCAGTAATTTTGGGTTGTTTTGCATTTCTCCTTGCATGAATGACACTGTCATGTTGGGATGTCTCATGAGCTGGATTTCCACATATATCACAGCATGTGTTCATGAGACAGTCATCCTGATGATGATCATTAAAGCCACAGTGAGGGCATAGAGGAAAAGGTTTTGCTCTATTCTTGAGAGCTGTTTTGGAGGATGAAGCATACTGATGACCAACTTTGGTATAGTTTGCTTTACTGACAGAGCTTACATTCTGTAAGTGGTCTGCAGTTCTGTGATCATTCTTATTGCAGATCATACAATAAAGGATTCTATAGCAGTTGTTAGTGGTATGACTAGTGTAATGACACAGCTCACACTTCTGCTTGGGTTTGTTGGTGGATTTTGATTTTGATGAGCTAGATGAGACTGACTTAGTTTCCTTGATTGAATCAGGGGCTTTTTTGATGGATTCCATCTTTTCTGTCAGCTTCCTCACAAGCTCAGTAAGTTGCTGAATTTGGTCAGCTTCAGTGGGGACAGAGGATGTTGAAGTCTCAGTAGGAGTAGACTCTTGTTGGATTTGTTTTGTTTGTCTTTACAGGATGGTTCTACCAAGTCCAGAACTTTCTTTTGGTGAGTGAGGATTGAATTTTAGAGGAGTAAGCTCAGAGCTTGGATCAGCACCCTGAAGAGGTTTCAGGGGTGGAAGCGGTGTTTGAGATTCTGCTTCAGACTCAGAGATGTGTTCAGTACTAGTGGGCACATCAGGGAGTCCTAGCATGCTCTTAAGAGCTTAGCTCTCAGGCTCAAGAATCCTTCCAGAATCGAAATTTGGAAGCTTACTCTCAGGATTAACCCGCTCAATCCAATCACTGGAATTTGGAGTTGTTAGCATATTGGTAATCATGCCACCAGAAACAAAAGGTTTAGAACTTTGGTCTTTGTTGTGAGAGTCAGGGAGTTGATCTTCACCTATGACTCTCTTTTTGCTACTGGGGGCACCTACAGCATCAAAGACACTGTAATTCTTACCAGTCCAACTATCAAGAATATCTTGTACCTTTTTAAGTTCATCTTGAAGAGCTTGATTTCTTTTAACTAGTTCAGTATTTTGAATTTTCAAAGTGACAGCCTCAAGCTTGGCTTGTTTTAAAATAAGTTGTTCATCTCTACACTTGTTTAATTCAAAACTTAGCTTGTTGTATTTTGAAAAAAGATTTAATCGTTGCTCTTCTACAAACTTAAGGTCAACATTAAGATAATTCATATAAGACTGCCAATCAGAGTCATCATCCATAGAAAGTAAGATGTTTACCTTTTTCATTGTGATGTTGACCCATTCCCCGTTTCTGGCATGATTCTTCCCAACAGCTAGCTTGTCCTCTTCTGAGAGGGCCATCAGTGCACTGACATGCACCATTTCATCATTAGATGATACTGGCTCTTCATCCCAGTCAAAGGTTTCAGCAACGAGGCCTTTGTTTTTACCCTGCACAGATTTAACACTGGTTGTTTCTGAGGGACTGGCCTCAAGCAATGCAAGCTTAGCTTTTGCTTTCTTATACTTGGTTTCATAATCAACAGCTTTGTTTTGATCAGATTTGCTTTGAAAATTTTGATGAGACTGAAAGATTTTTGGTTGAAATTTGCTAAAGCCTGAAGACTGGTTTGACCCTGATGGTTTGTAAGAGGGTTCATAAATTGTTTTTGAAAAGCAGTCTTTTGCAAAATGACCCTTTTTGTGACACTTAAAACATTCAGTGTCTTCATTAGCTTTAGCGTTTGAAAAACTTTTGTTTCTTCGAATAAACCTTTTTGAGTTAGCGAGGAGTGCTCTTTCCTGAAACTCAATATTTAAATCGTTCAGGTACTCCTCGCTTGTCCTCTCATCTTCCTCATCATCAGAGTTTTCCTGAAAATCTTAAATCACATTGTTAGAATAAAAGGCAGTTGACACTGGATTGGAAATGGTTGTCAGGGACTTCTTGACTTCCTGGGACTTTTTCAAGTCAGGGTATCGTCTGTTGATGAGGTTTTCCTCATAGACAAATTTCCCATAAATTTCAGGAAGCTTAAGATTCTGAATGTGGTTAGCATTCCTTAGTCCCTGAGAGAAATTCAATCATTTCTCAGGAAGACTGTTTACAAAACCAACATTGATTTCATGTTTGGATAATTTTACACCATCATTTGAAAGTTCATTTAACAAAGTTTTGTACCGGGTGTAAGTTTGAGATAGAGTTTCTGAGTCCTTAACCCTGAAGGTATTATACTCAAGTTTCAGGTCCATTATCCTGTTTTCCTTGGTATCAGATGGACCTTCATGACTATGGACCATGTCTTCCCAGGTTTGCTTAGCTGTACTACAGTTAATAACCGACTCCATGGTATCATCAGGGAGACAAGATATGATGATACTCTTGAGTCTTTGGTCCTGGTTGACCACTCTTCTTTCATCCTGAGTCCACTGAGCTTCAGGTTTAGGCAAAACTTCAGCTGTTTTTGGGACGAATGGACCTTCATTAATACATTTTACGTAGTAAGGTTCCATTCCAGTCAAATAGCAAAGCATTCGCTTTTTCCATTTGTTGAATTTGCCAACTTTAAGTCGAGGGGCATTAGCTGTATAAGCTCCACCCTTTTTGTCGACTAGTTGGGGTACATTAAAATCAGCCATTTAGGATCCTAATTTAAAAACTTTTAGAGCGGCCTAAAAAACGAGTTTTATAATTAGCCTTGCTCTGATACCACTTGTTGTTCCCCGTTCACTATCGTTTAAAACAGTTTAGAAATATAAAACAAGTTAATAGTGAACAATGACTGAAATTAACGTAAGTAAAACACACTAGATAATTTTCAACATCATATTCTTATTAGAAATGAATCGTAAAGAATATGTTACCCTAGTACTTGCGGAATAGCACTTGGGATTGAAATGACAAAGGTTGGTGACTCCTCTCTAAGCTCAGGCTAAGTCTGAGCACAACTCTTAGAACCCACTGAGCTATCTCAGGGATAAAGTTGTATTTGGAGGAGTGAAAAGAAGGCTTGCGTGTGTGTGTGTTTTTACAATTCACAAGCTTAATCTTTTCACTCCATCTCTTATGCTATTTATACATGTATGATATTTGACTCTTTCCTAAGTGACAAACTGACATCATACAGAAGACAAAATACTAATGTATTTTGTCTCTGTTTACAAAGACTATTCTAGGTAAGAGACAAGACTACTTTCCTGAGTTCTGTGATGACACTGAGCCTTATCTTTTGCTATTCAGGGAAAGTTGACCTTGGTTGATAAGTACTTCGTCTTATCTGTTTCAAACTTATCCCGCCATGTCCTGCTCTTTCTTCAGTCTTTACATCCTTCAGTCTTCTACTTCAGTTTGTCTTCAGTGTAAGAGTTGGAGAGGAGTCTTAGAGATTCAGTGAGTTATTGTCATCACTCACTGAATCCATCATCTTTTTCTTGACTCAGTCTTCACCCTTTAAGTTCCGCCTTACTGAGTGGAGAGACTTCTTCTTCGCCTCATACTGAGTATCCTGAAGATGACTCACTGAGAGACTATGCACTCAGTGACCTGTTAGTGTTAATGGACTAAACACGGGCTATTTTCTATTCAAATCCTAGATTAAGGGGTTTGGGTATTTACTGAACCCAACAGATATATCTCATGTCTACATCATGTGTGCCTTTCTTTGCATAATCCTCGAGGGCCTCACTTTGCAGCTCTTAAGCGAGTTTTTAGTTATGTCCGTGGTATGTTGGACTTTGGGCTCCAACTTTATGCTTCTTCTACTTGGTCTTTGGTTGCTTATTCTAATGCAGGTTGGGATGGTTGCCCTCCTACTAGGCCCTCTACTTCTGGTTATTGTGTGTTCTTGGGGAATGATCTCTTATCATGATCTTCTAAATGGCAACATACTCTCTCTAGATCGAGTGTTGAGGTTGCGTACATAGGTGTTGTAAATGCAATTTCTAAAACTGCATGGCTTCGTAACCTTCTTTGTGAGCTTCACACACAATTATTATTTGCGACTATTGTCTATTGTGACAATGCTAGTGCTATTTATTTGACTGCTAATCTGGTTCAACACCGGCGAACCAAACACATTGAGATCGATATACATTTTGTTCGTGATATGGTTGATCGTGGTGAGGTTCATGTTCTACATGTGCCATCACGCTACCAGTATGATGACATTTTTACCAATAGTTTACTGTCTACGCTATTTGAGGAGTTTCTTACTAGTTTGAGTGTTCGCTCGTCTCCAGCTAAAAAAATGAGGGAGTGTTAGATGTATATTATTTTTGTAGAAGCCTTTGGGCTTTGTTATTTGTGATAGGCCTAGCCCGTTTTATGTCTTATATCTAGAATAATATATGAGGGATTATAGATTGTAATAGTGAGTTGAATTAATGGACAAGCAAGCCATAATTCTTATAAGGGAAAATTAGTCAAATAGACCGCGCGCCCTGAGGCTTATCACTTTTCGGACCACGCACTTTTGCCGAATGAAAATGGACCAGTTGCCCAGCGATTTCCTGGTATCCAACCATGGGGTGCCATGTGTCCGACAAAGGTATGACCGAAGTACGTATTTTGAGAGTATATGTCATGTATTGTAAGGTATTGTTTTTTGGGCAACCAAAATGTATTTTCGGGCAACTATATAATATTGGGCAACTTGTATTTATACACGAGGATAATATGGTCATTTTACACTGGTTGTATTATAAAACTAATAATAATAACGCACACAACATCACGCGCACACACACACAATCAAAAATCTTCTTGTACAATTTCTAACAGCTTCTACAATTAAACGTCTTCTTCTACATCACGCGCACACACTCACAAACCACATCTTATTCACAAAACCCTCTAAACCCTAATTAATTTTACTCTATAATTCCATATGACAAAATTAAAGTTGTACAATTGTAAAATCGCAGTTCGTTCTACACTGAAGTTGCTGCCAGATATTAAACTCTGTTTGTCAAAGAATAAAAACCGCGAAAGGTTGTTCAGGAAAACAGTATTTGGTCCATGGTTGGATATAAAGTCGTGCGAGAATGACTGCCTTCTGATGCATTATGTTTTGCAACACCAGGTATATGTTTCTAACATCTCTGATTCCCCTCCACTAAAATTCCAAGTTGGGGATCATTCGTTAAGGTTTGGCCGGAAAGAATTTTGTCTGATAACAAGGTTTCGATTTGGCAAAGTTTCAAAACCTATTAAATGATCTAGCGCATTTTTGGATCGTGTATTTCCTGAGAAAAGAGTAATGGTATAACAAATGTACATGCAATTGATCTTTTGTAACTTGTTAATGACGGAAAAAAGGATGGGAAAAGGTGGTTATCTCTTTCTGATGAGGATGCTGTTAGGGTGTGTCTGCTGGTAGCTGCAGAGCTGGTGTTTATGGGAAAAGAAGACAGAAATTGCATCCATAATCACTTATTGTCCTTGGTTGATGATTTTGAAGCCTGGAATGTATTTCCTTGGGGTGAATATATGTGGCATAAATTTTATCAAAGGACTGTCAATATTGTTCATATTCACAGAAAAGATCATTTGTTAAAATTGAAAAAAAACCCAAAGTTCAGTGCCACATACAATCTATACGGGTTCGCTTGGGCTTTCAAGGTTAGAATTCTCAGTAGTTTGTACTAATGTATGAATGTCTAGCTTTGATAACATATTTCTTTAAAAAAATAGGTTATTAAAAGCTTTCGATTATATTTTGTTGTGCTATTACTTATTCATTTCAAAAGTACCTAAAATTAATGTTGTTGTTTTATTGTTATGAAATGCTGGTGTTTTGTTCTGTATACAAGTAATATAAAAGTTACCCATAATTTAGATAACAAAAATGTTATAACACATTTTAGTTTGTGATTTATTTTTTAAATTGTAACCATAAAGGTCTTGTTTCATCCTAAACAGGTGACCTTTACTTTGGTAAACCTTGAAACATTTAAAAAAATGATAGCTGCATAAGTACACGTTTTAAATATGACAGTTGTGGCTATTACAGATTTGGACTTTGGAGACTTATCCTAAAAGCTCACTTTGGTGGGTGAAAGACAATAAGATCATTCCACGTGGTCTTGCTTGGTCAGTACTTTCAAAGTTTCGGAAACCGTACTGTTGTAACCTCTTTGGACCGGTATGCATCACACAGTCTTACATTGCTGACCCCACTAACTTGTACCTGAATTTGTTCACAGTATATGAGTAATTTTAATTTTTTTATTGTTTTTTTAAAAATTTTTTTTTGTTGTTGTTAGGATTCAACTCCCATTGCTGAACTTTCTGCAACACAAGCTGAAATGAAGCAACCGTGGTGTATTGCCAGCGCCCAATTTATAGATGGTTTGTCTGTTCCAGAGACAGCCGATGGTTACAAGACTGCAGAGCATTCGAATGAATTCGCGGACGATTTCAATTTAAACTTGTGCATGGACGATTTCAATTTAAATGTTGCACAAACTGGAACTACTCATTCGACAGGGGGTCTATTTCGTGAGTTACTGGATTTGGAAAAAAAAAGTTTTGATGATAGAAAACGGCATTCATTCGGTCAGAAACACACCTTTTGTACTTGATGTGTTTATGACTGTGAAAAGCAGACTTTCAAAAGTACAACAACTATTGGGTCTTAATAATTATGCTGCTGTTGATCCTGAACATACTAAAAGTTGTGCTACCACAAACGACCCTGACGTTACTCCCGATGATCCGAAGGTTTGTATTTACATTTCAGTTTACCTCTAATATTTATACCAAACTCAAATAATCGTTCGTGTCCACACTTATATCAAACATTGGTCGATACAGGCCACGTCATCTCATATTGTAGGCCCTAACGGGGATAAGGTTGTCCATGCGGACCATGCAACGGTTGTTCAGGATGATGATGATGGGCTTAAAGAAACGCACCCATGTAACCTTGGTATGCTTGTTGAAGCTTGTGCCATGACCCAAAAATGTCCTGTTATGGAATATGGAGGTGAAAGTAGTACTCAACTTCCACCAGTTGCACCTAAAGAGGAAAACAAAATACCCGGTGACCCCATTATTGTACGTTATATTTCAGTTACAGTTTAAATATCAACTATAGCATACGTCCCTACTTATGTATATATATTTAAAATTCAGCAGGAACCAGATTGTGGTAATGATTGGTCGTCTTACATAAACGATGAAAAAGTTTCGGGTGATAATTCTCTAGATGCAATGGATTGTGATAACGAACAGCAAGATGTGGTTCAGAAACAATTGGCTTGCCAACCTGAACCCGTTAGCAATATTGATTGTGTGCAGACAGAAGTAGGAACACCCACCAACAAAGCTCATGAGGTATCTACATTCTCAGTAAAACATCGCTGATAAATAAAATAGTTTAATGTGCTGTTTTGTAACATACTATATTCTCAAATGTCAGTTTAAAGACAACAACCTGCTGTGGTTAGCCTAGAAGATATTGCTGTGGTTAGCCTAGAAGATACACCAACAAAGAAAGACGCTGAAGCCCTTGAATCTCAGGTTAAACCCAAGAAAGTGTCATTTGCAAATGTGGTAGGTCCTAATGACAAACCTCTGTTGGAAGATCTTTTCTCCGATATGAATACGAACAAAAGAAAGAGAGTAAAATTGAACGACAACCTCAGTAAAAGAAGGCGCACTGTACAAACTTACGCGACGTTGTTTGGGTCTGTCAATTCGGAAAATGGGGTATCAAAAACATCAGCTACTCCTTGCTGCCGTGTTACAAGATCGCAGGGTGTCATTAACGAGGCTATTATCCTGGCTGCCGTTTCAGATGTACATCACCTTATCAAATTGTAAATGAAATGAATATTTTTTTTTAATTTTTTTTCTACTTATCTTTCAACTATGTTTTCAGGAAACATCTGGAAACCCCAGAACGTGTCCAGTTAGTCTATTCTATTAGCCCACAATTGAACCGTTTGTAGAGGTAGGTTCTGTTTGTTAATCCAATAACATCATTATCATTGTGTGTATGTTATTGAATATATTTATTTTTTAGGAACTTTTACGACACCGGAAATGCAACAAGAAGAAGGTTACTGTTCCTGATTACATTCGCAAGTATTTGAAGCTTAAAGATCCATTACTTTATAGGTTTCCTTGGGGCTCCGGTGCGGTTATTAGTTATAGGGATTTTTGGGTAGCCTTGGCATGTGTTGAAGACTGCACCGGCGGGTGGCTTAATGAGTTAGTGAGTAAACCTGATGCCTAGCTGGTCTACTGCACTTGTTTATTATTTCGTTTCGTTACTTATGAAAAGAATGTTTACAGTTTTGATTTGCTTTTTCTGTCCGCAACACTTGGATGCATGGGTTGAATTGATGTGGTTGTTTAGACCAGCTGATGCAGATTGGGCTTTGGCAGGGTGTACTTTTTGCAATCAAATTCTAGGTGGCAACATGCCTACCACTTATTCAGATGGCACAACATACACTGTGGCTTGGCGAGATGTTGCAAAGGTCATTTTGGCAGACTCTTACCGTACATATACCACTACTGTTATAAACAGCTTATAATATCCTGCATTTGTTTTATATATCAGGTGTATTTTCCCATGAATGAAAATACAAAACACTGGGTACTCTGTGAGCTCCATATCCGCACTGGAGTTGTTTACATTTATGACTCTCTTGGGTCAGCCTCAGGAGGTGAACGGTGGTTGCGAGGTTCCAAGAGAAAGTTACAAACACAGCTTAAATCGTACCTAACAAACGCTGGGGTATTGCATAGTAAGGGCATATCACCGGGGGATTATAAAATCACATACAAGTGTCCAAAAGTACCAAAACAATCGGAGTTGTATGGTGACTGCGGAGTATGGGTGTGTATTATTTTGTACAGATTGCTCCCTAACCAGCCTCTGGAAGTAGACGACTCTCTTCAAACAGCTTTAGCTTACCGTGAAAGGATGCTTGAATACTTCTGGAAGCACAAGGTTGAATACATAATTTGATAGCGGTCTTTCAAGGTACTATCCTTAATGTCCGTTTGACCCATAATTATTGTCTAATGTTGACATGTGAAGTATTTTTCTTTCAACGTATACTGTAGGTATTTTTACTTCTATTATATATTAGTCAATTATTATAATATTTTTTTTAACTCAACGGCATTTCTTTAGTTAATACCCGTGCACATATACAAAAAAGCCTATGCTTTGCAAACCACTTCTATATATTATGGGTTATGTATACTTTATTAATTTATTTGGTATATACTAGCAGAATTTAATATTTGGTTGCCCTATAGTACATTACGGCACATGTCCTTAAATGTATTCTTTTGCCAATCTCTTCCTTCAATACAAATATTTTTTAATTTGTTTAACAACATCTTTCTTTCTTCTTTTGGTCTATTCACTTCATATCTTTATCCCAATCTTTCTGCTTTTGTTTAACAAAATGTCCGACTATATCCCACTGGATGTTCAACTGGATATCATTCGCAGGCTACCTCAGCTACGTAGTGTTTTCAAGTTATGAAAGGCTAGTATAGATTGTGGTTTTTTCATCTCTAATTACGGTGTTCGTCGTAACGATGAGTGTTTTTTACGCTAACATTTGATCAGGGTCACAAAGGTTTTATGTTAGCTTTTAATGAACAGCTGACCGCTACGGTACTTCGTACAGATTTAATGCTTTCATCTATGATTGTAGTTGACAATTCTCATGGTCTTTCGTGTTTTGTTTATGGCTCTAATCTAATGTCTGTTATTTGGAACCCGACAATCCAAAAATCACTTGCAGTACATGTCCCGTTTTACACGCATCAAATTGAATGTAAAAAGATTTGTTTTGGTTTTGCCGTCCGTCCGGACACTCTTGACCCGACGATCGTGAAGGTCTCCTATCCTGTTTTCCAAAGTGGTTTCTGGTATGTGTCTGTCTTTTCTTTCAACTCATTAAGGTGGACATGCCTTGAAAATTTCCACCCCCCTCGTGAAACTATCAAATTGATACGTCAAAGTCAGGCAGTTGTAGGTCATTTTATCTATTGGACTGGGAGTGAAAAGTTAACTAATGAGGACGGTGTTACATACAAGATTTATATGTTGATTTCGTTTGATTTGGTAACCAACAAATTTAAAGTTATAGACCTTCCGCAGATTTTAAAAAATGAACTCCCAGTTCCATTCTATGTTTTCGATATTGGAATCTCTCTAGTGATTTCTGGTATGATCATTGATGAAGATATGCCATTGTTTTGTGGATGGGTGTTGGACGTGAATGGTTTTGCCATAAGATCATTTAGAAGCCTCTTTTCCATCCCCACCCTATTATCTGTTCATTTGCTTGGGTTTACAAAGGATCAGGCTCCAATAGTGGAAGCATACACTGGCAACCATTTGGGTCACTCGCTATTCCTGTACAACAAAGAACTTGAATTATTTGTCAGCATGGGAATTTTAGGAGATACTGGATCTTTCTACATCGCCCCATACAAAGAATCTCTTCTTTTGTTAAATCATAAAGACTGTGCTGTCTATAGTATGTTTTATTTATAACTTACCATTCTATTCATGTTCCTTTTAAACATTATCACTTGATTTGGTTAATGATATATCAATGCCATTTTCAACAGGTTTTTTCGGCTGAAGTTACGGATCAGGCAAAATGGGAATGAAGGTTTGTGGTTCTAGTACGCTGTCTGTGTGGGAAGGAAGCATTGGACTGTTTAGATTTTTCATAGTCGATGAATGTTATCAATCAAGTGGTTGTATAATATGTAACAATTAAAGTTATAACCATGTAGTAATCGTAATATGTAGTTGGTTGTCTGTATCAAACGTTGTATGTCAACGTATTTACTATTTCATCTCTTCTGTTATCCCATTATCAATTTTTTTTAATCTGGGCAACAAGCAGTTGTTACCTAAAATAATTTTGGCAACCTAATTTTGTTCTTAGGGAAACTTGTTTTCTATACGGACTACTTTTATAAACCCACGACTCCTTCTAGACGTACATTTCGTATTCTACAACCTACTAATAACTACCAACTTGAGACAATGCACACTTCCAAAAATAGAGGTTTAACATTCAACACTAGTACAAATTAACTAGCAGTTGTAAGTTTACTACAAGCAGTGGTAAACGACTGTCCCTGTTCAGCCCCACAAAAGCAGTAGTAAAAAACAACTAGCAGTTGTAACTTAATTTAAGTAATCGAGCATAAAAGCAGTGTAGCATTTTTTTTATGTTTACAAACGTCGTATAAAGCTCAAAATAATCCACTCAAACGAATGTCACTCTACACACCTGATGCCGTTGTGAAGATGTTCTTTAAAAAATAATCCAAGTGAAGATGTTGATGTTTTTGAATGAGTGATGGTCTTTAAAATTGTTTCGTCCATTAACATAAAAATCTGTTTTAAATCCCAGTTTAGCGAAGGATCTACTATAGAAGGTGACTAAACGAACACAACCTAGTACTCCTTAAGAAGAATAATAATTAACGAACAGTTATTCTCACTAAACACCTCGATATGTTGTTAATACACGAATACTCTGAATAGTATTGGCGTTTACAACCTTGAAGTGTATCGACTCTAGATATCACCAAAACTTATATATAACTCAAACCTAGGACCTCCTTTAATAGGACAAGGAGTCCTTTACAAAATACACTAAGTACTGTACAAGATAAATATACTTACAATACTTATCTAATACAAAACATCCTACCGAAGACATTCTAGAACATTACATATTCATCCCACACAATCATACTAGCAGTGACAAGTACATTAGCAGTGGTACGCGACTTTTACTGCCACTGGTTTGTGTATTGCTGTCACTCTTCTTTTCCGCTGGCTTTCCCGGTGGCTTTTCCGGTTCGGGTCTGTTGCCTTTAGCCTTTTCTTGAAGGAGTTTCGGTGGCTTGCTTCCTCGTGGCCCCGACGAATTCAACCCATGGGATTCCCCGAGGAATTAGATAGGCCTTTCAACTTCAATGGGCCTTTCAGGGGGTTTCCCGTCTAAATACGCCCCTCTGCGCGTTACAGGAAGGGCTTTTGGTAATGTAGCTTCCCAACCCGCGAAGGTTTTATTTTATCCCGGCTCCCGCAAGCTGGTCATTTTTTCCTTAGACCCAGTCTATCCAACCAGATATGCCTGAATTAGTAGACGCACACTTGAATGGGGGCCGGGCTGCACCAACAGAGGAAGAATGCATAGCTTTCATCCTCAGTTGTTTGACTTTCTTAGGGAAGTTTCTTGTTAGTTAGGGGCTGGTTTACGTATTTAGTTGCCCCTAACTTCCTTTTGTCGCCCTTTCCTACGGGACCCATCTGTCGAACATATTTTGTCACTCCCATGACCCAATTCCCATGATTTATTTCCTTCTTCCGCTCTCGAACGCCGAGGTTACGAAGGAAATGTCTGCACTTTCAAGATCCCATATTGCTAATGAGAGTCTGCTAGGTTTAAACTCCCACCTTTGGTATGCATATGGTCCTGGCAGACTACCACAACTTGAATGGACATGGGCTTTGGGTGAAGGTGTGATGTGGATGTTCGCGGAGATCGGTTATTAGTCGTCATTTTAGAACAACTAACTGTTATTAGTAGTCATTTTAGAACATGTTTCAGTTGCCACAGCATCAGCTTTGCGAATTTTTTTGGGGGGTAAAGGTTTAGGCTATGTATGGGCTTTTTGGAAACGGTCGTGCGTGGGCAACGATTTGTTGTTGACGTCCGTATGTATTCTTTTTGTACTGTGTACCATCTGTATCTTTTCCTGAATAACATCTTCAACTTCTCTTTGGTTTTTTAAAATATTCCGGTTTCCAGATTTGCAGGTGGAAATATTTTTGTAGGTGAAGGAATGGTTCCTTTTTTGCTTTTTCTGGACTTTCCCCTTGATTTACCTCGCGTATTTATAGCGAGGATTTTACTGTTCGTGCACGCGTTATCATTAATTTTCATTAACTGTTTTGTGGGTTGGCACGTGCCTAGGCTCCTACACTGTTGCTGCTATATTTGACATAAAACTACTTGGGAAGGAACCTGAATCTTTACATGCAGATTTTCTCTCCTTTTTGGTATTTGAATATAAATGATTACGTAAACACAAACAAATTTGATTTTTGCGAGGAAACTAGCGATGGTTTTTGCGACACTAGGAGTGGGTACAACGACGTTAGCAGTGGTTAGATCGACGTTAGCAGTGGTTGGGGATTTACGTATGAACAGACTTAAGAATTTGTTCAAAACCTTTAGCCTCCTTTCGCGGCAGCAGTTGTAACTCTTAATCGAGTTTGTATCCCCAATTCAATCCAAATTAATTTGTACTAAAAACTTACTTTTTTAACACTTGTAGCAGTTGTTACTAATTTTTTGGCGCATATATCCCCAACTGTGCTGTTAAAATTATGTTTTTTTTTTTTTTTTTTTTTTTTTTTTTTAATTTTTGTATTTTTTTAATGATATAATAAGGGTTATTAACTTATTATTCTAACACATAAATAAGCATGTAACTCAACACGTCATCATATTCTATTATCGAGACACAAAAATTCTTACTACCATTATTAATCGTCTCATTGGCTTGCATTCCCCAAACAAGTTACCCACCCACACTATGACTTTTTTTTAACTAAATAAAATTTCATCTTCATATTACTACTTTATTAGTAAATGTTTTATTTTTGTAAAGTGACTTACTATCTCGCACACAGTTTGAATAACTACGCAAACAAATATATACTAGTAACACAAAAGGGATCACATCCATAGGTTAACATGACATACACAGACTATACAAAGATGAGATAAGTGACTCCAAAATGTAACAACGATCCCCTAATAAACAAAAGGCAGCAACTTCCATGTAATTAATACAAAGCACATCAAATCTCCATTGACTCCAACTTTTCAATTAAACCATTCAGCTCTTTAACACGGTCATGTTTTCTAAACCAAGAATACAGAAGTTTGGAACTCTCAGCCAGATCCTCATTTTGCATCCTTAACAGGTGATTAATAGTTAGCAACCAACAATCCGAACCGCATAAAAGCTCCACTTCCGCTATCATTTGTTGTCTACGGTTGATACGACCCCTAATTTCAACAGCATTCCTCTTATGATCTGCTTCATCACGTAAAGCAACTTCCAATTCACCTCTGTAGTACGCGATCGTAATATCTTTTAATAACTTTGAGCCACCAAACATTGGTAATTCATCACATAAAACCATGCCAGCAGACATCGTTATGTTTTCTTTTCTAATACTATCACTAATAGAGATACCAAAAACTGTTTTTGTTACATAGCGTCATATATAGACACGAAATTTCTGACAAACTAGTTATGACAATTGTCTGTTTCCAATGGACAAGTGGATCACACCAAATAAGTACCCACCCACAATTTTTTTATAGTATCTTCCTATTTTTTTCAAATATTTTTTATGACGAGTTTGCTAGTGCATAGCTAGCAAATGGTACTTTGGGCACCTAAATTGTGTACTCATGGCAACTATACTTTGAGCAACTAAATTGTGTACTCATGACAACTAGTTTAAATAGTAGTACTTTTAGTCAAGTGGTGATGTATGCAACAAGGGGCTGGTGTTTGACTGGATTTAATTTACATCTTTCTATTTTTTTAAACTATTTTTATGACTAGTTTGCTAGTGCATACCTAGCAAATGGTACTTTGGGCAACTAAATAGTGTACTCATGGCAACTAGTTTACGTAGTAGTACTTTTAGTCAAGTGGTGATGTATGCAACAAGGGGCTGGGGTTTCACTGGATTTAATTTACAACTTTCTATTTGTTTAAACTATTTTTATGACGACTTTGCTAGTGCATAGCTAGCAAATGGTACTTTGGGCAACTAAATAATGTACTCATGGCAACTACGATAGTATTTTTAGTCCAGTTGTGATGTATGCAAAAAAGGGGTGGGGATTGAGTGGATATAATTTGCATTCAGTCATATTTTATTAGTCACACGTGTATTCATGTAAACTGGCCAACTAGTTATAAAACTTGACAAATTTATTTGAGTAAAAAAAAAATACAATACACATTTGGGTAAATCAAACATACAATATACCTAGCGAATTATTTTTTAATGTGTTAACGTTTGGAATAAATTTATGCCAAGTTCCCTCTTCTTGTATTGTTATGCCCTAAAAAAAATCAAACCTGCAAAGTGCAAGAAAAAAGAAAAGAAATAAAAAAAAAACAATAAAAAGTTACATATTGTAAGTAAGTAAGCATAGAATATGAATAAGTATCCATAAAAAGTGAAGGTAAATCCGGCAATTTTTACGTTTCCAGTTTTATCTTATTTTATTTTATTATTATTTGTAATTTATTTTTTGTAATTTATTATATTTTTTTTTGTCCTCCTGGTTTCATATATATACACGTAATTTGTTTGACGTCATTTCGTTTTTAATCTTAATAGTAGTAAACTGCAGTATATGTAATAATAAAAAAGCGGGAAAATGAAAAGGCGTGTATGTGAAAGGTTGGTCATTTAATGCTACTTCTTGTGGTAGACAAAATGCTAGGGTGGCTGTCAACTCAACGGACGCATCAGTTTTGTACACTGACACAACACTAATTATATTATAACTTAAACTAAACCTTCTATTTAAAACACACACATAGCAATCAAAGGGGGAAAAAATAAAACATACAAAACAAAACTGAAATAAGGATGACTACACCTATGCCATTCTGTGAAGAACTTGCTGGTGTTGCAGGATCTAGTTTTGTTAGAGATATGATGATTGTTCGTTTTCGAAGGGATGTGACTGTTGTCATGGTGGATGAAGCAGAGTCGATGAAGAAGGCTCAAGAAATCAGGGCATGTGTGGCTGAAAGGGATTATGTTATTGGAGAGTTGGAGCTTTTATACCCATTTGAATCTTGTGTGGAAAGTATTTCAGAATTAACCAAGCTGCAAACCGAAGATCTGACAGAAGCCGCAGCGATATTGGTCAATGTAATGAAGAAGCATAAGCGAGCCTAGGAGCTTCTGTCATTCATAGAGAAGCTGAAAGGCATGGTGTACTGATTCGGTTAATTGTTGTCTTGGCGGTGACGATGTCTTGTTTATGTTGGTATTTCTATTTCTAGTCATGTATCTTGTGTTGAATTTTAGTTTGACTGCTGTTGTGAAATGTGGGTCTAGGCTTTGGCAAATGGATGTAAAATATTTGAATAAATAAAAGCCATGGTTTATGTTAAATAATTATATTATGGTCACCTTTAATTGTGCCTGCATCTCATGATCTATTCTGAAAGAATACCGCCTCCATTGTTTCAAGAATAAATCTGTTTGAGCGGCTATTATTGTGGACATGTTTACCTGGTTAATGCAAGTAAATCTCATTATTAAAATATGCATATGGGAATGTAACGTTTCAAACAAAGTGTATCAAGTAAACGACACAAAAAAACATCATGCTGTTGGTTTCCGACATGTCATATAAAACATAAACCCTAACAATTAGAATGAACCACTAGAGTTAAAGGGGGTATAATGAGCATACCTATAAAACATAAACCCTAATAACAATTTAAATAACTTTGAATTAAATAAAAAATTTACTAATAGAATATAAAATATAAAAGTGCACAGTTATTTATATTCATGTATAAATATATGAACAAATACGGTAACAAAGTACATACGAGAGAGTACAACAAACCTGGATTTGTTTATAAAAATAGACGAAAAGGACAGCAATATATTTTTATTTGGATTCTTCGCTGAAAGTGACCTAGTGTATAACAAGGAATGTGAGGATGTTGTTTGTTGGGACTTGGGACTAGGGCTGTAAACGAACCGGACGAACACGAACGGAGCCTTGTTCATGTTCGTTCATTTAACTTTAACCGGACAAATAAACGAACACGAACGCTTAAACGGACGAAATTTCTTGTTCATGTTCGTTTATTAAGAAAATGAGTTGTTCATGTTCGTTTATGTTTGTTCATTAAGACACTAAACGAACGCTAAACGGACATAAACGACCGAACATAAATAAACACATACAAACAAACATAAACTTTATTAAATTATGCATCTAATATTGTTTATAAGTGTTTTTTTGTTTAGACAAACTAATTTTAAAATTATACAATTAAAAAATATGATATACAAACATAAATAAATAAATAAACATAAACGAACGTTAACGAACGCATAATCGGACGTTCACGGACATAAATAAACGGACGTGACTTTTTTTCATGTTCGTTTATTTAACTAAACGATCGTAAAATATTGTTCATGTTCGTTCATTTAATAAATAAACGAACATAAACGAACTTTTTACCGAACGGTTCATGAAATGTTCAATGAACGTTCAGTTCGTTTACAGCTCTACTTGGGACCATAAACTGATGTGTGGGGTATAAAAGGTTTAAGTGTTTGTCATTCTAGGTCCCTCATGTATCTTACGGCTGTCACACTAACGACTAAAAACTGCTAGTTAAAGTTAGAACTGCTAGTGCTGAAGACAATTTATCATATAAACGTGTTGTCACTACATGTTGTCTAAGGTTTCGGAATTAAGACTTAAAAATGTTATTACATGTTAGTACTGCTAGTGCTGGAGACCAAATAATATAAACATGTTGTTACTACATGTTTTCTAAGGTTACTCCTGCTATAACAATGTTGGCTGACCTTTAATTTGACTAGTCACAAGGTAATTGAATATTTTAGAAACAATGTGTGTTACTCTTCAATAAATTCTCCTACCAACTAGTATGGCACACCATTCAAGTGTAATAAATGAAGAGGAAAAATACAGATGGTTATGCTAGTAGACGTTCTTATATAAACCGTGAATGCTATTCTTTTCGTTATAACATCGAAACCGGTTGAGAAAATGGTATGCATTGGTTGCAGGATGGAAAGAGAAAACAAGTATGATTGACCTTAGATGCAAGGCGTGCACCGAATAGAGAAATCATGTGGTATTGTTGTCCAATGAATTTTTACGGAAGCGACAACAATACTCTTTGTGGGGTTGATGCATATAAACTTGGTGGTGTACATGTTAGCAGGGAAAAAACAACTGCAGTTCGTAGAGGTGAAGGTGTGATGGTGTGATGGGGCTAGCGGTGGTTTAGTGAGTATCAGAGGTAGAAGTGAGACTACATCAACAACTGATGAAATTCATGATTCTATGTGTACAGAACCCAGTGACCTTAGTGATGAAGAAACCCAACCACTTGCAAGTCGAATAACAAGTGAACCACCTAAAAATGACCGAGCAATTGAACAAGCTGCAATTGATACACCTAGGTAATGACATGCTCGTCATTGAACAAGTGAGTCATGACCTATTCTCGTTATATGTTGTATTTCATAATATATGTAGACTAAATTGTATTATGTATTTGTTATGTTATGCCAATGCAAGCACTTATTTAGTTAGCAAAAAATGGGTAAATCCAAACACTAGATAGACAAGATGCAAAATGTATAATCAAGCTGCAAAACTGTCAAATACAATTTTTTTAGTGTTTTTTATTTATTTATTTATTTATTTAATTTTTAGTGTTACCATGCACGTGCCCAAAACATAGTTGAACACGTGTACACCCACCAAAAAATGCTGACTATTGAAAGGAAAAAAAAAATTATCTACAGTCCCCCAATAAAATGAAGTTGCCCTATATGATAAGTTTCTACTTTGTTTAGTTGTCTAAATAAAAAATAAAAATGAAGTTGCCCTATAGGGTTGCTATCCTAAAACAGAGATGCCCCATCAAGGTTGCCATGATACACAGCATACTATAAAGCATTCATACACAGTATTATGTAAATGGACACCGAACGTAGATCAAAAAACAGGTGCATACTACGATAACCCCAAAGCAGATGGTTACACAAAAACATCGCATGTTAATTTTATGTAATTGTTGAACATTTTTTTTGGTAATCATAAGAAGCACCAACAAAAAAATGTTTAACAATTACATAACGTCGCCTTACAAAAAAGGCTAAACTAGACAAACTATTTTGAGTTTTAAGTTATGTTAACACCCCAGTTTCTAAATGTTATCGGCAGCATGAGCATGCTGCATAAAAATACCTACACTCCAACCTTCCGTTCCTTAAAAACCAAGTTGCTTTTAATCCCGCACCTCCTCGACGGCGGTCTCTTGTTAGAGCCTTTAAATTCCTTGACATCTTGAACTTCCGTAAGCCCGATCTTGGTGTTTGAAAGCAGTGCCTCCTTGCATAAGGTTTTCTAGAGACCTTATGACCAGAACTGTCCTTAATGGAAGAAGAAGAAGCCCCAACATCCATAGATACAGACCCAAGAAATACCCCATAGTACCATTCATCGTCACTGAACCCAATGTCAGCATCAACAATTTCGCGAGCCAAAAAATCTATGAATAGATTCTTTCCTTGACATTCAATTCCTTGACTTCTAGTTTGGAACGGAGGGCTTCTTAGGGGAGGTGACCGCCTTTCTTCCTCCACCCATGCAACAATATCAGAGGCAGAATTAGAAGTAGCAAGCTCCACAAGTTTATCATGTATTGCTATCCTGGCACGCGTTGGCTCATCAAGAAGATCCACAATTAGGTTATCATAATAGAAACATGCTAATTTATCAGGTGCATGTGCAATGTACAAGCCGATCAACCCACATTCCTAGGCAAGTTCAAACATCCTTTTAATGTCATTATCACATTCAACAACTGTCAAACCAGTTGAAAGAGCAAATAGTGGCCTACATAAATACAAAGCCCGTATCTCACACTCTAACTTGTTGGCCAAAAAGTCAAGCATTTGATTAAAGTTCATCCTTGTGGACTTACTAAACATTTGCACAAGGGTGCGCCCATACGCGTAAGTTAATTTGGGCAACCGAATGAACTCACCATCATAGTGAATCTCAACTACAAGATTCTCAGATACATAACGTGTAGTACTCCTGTAATAAAGGTAAATAAATGTGTTAATACAAATAAACCGTAAAAACGTTTATTTATATTTTACGATCTTCTAATGTTTTGTCGATAACAAACGTAAAATCATTTTAACGAAACAAATAGAATACGTAAATAGTTTGAGTCAATAGTTTCCTAACACACTTTCGTTTTCACATAAAACACTAAAACAAGTATAAGTGATTTTATGATTTAGATACATATGTACAACAACTAGTGTTTACATATTGGGTTAGCATATACTTAAACTAAGTATACTAAAATGGGTAAAAACAAGTATATACTAGAATGGGTAAAAACAAGTATATACTAAATGGGTAAAAACTAGCAAATGGTATTGACCCATAACCCATGGTTTTATATATATACCACTTAACCAAGTTCATTGTATCCTTGAGATACATTGTATCTAGAAAGAAAACCATGGATCAACCCATAACCCATGACCCATGACCCATAACCAAAAATACACATGGGCAAAGAGGAGCGTCCCACGGATCCCTAGCTTTGTGCTAGCCAGATCCCTTGTGGGAGGGATCCGCGAGATCCGGGGAACAGTAGAAAATTTCCTCTATAAATAGAGAGCCATTTTTTCCTTTCTACTCATCACTTCACACACATACTTCCCCAAGTATTATATCCCTCTAACCTCAGATCCAAGTGATCTATGTAGTTTGTCTTTTGTTTTTGTGTGATTCTCTAGGTTCCTCTTAAAGGCGAGATAACCACTTCTTGAAGACGAGCAAGCTCAAGTCCATGAGTTGCCATGCTTCATCATCATCAAGAGAACTAAGGTTCTCTTGTTGATAGTTCTTTCTTCCTCCGTAGATGTTGGGTTAAAGGCATTAGTGAAGGATGCCGAAAGTGTCAAGACGAAGGCATTAGTGAAAGGTGCTTATCGTCCGTGTCAAAGCATTAGTGAAGAATGATAAAGGTGTCAAGACGAAGGCATTAGTGAAAGGTGCCAAGCCTTGTGTCAAAGGCATTAGTGAAGGATGCCTAAAGATCAAATCAAGTGGCATTTGGAAAGAATGCCTAGGTCGTATAATCGATGAGGTGCATCGTTATACATATAAGTATTTGTTTATTTTCAAGGATGGTGATATCCTTGATGGTGTTGTAACAAGGAATGGATCTCCTTGACATTAGGTGTTATGTTGTGAAGGGTAGTAGTTCCTCCATAGTAATGGAACTAGGTGCTTAGCCTAGTACCTAATAAAGGGTAGGCGACGTTGTGATAGGATTAGTTCTCCTTGGTGTGAAAGAACTCGGTGGTTAGCCTAGCACCGTATAAAGGGTAGGCGACGTTGTGTTAGGTGTGGTTCGCCTTGGTGTGAAGGAACTCGGTATTTAGCTTTGTACCGGAAAAAGGTTAAGCGACGTTATGAAGGCTTCTCCGCCATAAGGAGATTGGTGTAGTGTTTACGAACTCTCGAGTAGGTGACTCGGGGAGTGGAGTAGGGCAAGGAAGGTGTCCTTGTAGCCGAACCACTATAAATACTTGTGTCGTGGTGATGTGCTTCTTACTCTTTATCTTTCATTACACGTTTATATATCTATCTATCAACGTCCAACATAAACAACCAAATAGATTGACATAAGTCGATCTAAATATTTAAAAGGAAGTTTTAAATTGGTAAAACTATTCAACCCCCCTTCTAGTTTTCCAAAATTGGCATCAGAGCTTCGTTACCAAGTTTCTTAAAGTATGTTGTACTTTAAAGACTTGATACGATCCGTGTATGTTTGAAAACTACAAAGAATGATTTTTTTAGGTCATATTTTCTTTTAAATCATTTTGTTGGACATTGATAGATCATTCTAACAATCTTTGTTTTCAAGAAATCTTCATGCTAGAATCTCTCCAAAATCTTCATCTCTATTCTAAGAATAATGAAGTCAACATTCAAGGAAGGATCTAAAAAGTAATCACAACTTACGTACACCAAGTACAAAGGATTACTTTAAAATCTCATGAAGTATCTTTGGTATTATGCCAAATCAAGAAGCATAGAGGTATGTCTTACTTTTCATTAGATAGGTTACATGAGTTTAATTTATTTCATAGTTCTCTTTGTTTAATAATTACTAGCATCGTTAGAAGTCTCTTTCGTCACTTTTCCGTCTTATTCATCATCAGGAATAGTATTCCTTTTGATTCGTCAAACTAATGCCGTCGTCACATATGAACCCTCGATATGTGATTCTTCAAAACCCGTCATCCAAAAACAATCTTCATCTAATACCTCCAAACTATTTTTTTGGCCAGTTTATAAGCCTAATACAAAAATAATGCCAAACAACCCTTTTTCTGTCCACAGTAGCCGGATCCCTCTAGTTGTACTAGTCGGATCCCAAATACAAGGGATCTGGGGGAACCGTGATCACCACTGATTTTTTTCCTACTCACATAACACAAAAACGACCAAACCACTAATTTCATCCTCATTGGATTCCATACTCTTAAGTGTTCCTTCCTAGAACACCATTGTAAGTAATTACATTAACTTGTTCTAATTTTCACCATCCTAATTCTAGGGTTTATGGTTTCACAAATCTCTAATCAATTAGTTTAATTAGGGTTTTTCAAAATTAATCATGAAAAGGGGCTTTTAACATAACTAAGTTCATATTGTGTTCACAACATTGTTAATACAAATCAAAACCATAAACCCATCTCAACTAATCTTACCTAATTGAAAAATTTGTGTTTTTAGGACCAACCATGCCTAAAGCTACTCAACAAGATCATCATGATACCGTCCATTACCTTACTCATTATTATCGTAATGAGGAATTCTCAAAAACCGACCGCAAGGTCTTCAAAAAACTCAAAAAACGACTTATCCACGAAGGTCGTGTAATCAAGGAATGTTTCTTTGAGGATACCGACATTCGTCAAGTCTTCTCGGCAATCAATTTTGATTGTCTTCTTGACATTGATGAACAAATTTGTCCGGTCTTCATCTTTGAGTTTTATAAAAGCATTAGAATCATTCGAAACGCCAATGATAGCATTTCAATCGCTTTCATCATCAATACACGAAAAATCCTTCTTCCTCTCAACACCTATGCTCAAATTCTTCGCATTCCTTGTAACACCCCAACCCGACAAGGGTAGAAGTGTCACATTCTGGTGTCATATCAGAACATACAATTAAAAGCGGAAGTCTTAAGAATAAAGTATCAAGTCATTTAAACAATGATTTACAAGCAAAATTACAAAACCCAAAATGTCTAAGATAAAATGAAATCTCAAAACAAAAGCCCGCCAAAATAAGTCCAAATAATAAGGTAACTAGGGTTAGTCCACTCAGATAATCCAACTCTCAGCCCATCAAAGCCCATCTTCAATCTAACACCTGCCGCAGGAAAAGAAATGCGGCTGAGCTTAAAAAGCCCAGTGAACAGATATAACAAAATGAAAGCTAAATAGAATCTGAAATGCAAAATGAACAAAGGAAACGGATGATAAAGTCACAGCGAAATGAGAACAATGAGTCAATGAGGATCCTGCAGAACACAATTATACTGATATCCAAAACGAACAGATAACAAGGAGAACGAAGCAAAGCAAAGCATCGATGACATATAAACAAGCACATACGAACCAGACATACAAGAACTGAAACATAAGCAAACATAGCAGGCGTCGCATTCACACAACATATATGTCATACAATCAATTCAGGAAATCAGAAGACATACAAGCCAAACAGATATCTACAGGCAAGCGGAAGCAATTAATTAATAAGTGAGCATGGCAATTCACACAGGTCAAAACCCTTAGTTGAAGACATAATCAGTATCATAACAGCGGAAGTACTAACAGCAGTCAACACATAACAAGTAGGAATATAGTATGAACACTATAATTAAATGAATTAAATACATAGCAGGGCAATTAAACAAGTTAACAAGCTAGACTTTATAAGTTGAACCATTTACCCAATCAACCCGTAGCATAAACAGAAATGCAAACATGGCAGGTCAACAACAAGCAGATAAGGACACCACGGATAGTCATAGTACACGAGATTAATCAAACGAGGTACAAAAGATAAACAGATCAACAATCGATTTCACATAAGCACGGTTACCAGACAAATCAAAGGATCACATAACAGTAAGATAGCATATCATCAGATGGCAACAGGTAAATCTTATATCGCATACATACATATCATACAGAGTAATCGCTAGTCGTATAAACATGAATATCATAATTAATCCAATGACATATAATAACCCGATACGTGAATGGAACCATAGTCTGAAGTAACGGAATGAAAGTGTGACAGATCAATGTAATGGAGTATCTATATCTTGGTACAAGTAAATCATATGAGGGTATTGAGTAATGAACAAGTAATACAGATTATGGTGCGTTGGGGAATACGGAAGGTACAATATAGGTTTATCAAAAGTGTAAGGGTTATCAGAAATCTACCCGAGCCCGGAAACATATCATATCATATTATATCACAAGTAGCCATTGTATTCGGAGGGGTGACCTCGGAATACCATACATAATAGGAGGGGAGACCTCAATACCAAATGGAGTAGCTAGCTCCCAGAATTGTGAAGACGCGTATTGCACACGACATCATTCACCATATAAACAAACGTATCAGATCAAATCCCTCGAAATATATCATATCTAGGATGCATCCATACGCCCCCCGGAACATATCATAGTGGCCAAAATCATATACATATAGTGAGCTCATAATCATATCATAATGGGGACGGTGTGTATCATCACTCGTACACACTGGAGTCATGCCATTGGTGCATCAATGACATGGTCATGTTACCTTCATGACTAGGAATACATATTTGGCTCGGGTATCAAACTGAAGGGTCAAAGCATAATCATATCATATCATAAGGGTTCATATCAAAGTTCATAGCAAAGGTTCATATCAGATGGTTCATAATCAGAGGTTCATAATTAGATGGTTCATAATCATAACAACTAATATCATAGCGAATAGAATCATATCAAAGGATTAAGTCGGAATCATATCAAAAGGATCATAGCATAAGGAAATCATAGAAAAGGGATATCATAAGTGAAGTAAAGTCAAGGATCGAAAAGTCAGGAGAAATCCCTACTGAAAAGGGATAGAATATCTGTACCTCAATCGAAGCAAGCAAAATAGGAAAGTAAGGTCACACGATGAATCAATCCCGCCGTCCGGAACCTATGAATTAGATAACGCTTATTAAGATCAGATTACTCATTTTAGTCGTCTTTCCTTTTTTAGCAGGTCTCCACTTTTAGTAACTTTCCATTTAAGGTCACTTTCTATTTTTGGTAACTTTCTATTTTTGGCAGGTTTCCATAATTAGCAAGTTTTCGTATTTAGTAATTTTAGCCATTTAAGATGCATTTTAAAGACACAATAGGTTAAATGATTATTATATTTTTAAGGATAACTTATGCCAAATTATACAAGTCTAGGGTCTATAGTATAAATATTATAAAGTGTAGGGTCTAAATTGCAAATATAACACGTTTACCCATTTTACCCTTTTACTACTTTTCTATTTGTCGAGTTATAAATCAAAACAGATTCTATTGTGGTTTACATGTCCCTTATCCCATTCGACCACTACAACGACAAAACCATGATTTCATGTGATTACAATAGTCATTTTATGTGATAAGTTTAGAGCAAGACATGCGCATGGGTATATATCCATGACTAGATTTAAGTGCTTAGATGGATATGTAAAACATGTTTTAATGTAGCATTATACTAGGGCATACTTATGGTTTCATAATTAACATTTAAATGTACATGTTTCATGCACAAGGCATGCGTATGGCATACAAATCCCACGCCCAGAACAGGGACACAACCATCAGAATATGAGACGCATTGGTCGACCAAACAAGGGTTTAACTCATGTCTTTAGGTAGTTTAAATATTAGGTTTAGCTTGGTTTTAAAAAGCCGATAGATTAGGTTCAATGCCCTTTATTTAACCAATAAACGAGACATAGATTTAGTGCACAAATCATGCGCCATGTAATATACTCACGACCAATATCCAGATTCATAACAGATTATAATAGCGTATAGGTCGACACACATACAAGGTTTCATCTCCTATTTTATGTAACACACATGTAGTTAGTTTTAACCATTTATGGGACATGTTTTGATAAGCACACCATACGCATGTTATGCACTCTATACGACCAGGACAAGATCCAACCAAAGGATGACGAGAGTACATGGAAAATACCTTGATAGCGTGAACCAAAGAGAAGAACAATGGACGAATAAAGCCAACCAAATCACCCCTTTGTGTGCCCTGGTTCACCACGACAGCAGCAACAATGAAACCCACAACAAAACCAAATCAATACTAAAACCAAAGACACACTAATTCAGCCTTGAAAGGGATTTCTAACCTCACCCTTGCCTGCTCTAGTGTCGACAGAAAATGATTGAAGGAGGGGAAAAATAGCTGCCGTATACTTCTTGTGTGCTAGGGTTTCTTTTTATTTTATTTTAAGGTGTACATTGAATGAGATATGGTGACCTTTTTAAAAAAGATTGGAGCGTTCAAATGGGGGCCAAAAATCAGGGATAGGCGTTTTTAATGGAGCAGAATATGAGCAATCACAAAACAAATTATCATATTTAACTTACTTCCCAAATTTAACTTGTGCAATTTATTTGTCTATTAAAAGTCCATGTAACATCTTTATGTGTTATATATTCATTTGAGAGGTATTATAAGTTTTATTTCTTCCATATATTTTGGTTATCATAAGTACTTACAGATAATATCAAGCTGATTTTATTTTACTGATTTATAATGAGGGCATTAGGGTCATTTAACACGTTTACGAATTTTAGGGTTTTACAACTCTTCCCCTCTAAAAGAAAATTTTCGTCCTCGAAAATTGAAGTTGCGGAAGTACCCGGAGACGTACAAGTTTAAGGCCGGCATAGCAATCCATAGTTCCACACAGATCATAACGATTTCAGTTCAAAAGCGTACCAAAATTTACACGTAGAAGATGTCGGTGAAAATCTCGCAAAGAAGTACAGAATTTCAAACGAATATGAGGGTCAAGGATAACGGATATAAGTCCTAGTCCATTCACGTACCATCCCCAGGCATTTCCCAAGATGTCATATGATTTCAATAAGGTCAGATTATATGATCTCGGTATTATCACGTTGATCAGGCGTCATAATACTTGCATCACATAACAAGCTCTTATTGTCATCACATTCTGTCCCGGGTCATGACAAACCACATAACCAATATCACCACAAAACACATCACATACATATATTAAGTAACATACCAAAGCAGGCCAGATCACATACATACAACATATACTACATCAAACAACTTACCATAACACAAAAAGAAGGAAGGCCACCAACTTGCATAAAACGTTTCCTCATGACTCATTACTGACGATTCAAAGGAAAAGCTGAGATATCACCAAAATGCTAAACGATAAAACTTCACGATTCAAACCGAGTTCTGAACGAATCAAAGAAAAGCAATACTGATCAAAATCACTTAACAAAATATCAAACCGCCTCAAAACGCATGACAAACGAATCTGAGTAACACAAGTCGCACCCAGATCACATGAAGTAGATGAACCATCTCAGACACTGGTTGAATCTTGTCTCCGTCTTTCGCGTCTTTGGTTGATCCGTCCAGCTTCCTCCAACAGCATCCTAATGTCTCCAACAGCACGGCAATCAGGTGTGGCTTCTGCTTCACGAACCTCTCTAGCTCAGAGACTGTTGCAGCAACGCAGGTTCGGCACCATCGTCTTCGGCTCCACGGGTAGTCTCCATCTAACGATCGACAAACGGATGTGCGAAGACAGAATAATAAAATCAAATGCGAAGAGAAGAAGAGCAAAACAGTGAAGACAAAAGATTATCGAAGTCAAAACTGAACGACAATCAAAAGGAATTGGAATATATCGGAACAGACGGAAGCCTAATGTCTACCCAATCCTCACAGGTCAATCCTAAGGTCAACAAGACGAAACCTGAGCTCTGATACCATAATTGTAACACCCCAACCCGACAAGGGTAGAAGTGTCACATTCTGGTGTCATATCAGAACATACAATTAAAAGCGGAAGTCATAAGAATAAAGTATCAAGTCATTTAAACAATGATTTACAAGGAAAATTACAAAACCCAAAATGTCTAAGATAAAATGAAATCTCAAAACAAAAGCCCGCAAAAATAAGTCCAAATAATAAGGTAACTAGGGTTAGTCCACTCAGATAATCCAACTCTCAGCCCATCAAAGCCCATCTTCAACCTAACACATGCCGCAGGAAAAGAAATGCGGCTGAGCTTAAAAAGCCCAGTGAACAGATATAACAAAACGAAAGCTAAATAGAATCTGAAATGCAAAATGAACAAAGGAAACGGATGATAAAGTCACAGCGAAATGAGAACAATGAGTCAATGAGGATCCTGCAGAACACAATTATACAGATATCCAAAACGAACAGATAACAAGGAGAACGAAGCAAAGCAAAGCATCGATGACATATAAACAAGCACATACGAACCAGACATACAAGAACTGAAACATAAGCAAACATAGCAGGCGTCGCATTCACACAACATATATGTTATACAATCAATTCAGGAAATCAGAAGACATACAAGCCAAACAGATATCTACAGGCAAGCGGAAGCAATTAATTAATAAGTGAGCATGGCAATTCACACAGGTCAAAACCCTTAGTTGAAGACATAATCAGTATCATACCAGCGGAAGTACTAACAACAGTCAACACATAACAAGTAGGAATACAATATGAACACTATAACTAAATGAATTAAATACATAGCAGGGCAATTAAACAAGTTAACAAGCTAGACTTCATAAGTTGAACCATTTACCCAATCAAACCGTAGCATAAACAGAAATGCAAACATGGCAGGTCAACAACAAGCAGATAAGGACACCACGGATAGTCATAGTCCACGAGATTAATCAAACGAGGTACAAAAGATAAACAGATCAACAATCGATTTCACACAAGCACGGTTACCAGACAAATCAAAGGATCACATAACAGTAAGATAGCATATCATCAAATGGCAACAGGTAAATCTTATATCGCATACATACATATCATACAGAGTAATCGGTAGTCGTATAAACATGAATATCATAATTAATCCAATGACATATAATAACCCGATACGTGAATGGAACCATAGTCTGAAGTAACGGAATGAAAGTGTGACAGATCAATGTAATGGAGTATCTATATCTTGGTACAAGTAAATCATATGAGGGTATTGAGTAATGAACAAGTAATACAGATTATGGTGCGTTGGGGAATACGGAAGGTACAATATAGGTTTATCAAAAGTGTAAGGGTTATCAGAAATCTACCCGAGCCCAGAAACATATCATATCATATTATATCACAAGTAGCCATTATATTCGGAGGGGTGACCTCGGAATACCATACATAATAGGAGGGGAGACCTCAGTAACAAATGGAGTAGCTAGCTCCCAGAATTATGAAGACGCGTATTGCGCACGACATCATTCACCATATAAACAAACGTATCAGATCAAATCCCTCGAAACATATCATATCTAGGATGCATCCATACGCCCCCCGGAACATATCATAGTGGCCAAAATCATATACATATAGTGAGCTCATAATCATATCATAATGGGGACGGTGTGTATCATCACTCGTACACACTGGAGTCATGCCATTGGTGCATCAATGACATGGTCATGTTACCTTCATGACTAGGAATACATATTTGGCTCGGGTATCAAACTGAAGGGTCAAAGCATAATCATATCATATCATAAGGGTTCATATCAAAGTTCATAGCAAAGGTTCATATCAGATGGTTCATAATCAGAGGTTCATAATCAGATGGTTCATAATCATAACAACTAATATCATAGCGAATAGAATCATATCAAAGGATTAAGTCGGAATCATATCAAAAGGATCATAGCATAAGGAAATCATAGCAAAGGGATATCATAAGTGAAGTAAAGTCAAGGATCGAAAAGTCAGGAGAAATCCCTACTGAAAAGGGATAGAATATCTGTACCTCAATCGAAGCAAGCAAAATAGGAAAGTAAGGTCACACGATGAATCAATCCCGCCGTCCGGAACCTATGAATTAGATAACGCTTATTAAGATCAGATTACTCATTTTAGTCGGCTTTCCTTTTTTAGCAGGTCTCCACTTTTAGTAACTTTCCATTTAAGGTCACTTTCTATTTTTGGTAACTTTCTATTTTTGGCAGGTTTCCAGAATTAGTAAGTTTTCGTATTTAGTAAGTTTATCCATTTAAGATGCATTTTAAAGACACAATAGGTTAAATGATTATTATATTTTTAAGGATAACTTATGCCAAATTATACAAGTCTAGGGTCTATAGTATAAATATTATAAAGTGTAGGGTCTAAATTGCAAATATAACACGTTTACCCATTTTACCCTTTTACTACTTTTCTATTTGTCGAGTTATAAATCAAAACAAATTCTATTGTGGTTTACATGTCCCTTATCCCATTCGACCACTACAACGACAAAACCATGATTTCATGTGATTACAATAGTCATTTTATGTGATAAGTTTAGAGCAAGACATGCGCATGGGTATATATCCATGACTAGATTTAAGTGCTTAGATGGATATGTAAAACATGTTTTAATGTAGCATTATACTAGGGCATACTTATGGTTTCATAATTAACATTTAAATGTACATGTTTCATGCACAAGGCATGCGTATGGCATACAAATCCCACGCCCAGAACAGGGACACAACCATCAGAATATGAGACGCATTGGTCGACCAAACAAGGGTTTAACTCATGTCTTTAGGTAGTTTAAATATTAGGTTTAGCTTGGTTTTAAAAAGCCGATAGATTAGGTTCAATGCCCTTTATTTAACCAAGAAACGAGACATAGATTTAGTGCACAAATCATGCGCCATGTAATATACTCACGACCAATATCCAGATTCATAACAGATTATAATAGCGTATAGGTCGACACACATACAAGGTTTCATCTCCTGTTTTATGTAACACACATGTAGTTAGTTTTAACCATTTATGGGACATGTTTTGATAAGCACACCATACGCATGTTATGCACTCTATACGACCAGGACAAGATCCAACCAAAGGATGACGAGAGTACATGGAAAATACCTTGATAGCGTGAACCAAAGAGAAGAACAATGGACGAATAAACCCAACCAAATCACCCCTTTGTGTGCCCTGGTTCACCACGACAGCAGCAACAATGAAACCCACAACAAAACCAAATCAATACTAAAACCAAAGACACACTAATTCAGCCTTGAAAGGGATTTCGAACCTCACCCTTGCCTGCTCTAGTGTCGACAGAAAATGATTGAAGGAGGGGAAAAATGGCTGCCGTATACTTCTTATGTGCTAGGGTTTCTTTTTATTTTATTTTAAGGTGTACATTGAATGAGATATGGTGACCTTTTTAAAAAAGATTGGAGCGTTCAAATGGGGGCCAAAAATTAGGGATAGGCGTTTTTAATGGAGCAGAATATGAGCAATCACAAAACAAATTATCATATTTAACTTACTTCCCAAATTTAACTTGTGCAATTTATTTGTCTATTAAAAGTCCATGTAACATCTTTATGTGTTATATATTCATTTGAGAGGTATTATAAGTTTCATTTATTCCATATATTTTGGTTATCATAAGTACTTACAGATAATATCAAGCTGATTTTATTTTACTGATTTATAATGAGGGCATTAGGGTCATTTAACACGTTTACGAATTTTAGGGTTTTACATTCCTTGTGAAGGAATTTGTATTTACTCTCAAGGTTGGGCAATCAATACTCAAAACCTTGCACTTGATTCTAAACCAATGTACCATACTCCTCTTGATGAACCCGAAACCATCCGCGACACCATCTTCAAAATAAGAACCGACCAATCCCGTCTCGACCGAAACAAGAAGGTCATTCACCGTAATCCTTTTCAAATGGAACTTTTCGAAATGCATCCCATATTTAAAAATTGGGAAGAAATCCTTAGGGTAAACGTCATAAGCCTAGTTGGAAACAAAGATCATCCAAACGCATGTCTTTTGCAAATGATCTATTGTCTTATCCACCAAAACCATTTAATCTCGCCTATTACATGGTAAGGAGAATGGCTGGGGTATTCAAAGCTTCCAACATGGTACTTCCATATGGTATGCTCCTAACCCGACTTTGTAAGTATGTTAGTGCATTGCAACCATCCCCTATCAACAATGATCATTTCTTTGCCGATCATGTAATGGTACCTCTTACCAAAATACCCTCTAAACGCTTCAAGGTCAATGGAAAGAAACCTAAAGCCCTCTCGGACTCCTCAGAAGCAGAAGAAGAAAATGAAGAAGAAGAAGATGTCGACACCATAGCCAACATCAAATTGGAACCCTTTGATTACTACCAACAACTTCCAACCATTCCAAACGAAACCGCGGAATTCAAACAATTGAGGGGCATGATTCAAAACCTTTCTTACAACCTCACTAAGTCGTCAAAAAGGAAAAGGAAGGATTGACGAAAGAGATAATAGGAATATGTGTTAGCCTTAATTGTTTTACTAGAAGTGATGGTCATTCACGTTTAGGAACTTTGTAATGTGTATTAGATATCGTGATAGAATAGTCAACGGGCTCGTGGAGTGGGCTAAGCTAATTGGTTAAATGTTAAGGTATGCTAAGCCGTGTATAAGCTTAAGCATCCCAAGCCCATGTCCAACCCACGAAAAGCCCAAGCAAAGCCTTTAGGGTTTTAAGTTGCTTGTACTATAAATACCCCTCAAATGGTCATTTGAGGGGTGTGCTTGAAAGTGTGTGTGTGTGTGTTTTTCCTTTGGAATATACAACATCTTGTGTTCATCTTTATCTCACATATACACGAATTTATATCTTCAAGTCACCATCTTTCTCATCTTATTTCTAAGCTTTGTTTGTGTTTGTTTCACGTGGGTATACTTGTATACGTGTTGGGTTTGCTTGGTAAAGTGATAAGGTTGATAAAACTAAGGTCCTACAATTGGGTAATCAGATGGGTCAGAATGTTGGGAATAGAGCAGTGGGAAATCAGAATGGGAATGTTGCAGCTCCAGTCGTTGGGAATTATGGAAATGTGAATCAGGGTAATCAGGTTACGTGTTATAACTGTCAAGGAGTGGGTCACATGGCAAGAAACTGTCCCACTAAACCGCACAAGAAGACTGGTGATTTTCTTCGAAAAGCTGCTTTGTTAGCAGATAAGCAAGCAGCGGGGTTACAGTTAAGTGCTGAGGAAAATGACTTTTTCGCTATTGTGGATGAATTGGAAGACCTCGAGGAACTCAATGCGAATTGCATCTTCATGGCAAATCTTCAGGAAGCTAAGTATGACACGGAGTCAGACTCACCTCCTGTCTATGACGCCAACGCAGTATCTGAGGTACCAATCATTGATCCATGCTATAACAATGTCATATTTGATGTGTTTACTCATAACGAACAGCATTCTGTGACATCAGCACCTACTTATGATACATACCTGGACAATCCGAGTTGTAGCAATACTAACTCTGAGACTCCAGATGTGGATCCTAGTGGAGACTGTGTGGCACAAAATACTGAGACTGATGAGGAAACACGTGCTTATTTTGAATCATTAATCAACAACTGTGGCATTGAAATTGAGAAAGTTAAAAAGGTCAATCGCGATGTTAAGGCCGCGAATGCTAAATTGACCGCTGAGCTTGAGAGTTACAAGGAGAACGCAAAAGCCTTTGAATTTCAGAAAAACAAAGAATCAGAATTAGAAATTGGTTATCGAAATTTGGTTTCTAAAGAACAACTTTTGCAAATCAAGTATAACACACTTGATGTGAATTTGAACTTAAAAATTAAATCTTTAAACAAGGAAATTTCTGATTTAAATAACCAACTTTCGAAACAAAAAGAAATGTTTTCTAATCTTGAAAAAGAGAAGAAGCAGTTGATTACTGATTTTTCAAAACGAGAAGATTCTCTTCTTGATGAAATTCTTGATAAAAATGAAAAAATCCAAACTTTGGAAAATCTGCTTCTCAAAACGGGTCATTCTGCTCAAACAATCAAGATGCTTTCTAATCAAGTAAATCCGCGTTTTCATACTAATAATAGAATGGCACTTGGTAACGACCCTTCTTCGTTCCTCAAGAAAGCTCAGAAATCTCTGAATGTGTTAAACAATGGAAATGTTTTGCATAAACCCATAATTGTTCGTGATTCTCTTGAAACGTTGGAACTATCTGAGGAGAGTAGATCAAAAATGAAACAAAAGAATCCGGAAATCAAACCTATTGATTATAAAAAATGGAACAAAATTAACGGAATTACTTTTGTTAATCAAAAAGAAAAGTCAAAATTCTCCATCACATCAAGTGTTTCAAACAAAGAGTCAACACCTGCTTCAAAATCTGTTTCAAAACCAGTTGTTGTCTCAAATTCTCTTTCGAACATTGAACAAATGTCTTCAAACAATCCTTTTAACACAAGTGATGCGAGAAGTATTTTAGACAATGTGAAAACTAGAATTGTGGATCTCCAAGACACTGTTAAAACTAAAACCACTATTACACCTAACAACTGGTTCTCTAGTTTTGACATTGAACAAAGAAAGTTTTTTGAAACTCAAATTGCCCCTCAGCTGAATGCCATCAGTGCAAGGGTAATTCATTTTGAACAAGCGTTTTTGAAAGAAACAACTGACTTTGTCAAGGACCATAAATCCCTGGTAAAGCAAGCTAATGACTGTGTTGAACAAATCAAAGT
Source organism: Chrysanthemum seticuspe (assembly GCA_019973895.1). Lineage (NCBI taxonomy): Eukaryota > Viridiplantae > Streptophyta > Magnoliopsida > Asterales > Asteraceae > Chrysanthemum > Chrysanthemum seticuspe. The sequence goes on from BPTQ01000007.1 coordinate 261,932,834, forward strand.
TTTGGAAAATTTAAATGACTCTCTCTTCGAAGATGTTCTGACTACTGATATTATGTCCATCATTTTGCAAACATATTCTATTGAAGATCATGAAAGACTCCAGTCTGAGACCTCCGAAATTGTTTCAAAATATGAAAAAGCACTTGAGAAAATTGAAAAAGAAAATATCTCATATTTTAAACAACTTGATCGTAAAACTGAGGAATGCAAGTATGACAAATTGTCGTATGAGCGTGCCTACAATGACATGAAAGCGAAAAATGATCTTTTGAGGGCTCAGCTGGAAAGTCAAAAAGGAAAGGTAGTGGAAACTGTGATTACAAAACCATTGACTGCGGAGAAAGCAAATGTTACCAAACCGGGTTCCAAACCAAAAATGTCTATTTCTATGCCTCCTCCAAAAGTCAATGAGAAAAATGTTTCATCAAAACCAGTCACTCCACCTGCCCTACCTAAACAAAATGTTGATAAGGGAAAAGCGGTTATAGAGAAACCAACAGTTTTAGCACCTGGACTTTTTAAGATGAGTACCACTAATGCGTCTGCCTCCACATCTAAAACATATGGAACAAACGACATAAGTTTAGAAATGCACTCTAAAGAGACTAGGAAAGCTGAAACCACTTCTCTAGATAAACATGTGAATCCTAATGAGTGTGCCTTACCTTCTACAGGACTAGGAAGCACCTCTAGGAGCAGCAGACTAAAGCCTAAGAGCAATACAAGGAACAATAGAGTCTCGCTTGCCTCTAAGAGTAGTCGCTTGAATAAAGAGAAGAAAGTAGAAGAACACCCTAGGAGTTTACCGCTTTGTAATAAGAAAGACATTTCATCTGAATGTAATGAACCTATGAAATCTGCTAAGTTTAATGAATATGTTGAATCTGTTTGTTTAACTGGCAAGAAATCTTTAACTAATGTTCATGATGATTGTGTTTCTAAGAATGAGATTGTTAAGCCTGTTAAGAAGAATGTTCCCAAAAGAACTTATGCTAAACGAATAGGAAGACTAGTCGCGAGACTTAGGCTTTACACTACTGATAGGGAGCATAATGTTTACTTTAGGGATGACATTTGGAAACCAACGGGTAGAACATTCACACTCGAGAATGGAAGAATGAGTGATGCACCTGTCTTACCAATAGATGACTTCTATGAGTGTGATCAGGATTTTACCTCTAACCCAAAGGAACCAAAATCGAAACGGTTTCCAAAATCTTCTTCTTCTGTGATTGGCAGGTTATCGAAATATGTCTTTGGATCGTCGACTCGGGTTGCTCCAAGCACATAACCGGGAATCTAAAGCTGCTGATCAATTTCGTCTGGCAATTCATGGGAACCGTACGTTTCGGAAATGATCATGTAGCAGCTATCATGGGTTATGGAGATCTACCTTTCGGAAATTATTTGATCACTCGGGTTTACTATGTCCAAGGGTTGGGACACAATTTGTTCTCAGTCGGGCAGTTCTGTGATGCAGATTTAGAGGTTGCTTTTAGGAAAAATGCTTGCTTCGTTAGAAACTTGGATGGCACTGATCTCTTAACTGGGAATCGTGATACAAACTTGTATGCTATCGACATCAATCAAATGGCCTCTTCATCACCAATATGTCTTATGACACGAGCATCTGGAACACAGTCCTGGTTGTGGCACAGACGGTTATCTCATCTCAATTTCGACACCATCAACAATCTTGCCAAAGACAACATCGTCAACGGACTTCCAAAGTTCAAATACACCAAGGATCACTTATGTCCATCATGCAAACAAGGAAAAAGCAAAAGAGCATCATATAAACCCAAATCCGTACCTAGTTCGGAAGCAAAGTTGCATATGTTGCACATGGACTTATGTGGCCCAATGAGAGTTGAAAGCATTAATGGGAAAAAGTATATTCTTGTTATCGTAGATGATTATTCGAGATATACATGGGTTAAGTTTCTGAGGTCAAAAGACGAAGCACCAGGCATCATCATTACCTTTCTGAAGCGAATTCAAGTACTTCTTCAAACTCCAATAAGGGTTGTAAGAACAGACAACGGCACTGAATTCACTAATCAGGAGTTAAGAGCTTATTTTGAAGATGTTGGAATTACTCATCAGACATCAGCTGTTAGAACTCCACAGCAGAATGGGGTAGTTGAAAGAAGAAATAGAACTCTTGTGGAAGCTGCACGCATAATGCTAGTCTATTCTAGTGCACCGTTATTTCTGTGGGCTGATGCTGTTGCCACTGCTTGTTTCACTCAGAACCGATCCCTAATCCATCCAAGATTCAATAAAACCCCATATGAGCTTGTGAACAACAGAAAACCTGATATCTCTTACTTTCACGTGTTTGGCGCTTTGTGCTATCCTACGAATGACAGAGAAGATCTTGGAAAACTGAAAGCAAAAGGTGATATTGGAATCTTCATTGGATATTCAGATAACTCGAGGGCATTCAGGGTGTATAACAGAAGGCTAAGGAGGATCATGGAGACGATGAATGTGACGTTTGACGAACTTTCACAAATGGCTTCTGAGAGACTCGCTCTAGAACCCGCACTAAACCGACAGACTTCTGGACACATCAGTTCAGGACTCGTACCTCAAAGAGCTCAATCAACTTCATTTGATAATCCTAAAGAACAAGAATGGGAGAATTTCTTCGAGTTAATGTTCGATGAATACTATGGTGGAACTTCGACAAATGCATCAAACCATCATTCCGCTGCACCCGCTCAAAATCATCCTCCACCACCAACAGAAGATGCATCTACAACGGTCGAAACCAATGCACCAACTCCATCAACATCATCTACATCTACTCAAGTTCTTGCACCCGTTCTACCAGCAGTTGATGAGCAAAACCAAAACCAGAACGATGCAACGTTAGATGAAGACTTATTTGAAAACCCGTTTGCTACGGAATCAGCTGAATCTTCTTCAAGCTTACGAGAACCATCTAACTCGCATACGTTTAACCAACGGTATCCATCTACTCTGAAGTGGACAAAAGACCACCCAATTGAACAAGTTATTGGTGAACCTTCAAGGCCAATTCAGACGAGACGTCAACTTGCCACCGATTGCGACTTGTGCATTTACCTTTGCTCAATTAGCAATCTAGAACCAAAGAACATTCGCGAGGCAATGGCAGATCCCGCATGGATAGAAGCAATGCAGGAGGAACTTCTACAATACCGTCTTCATGACTCTTGGGAAATGGTTCCAAGACCAATTGACGTTCGTGTCATTGATCTCAAGTGGTTATGGAAAAACAAAAGGGATGAAGAGATGACGGTTATTCGCAACAAAGCTCGTCTTGTGGCCAAAGGATACAGACAGGAAGAGGGAATAGACTTTGAAGAGTCATTCGCGCCGGTAGCTAGACTTGAAGCAGTCAGGATATTCTTGGCCTATGCAGCTCACAAAAACATCACGGTTTATCAGATGGACATTAAGACCGCGTTCTTGAATGAAACTCTGAAAGAAGAAGTGTACGTGAGTCAGCCAGAAGGCTTCATAGACCTGGAACATCCAGACTACGTCTACAAACTCAAAAAGGCTATATATGGTTTGAAACAAGCTCCGCGAGCGTGGTATGACGAACTGTCCTCTTTCCTTATCCAAAACAACTTCACCAAAGGAACAGTTGATCCTACCTTGTTTACACAAAAATGCAAAAATGACATTTTGATTGTTCAGATTTATGTGGACGACATCATCTTTGGGTCCACTAATCCGAATCTTTCAAAACATTTTGAAAATCTCATGAAAAGCAAATTTGAAATGTCCATGATGGGGGAACTAAAATTCTTTCTTGGTTTACAAATACATCAGTCCCCTCGTGGAATTTTTATAAATCAAGCTAAGTATACAACTGAGATTTTGAAAAATCATGGTATGGACAATTGTGATTCGGTCGGAACACCAATGGTAACTTCACCAAAAATTGGAGCCGATTTGTTTGGGAAACCTATTGATCCGAAGAAATATCGGAGCATGATTGGTTCTCTCATGTATCTTACTGCTAGTCGACCAGATATTCATTTTGCTATTTGCTTATTAGCACGGTTTCAGGCAAAGCCTACCGAACTGCACCTCAAAGAGGTTAAAAGGATCTTTCGGTACCTGAAGACATCCATTCACATGGGACTTTGGTATCCGAAGGAATCCGGATTTGATCTAATTGCCTTTTCAGATGCGGACCACGCAGGTGATCAAGTTACAGCAAAAAGTACATCTGGAGGAGCACAATTTTTGGGTGAAAAGCTAGTCAGCTGGTCTTCAAAGAAACAAGATTGCACTGCACTTTCAACCGCTGAAGCTGAGTATGTGTCTCTATCTGCGTGTTGTGCTCAAGTTCTATGGATGAGAACACAACTCACAGATTATGGCTTTACTTTCGATAAAATACCTATGTATTGTGACTCGAAAAGTGCCATAGCCATATCATGCAATCCTGTTCATCACTCAAAGACTAAGCATATCCGTGTCCGCTACCATTTCATCAAAGAGTACGTCGAAAATGGTACTGTTGAATTATTCTTCGTGAAGACTGACTACCAACTCGCCGATCTATTAACAAAAGCCCTTCCAAAAGAAAGGTTTGAGTATTTAGTTCGACGAATTGGAATGCGAAGCCTAACCCCTGAGGAGTTAGAACGTCTTCTCGAATCTTCTTGAAAATGATTTTCCAAAAAGCTTCGATGTAAATATTTTTGAAAAACAAAATACAAAATTTGAAAAACCAACAAAAGCAAAATATAAAAATATAAAACTTTCAAAAAATACAAAAACAATAGAAAATCAAAAATCCAAAAATATTCTTCTCACGACATGTCTCTCGTATAATCGATATTCTGTACGTATCTAGAAATGTCATTCAACAATGATACGGGCATGTACAGATGCTTGAGCGAGAGTTCTTTAATTTGTTTTCTAAAACATGTCGTTTCTCAAAATTTCTTCATAAAATGGCTTTCGTATACATCAGTACGAAACCCGGACCGAAATGATGACTTTTGATTATTTTCAAATCAAAACTCGTGCTTTGATCGAAAAATGAGGTGTACGCTTCAGTGCACTACATTTAAAAATGGTGAGAAATCATCATCATCTTGAGCACCTTTTCAAGATTGTTCAAAAAGATTTTCAAAATCTTTCAAAATATTTTGTGCTCAAGATAACTCCCTCTAAAACCCTTTAATTGATTATGCTTTATTAAAGGGGGAGTATAAAACAAAATGTTCCAATTCATGCTTAAATCAAATCCGTTTGTCTCCCCAAAAGATTCTAAAATGTTTTTAATCCGTTGAAATCAAAAATATCACATATATGCTATTTTTGAGGGGGAGGAGACGTGATTAAAATGTGATCAAAAAGTATTAATGATCGTGGTTTGATTCTCAAAAGAGCTCGACTCAGATGAAACCAATGAATTGACGAGCAATCATGTACCATCTCGAGAAACTTTCTATGGACTTGACCAGGACGGGTAATAATTTCAAGCTAGTTCTCTAGTGATGTAAACGTGTCTCGAATCGGTCGTGTTCATTTAAAGTCGATCAATTCAAAAAGTGCGAACTCTACCCTCTATGTGCAGATTTCTGTCAAAACTTATAAGCACATGTGAAGGGGGAGTGTTTCTGAAAATATAAAACTCACGGAGTGTTTCAAACATGTTTTCTATCATAAACACTCTGAGAGATTTTGAAGAAAAATGGTTTTATGGCAACAATAGGACAGTCATGGAGTTATAAGGTGACTAAGGATAGGAAATTCGTCATATGATCCGCCAGAACCGGAGGGATCTACCCAAGGACATCACCAATAGTTTAGATCTAGCAGTCCTTAGGTATGATTGAAAAAAGGAGTAATGTGAGAAAGGAGAAAGAAGGGGTTGCAGAATTAAAAAGAAATGTAATGAAGAAAGGGTGAAAAGAAATAGCCCTCCATATTCAACCTTAGGGCAGAAACCGGGTTCAATTCATATGCTACTGGTTGTCACTAGATGACACTGGTATTGAAGACCAAGACGTCATGGACCCAGTGACGCACTGCACTAAACCTTCTAGCCACTCAATTCCTCTTAAAAGGATTTGTTTCATTCTCACTGGGAACCCTACATAATCTATTGACTTTCTCTTAGAGATCGTTGGTATTGAAAAAGGAGACCCTCTCCCTAGTCTCCGCTCAGGAAAACCAAAATGCACTAATTGAGTCTAGAGCCACGAGATTCATCAAAAGATCTCATAGGAACACTTGACATGACATCGCTTGTTGTTCATCAATAAGGGCACAAGTGATATATTATAGAGTCCTACGCAGATCTTAGCAATCTGCCAGAACATTTATGAGAAGTTTCACATCTGTGATCTTCAGTGATTGAATGGAAACTCCTGCCAGGGTCAACATCAAGCAGCCCTAACAGCAGGTCACTTCGGTAATTCTCCGTGGATTACGCTTAGTGTGTCTCAAATGGTCTACAGTCGTGGGGTGATGCTTCGGTGTACCTCAGCGACTCATCTGAACTGTAGATGTACTTCGGTATATCGCGTTATCTCACTTGTGGGACTCCAGTTCAGGAACGGCCTCTGTGAGAATTAGAGACGTGTTTTCACACTATGCTGTTAACACCCTCAAAATTCAAACTTGTAAGTGCCGGAATCCGCTTATTACTAACAATGTTTTATGTTTTCTTCTTATGGAAGCTCTGGAGCGGATGGATCGTGCAGACTCGCCACATGCTCATACCAACAACACATGAAAGTTCTCATCATAATCAGAGGAGATGATTCTTTGTCAATGTCAAAGAATCTACAAAGTTTAAAGACTCCAGAACTACATCATTGGTAACCAAAAGACAAATAGAAGTGTGAGCATGGTGGAGAAAGAAGTGGAGAAAGACGTGGAGACACCTAACCAACGAAGATTGACAACGGCAGACAACCACATTATCTGATCACAAAGCATGAAGGAACAAAGAATCAAGACTATTCAATATCTACACACAAAGTCCTAGCTCAAGAAAAGTAGAGACCTAATCAAGTGGAGCATCGTTTGAATGACCACCCCTTAGGGGGAGATTGTTAGCCTTAATTGTTTTATTAGAAGTGATGGTCATTCACGTTTAGGAACTTTGTAATGTGTGTTAGATATCGTGATAGAATAGTCAACGGGCTCGTGGAGTGGGCTAAGCTAATTGGTTAAATGTTAAGGTATGCTAAGCCGTGTATAAGCTTAAGCATCCTAAGCCCATGTCCAACCCACGAAAAGCCCAAGCAAAGCCTTTAGGGTTTTAAGTTGCTTGTACTATAAATACCCCTCAAATGGTCATTTGAGGGGTGTGCTTGAAAGTGTGTGTGTGTGTGTTTTTCCTTTGGAATATACAACATCTTGTGTTCATCTTTATCTCACATATACACGAATTTATATCTTCAAGTCACCATCTTTCTCATCTTATTTCTAAGCTTTGTTTGTGTTTGTTTCACGTGGGTATACTTGTATACGTGTTGGGTTTGCTTGGTAAAGTGATAAGGTTGATAAAACTAAGGTCCTACAATATGCTTATTTTCTTTTATTTCATGTATGAATGATTACGCTTTAGCACTTTGGTTTGTGGTAATTTGGATATTGTTACTTTATCATGTTTCTATAAGTGGTGCTTTGTGATAACCTGCTTGTTCTTATTGCTTTATTTAACAATTTATTAGTGTGCAAAATTTGCACATCAATTATGTGAAGATTCTGATCTGCAGATGCCGGATCCCTAGGATTAGCCTAGACGGATCCCTTCCTTAAGGGAACCGTAGGATCCGTGACATCAGATCAGCAAAACAGCATCCCTTACATCAAGATAGCTTTCTAGATAACATTACATTAGCTAAACATATGATATTAGAACCCAACTAAGTCCACTTCATGGATGAGAAAGGCTTAGACTCATTTATGGCTTAATTAAGATCCTAGTCAAAATGCCTCTTGATTTATCAACACATCAAAACTCACCATATTTCCGCTTCAACACTCACAAATTGTTTCTTATCTTTCAAAACACCTAAGTGGACATAATGAACAATTTTAGGAAATTGTTTCTAGTTATCTTTATCTCAATGTGGGTCAAAAATTAGTTTTTCAATTCTTGACACCATCAAAACCCTTAGTGTTATCCTTGAACATCCATTGGTAGTCATCTAGTCCCATCTTCCTTCCATAAAAAGCAATCATTGGCTACAACACTCATTACCCTTGATCATTCAAGTGTACTCTCATCTTAGGAACTTAGGAGGACTGAAACACTCAAAATAATATAGGATATAGTTTTTAGAAACTTGGTTTCTTACCTGTCATAACTGATGAGAGCCGGTTCCCTAGGATTAGCCTAGACGGATCCCTCAAGTGAGGGAACCATGGGATCCGGGTGACAGATTATGTCAAACTTTGCTAAAACAATCATTTCAACTCATCTTCCTAACTCAAACACTCCATCTCATCTTAAATGAGTTCCTAGATCAGTGAAACTCTGAACTTCAACCTTGTGCATGTTAATAATCACATCTCTAAGAATCTTAGTGGCTTAAGTCTTAAATGCACTTGCCAAGTTCTTCCCTTTATAAGCCATATTTCTAAGAACACTTTAGTCATCAAACACAAACACAATTATCAGCAATTACAACCATTTTCGTTAGTTATTTCATCATGAGAAAGGCTCCTAGTGGTAACTCATCCACTCAAGAACCACCCAAGAAACTTTCTAGGATCATACACGAAGTTTCCTCAACCGAATCATCTCCGGTTAAGTCCACTAATGCTAGGATTTCTCCTACACCAAGGAAACCAATCAAACTAATTCCCAAGAAAATTGTTCCCACTAGGATTTCATCACCAAACTCTACCAAACCAAACATACCCTCCACAACTCAACCAACATCATTGGTGCCTAGAGCCACCTCACAATCATCTCCACATTCTCACAATGGAGAAGACTTACCTCCTTGGCCATCTCACCTTCCACCACTATCAACAAACTCACTTGAAAAGGTTGGGCAACAAAATCAAAGTGTTGAATCAACACTTGATCCAATATCAAACTCTCTAATTCCCCCCAATAGTCCATTTTGGATTATGAGAAGACATCAAAGTCAACCACCCGACCATATGGAAGTTGATGCTTCTTTACCTTCACCTTCAAACATTGTAGAGCCATCACTTAATGAGCCTCCACAAATTCTTCCTTCATTTGAAGATCCTCAACCCACTTCACTTGAACTTCCACTTCAAGAAATTCAAAACCATGACAAGGATTGCTATCATTGTAAACATGTTGAAAGGTTGATACATGAACTACGTGAAGAGCAACGTTTCATGTTTTATCACCTCCTCGAATGTTTCGAAGAGGTCAACAAGCCTAAACTACAATGAGCATCATAGTCACAAGCTCAAACTTAGAACGTTTAGGAAACTTATCTCATCCTTGATCATCATTAAGCTTTTAGTTGAATCTTGAGTTTGGGTAACTCATTAGCATTAGTAGCACTTGTATGGCTAGTTCATTCTCTTAGCTTTAGAGATTTGTTTGATCATCTCTTGTTTTTATTGAATGAATATCTATATGCCATAATTGTTTTGTGCTTTGTGTTTTGTGCTTGTTGTATCATATACTACTTCACATCTTCATTAGCATTGATTGAAATACTCTCATTGCTGAAGAAACTATCAACAGACAGCCGGATCCCTCCAAAATGCCTAGACGGATCCCTCCAAGAAGGGAACCGTGAGATCCGTGGTACAGAAGGACAAATTTCTACTAACTTGAGTTTTATTTGCAGGAAATTATGCACTATACTCTTGTTTTTCTAATCTTTACTTTGTAGATTTCCTAATAACACATGAAGATTTTGACACCATAAAGCTAGGGGGAGCTTTGTGTCAAACGATATTGCAAAAACATTTCCAACTTAATCCGATTTTGGATTATACTTCATGACACCCCATTGCAACTTTGCAATCTTCAAGGGGGAGCACGTTTTCGTCACTTAGACGAACCATTTGCAAACATATTTGCAAACACATTAGTTTATTTACGTTATGTACTTGACGCCCTCTCAAAGGCATGGACTCGTCAAGGGGGAGTTAAGACGAGTACCATTCCCGTCACTTGCTCTCTTTACATTTTTTACATATTTTTTTATATATATAAAAATCGTGTTAGTTTCTTTTAACACTTTTTGTTTCAACAAATAGGGGGAGAAGAAAGTAAAAACCACTAATTCAAATTTGCTACGAATTTTAGTTTTTCTTAAATAATTTTATGTTTTGTCATCAACAAAAAGGGGGATATTGTTAATACAAATAAACCGTAAAAACGTTTATTTATATTTTACGTTCTTCTAATGTTTTATCGATAACAAACGTAAAATCATTTTAACGAAACAAATAGAATGCGTAAATAGTTTGAGTCAATAGTTTCCTAACACACTTAAGTTTTCACATAAAACACTAAAACAAGTATAAGTGATTTTATGATTTAGATACATATGTACAAAATCTAGTGTTTACATATTGGGTTAGCATATACTTAAACTAAGTATACTAAAATGGGTAAAAACAAGTATATACTAGAATGGGTAAAAACAAGTATATACTAAATGGGTAAAAACTAGCAAATGGTATTGACCCATAACCCATGGTTTTATATATACCACTTAACCAAGTTCATTGTATCCTTGAGATACATTGTATCTAGAAAGAAAACCATGGATCAACCCATAACCCATGACCCATGACCCATAACCAAAAATACCCATGGTCAAAGAGGAGCGTCCCACGGATCCCTAGCTTTGTGCTAGCCGGATCCCTTGTGGGAGGGATCCGTGGGATCCGGGGAACAGTAGAAAATTTCCTCTATAAATAGAGAGCCATTTCTTCCTTTCTACTCATCACTTCACACACATACTTCCCCAAGTATTATATCCCTCTAACCTCAGATCCAAGTGATCTATGTAGTTTGTCTTTTGTTTTTGTGTGATTCTCTAGGTTCCTCTTAAAGGCAAGATCACCACTTCTTGAAGACGAGCAAGCTCAAGTCCATGAGTTGCCATGCTTCATCATCAGCAAGACAACTAAGGTTCTCTTGTTGATAGTTCTTTCTTCCTCCGTAGATGTTGGGTTAAAGGCATTAGTGAAGGATGCCGAAAGTGTCAAGACGAAGGCATTAGTGAAAGGTGCTTATCGTCCGTGTCAAAGCATTAGTGAAGAATGATAAAGGTGTCAAGACGAAGGCATTAGTGAAAGGTGCCAAGCGTTGTGTCAAAGGCATTAGTGAAGGATGCCTAAAGATCAAATCAAGTGGCATTTGGGAAGAATGCCTAGGTCGTATAATCGATGAGGTGCATCGTTATACATATAAGTATTTGTTTATTTTCAAGGATGGTGATATCCTTGATGGTGTTGTAACAAGGAGTGGATCTCCTTGACATTAGGTGTTGTGTTGTGAAGGGTAGTAGTTCCTCCATAGTAATGGAACTAGGTGCTTAGCTTAGTACCTAATAAAGGGTAGGCGACGTTGTGATAGGATTAGTTCTCCTTGGTGTGAAAGAACTTGGTGGTTAGCCTAGCACCGTATAAAGGGTAGGCGACGTTGTGTTAGGTGTGGTTCGCCTTGGTGTGAAGGAACTCGGTATTTAGCTTTGTACCGGAAAACGGTTAAGCGACGTTGTGAAGGATTCTCCGCCATAAGGAGATTGGTGTAGTGTTTATGAACTCTCGAGTAGGTGACTCGGGGAGTGGAGTAGGGCAAGGAAGGTGTCCTTGTAGCCGAACCACTATAAATACTTGTGTCGTGGTGATGTGCTTCTTACTCCTTATCTTTCATTACAAGTTTATATATCTATCTATCAACGTCCAACATAAACAACCAAATAGATTGACATAAGTCGATCTAAATATTTAAAAGGAAGTTTTAAATTGGTAAAACTATTGAACCCCCCCTTCTAGTTTTCCACAAAGTGTATAAAAATGAGATTAGCAAGTATGGACAAAAATCTAGTTAGGGCAAGTGACAATCACGAAAGGTAATGGCAGGCATACCTTGGCTTGAAATCAAATAAGGCAACTGGAGGCTTAGCAGCATTTTTTGATGAAAGAGAGGGTTGGGAGATTGGCATTATGACTTGTGTACAAATTTGATCTAGATGAAGATTTGATATATATTAGGAAAGGTTGTATTTATATTTTACTATTAATAATGTAGTTATTAATAGTATGAAAACTATGATCCGTTTATTTTAATATGGAAATAGTAATAGGTAAATTTTTGGTTAATTTGTTATAAGTTTTTATGTGTAGTGTATTTGTGTAATGATATGTGGGAATAAATTAATTGACAAACCTATGTGTGGCCCTTTTTAATTTTTTCTTGGAATGGACGGCCAAATGTCATGATTAAATGGACGTCCAAATGAAGAATAAATGAACTGGAGTTGTGGAGTTTTAAAAAGAAAGATTATCTGTACTGTACAACAAATTTAGATGTAAAATGTGTACATACTTTTACATCGTGTCTCTCATTGTTTTTTGAATGAATGTTACACGTACACATGGTTGCTGCATGCAAGGTATTGTATGATTATTGGTTTATGTATGCATGTTATAAGTGTCTTTAGTGTAGTAAATAGTTGTTATGAATCCATTGTCTAGTCATTAATGGCTTATGTGTGAATGAATATATCAATAGATGGTGCATGATAAAACAATGAAAGTGCTGTTGGAGATAAGTTTAAAACTTTTAGTACAAACGATAAAATCTATGTTTATAAAAAAACTGAATCATCTTCTCGCGATATGCTAGCGCGACGTCAGCGGGATCATCAACGTGCAACAATAGACCATGTGCCAATTGATATAAAAATATACAAACCCACACACCACAATCACCAAAAATCCCCTTGCTTAGGAACGTTTTTGGCTAACCTAAATGAAATCTTATAGTCATTCGGATGTATTCCAGTCTTATCAAAAATGTTTGCTTGCTCTAGAACAACTGGTAGTTTGACCTGTAGAATAACATAAACTGTTAAAATAAATAGACGGGTAACCACGTTTGTCACCAAATTGTTGATGAAATAAAGCTGTTTGTTCAAGCCGGATTAAATATGATATCTTGTGTCATGTTGTAAATTATATATGTGTTCAAAAGTATTATATGTTTTTTATTCGTGATTCATAAACAACGTTCGAACATTTGACATGTGCTTCGAAATATTTTTATTCATAATAGATTTCATTTCAATACATTAAAGGATAACAAAATACATCAACGTAGAAACGACATTCATGAAGATACCAAAACACAAAATATGACAATCACAGAACGTGAGAGAGACCACATAACAAGGTAGGAGTAGAGGATTAATAATTTTTGCGCAGCTTTGCCAGAAAGGAGATTTTTTTGAGAACTTGGAGCTGAGTCTCACTCATTAGCCTCATCAGCGTCCTGTTTTTCTCAAGCTCCTCGTCCTGAATTGCACGCAGAATTTCCAAAACAGCACTGGCAAGCCTGGACCCAACCACGCACTCCAACTGGTTGATTTCCTCGGACCTCACAGTGCAACGACGAGTTAGGTCGACCACCTTTGCATGCATGTAACATAAGAACTTGAAGTCACGTTCATTGTCACGCACAAACACGTTGTTAACCATGTCTTTAAGTAAGTTATCCATTTCTTTTGTAGTAAATTATGTTGTGGCTAGTGTGTGTCCCCTGACAAAAGTTGTATGATATTGGGATATATGCTGTCCGTTTATATAACCCAAATGGGGTGGGGGGGAAAGAGCGGGGGTGGGGTGACATGGAGTTTATTTTGAATTGAAGTCTATCTGAATTAATGTGGATAGTCAAGTGGTGAATAGTTGAGTCATGTCAAGTAATGACTGTTGCATATTAGGCCAAGTTTAATTAATGAAGCTTCTATTGTACTCAACCGATTCCTGGCCACAAGATAACCATTTTGGGCAACTAGTTTCAGTTTGGGGGCAACTAAACCAGTTTGAATTTTGTTTACTTCCAGATGCAAATTTTTTTTACGTCCCTTGGGTTAGAAAAATTATTAATTGAGTATGTTTTGTAAAAAGACGCCATTAAACAGGTTTATATTGATTACTTTTTGGTTACATCAACTAACACACATATGCTATTATTAGATTTACATATCCTTTATATTTTATGTAATAATACACTACCATAATATAACTCAGACTTTTATATCATAAAGTCTGAGTAAGTGTGCACTTTGCTGTGCTATTTCAATATTGAATGGATATTTTGTAAAAAACCCAGATGCACATAAGTAGGACAAACTTTATTAATGAGGAAAGGACGTAATGAAATGATGGTGGTAGCTAGTGGCATGTACTTGAAGGGAACTAGTCCATTAATTTTTCAACTTTAACTATTGCACAAAAAAGGCACAAAGAAACTTGTGTCCAACAAGTTAATTGTTTTTGGGCAAGCACATACATACGATGGGCAACTAAATCATATGTGGCCCTATTAAATCATGAACCTTATGTGCAGTTGTAAATTAAAAGTAATCAAGCTTGCTAGCTAAGTATATATTTCCTATATCGTATTATATGTGCGGGACGCAATGTAAATTAAAATCAGGAAAATAAATTGTTAAAATACGGAAGCAAGCAGATTTATGTACTTTATTTTTGGTTGGTTCTAGTTAATGTACACATATTTTAGATAATCTTTTGTTGGTTGTGGTATTCGTTTGATGTTACTACTATAGAGTATAGACAAGTAAGTATAACAAATGTGTATGAGAAACTATGTTGTTGGTTGTGGTAAATAAAAATTGGGATTTCAAATAAGAAGGACGGTTTATTAATGGTGAATAGATGTAAGGAAATGATGGTGGTACATAGTTGCATGTACTTGAAGGGAACTAGTGTGCACAAAACTCAAAGTCAAACTGCTACAACACAACACCCAAGAAACTTTGGCCAACAATAAATTTGTTCTTGGGCAACTAGACATAAATAATGGGCAACTACTCACAAGCATGGTGTATTCGTGTCTGGTCACAAAGTATAACAAATTACTGTATAAGTTTATTTATGTGTGTGTTGTCCGTAATTGTATTATATATGTTGGTTATAAGAAGCATGGTGTCTGGTCACAAATTATAACAAACAAGTAATAATATGAGTGGGTTATAATAAGAAGATACCTGTAAGCACTCCCTAACACAGACATACCATACACGTGACTCATAGTCACGCGTGTCGCAGCTATCATAGAATGTTACCACTCCTGTAGGTATGTTAAATTGGGCAAGACAGCAGTGTTTAACAGTCTCGTTGAGAGGAATAAAAACCTAAAAGAAAGTTGGCTGTGTATTAGGATATAGTTAGTCAACGTCTGAAATTAATAAAAGTGAGTTTTTATTTATGTGGTCAAAGGTAAATACAAGAATACAATTTTCGTGTTTGTATGTTCTGATGACATGGCTTACGGCTGGTAAGCAATATGTTACTTACTAATGGACGTTTTAGATAATGGAGAACGTTTTCATGCACGGTCTTGGGTTGTATAGAAACTACTGCTTTTGGGAAACTCATCTGCTTATGTAGTTCCTGATATGTTGCTCCAACTATTAAGTACTGCTTGTGTTACCATAACTGCTGCTAGGGTAATCAATATACTGCTGGGATCGAACGGTTACAAATGGAGGGGCTCAGTTTTTGGAAAGCAGACTTATCTCATGGCAGTGTAAGACGCAAACAATTATTGCGAATTCCACCACTGAAGGTGAGTATGAAGCTGCTGCACGTTCTAGAACTATGTTGAAGGCTCGGCTAGTCATTCAAGGCTTTAAATCAACTAGTTTTGGATTGTAAATTTCATGCATACTTGGTCTCAAGTTTCAAGATGTTTTTTTCAAAACTTTGTAACAAAGGTAGTACTGCTATTGGAAATCTTAGTACGGCTAGTGTGTATGATTCAACTGCTTGTTCTTTTTGTTAAATCCTGCTAGTGGATATCATGTTTTTGTGGTTGGGTTACACTTATAAGTTATAACTACTATGTTTATGAGTACTAGCATTTTTTTGGGCTTTGATGTTGAACCTTTTAGTGTCAAAAAAAAAAAAAAAAAAAAAAAAAAAAAAGAAAAAAAAAACAATGAATTGAAACATTAAATAAATAAATAAATAACAAAAAAATAAATAATAATAACATTGTGTAAAAAAAATTATAATAACTTGGTTGGAAGATTTGAGTGCAAAAGTGTTCCAACTGCTAGCTTGCATGGAGAAACTGCTAGCGTTACGAAAACACTGCTAGTTAGGTTATCATGAGGATACCATGAAACTTATTGTTGGGAATTCTCTAAATAAGAATTCTGCTGACGGATTCTGCTGAAGTTCATGTATTCTGCTGAAGAAGTGTTTTTTCGGAAGTAGTAAAACCGTGTAGCTTGTTTCTGCGGATATAGTTATTCCGCGTATTTTATAGTTAGTTAGTATATGCATGAGCTTTATTAGGAAGTGATAATGTATATCTTCTTTTAGTTTTATGATTATACGTTTCTTGTGAAACGGTTTAGGGTTCCTTATCTACAAAAGGAACACATTAGTATGTATGATGTATGATCTGCGCAAAACAGTCAAGTCTAAAAGACTTAAAACTGCTCAGACACAAATGCAATTAAGATCAGAGAATACAGGGGATTCCCGGGTCGTTTAGTCCCAAGGAGACTCAATGGTGTGTTAAACAAACTCAGAAGATAGAATGATCACTAAGGATAGTGATCTGTAAAGGTTATGATTAGAAATTATACTACTGATTGATTTGGAATAGAATTGGACACAGAATTGGAAAGCACAACAATCAGATGAGAAAAACGTAAACGTAAGTTTTAGAAACTACGCAGACGTACAAAATAAAAAGTGAAAACTAAAAAGTAAAAGGCCTAAAAATATAAAAAAGACATTTTTGGAATCCTAAAAATAAAAGAAAATTATTAGAAAAAGAAAATAATTTTTAACACTATTTAATTAATTATTATTAATTAAAAACTATTTTAACTATTTAATAAATACTCTAAAATAGAAGAAAATAGGAAATAAGGCTAGAAAAATAAACTTATGATTCTGAAAAATCTAAAATATTATAAAACTAATTTTAAAACTAAAAATATATTTTTCACACTTTTTTTTCTAATTATTACTAATTAATTATTATTTAAAATACACTTAAATACTAGAAAATAGAAAATAAACTTGGAAAAATAAAATTTTAACTTGGAAAAATCAAAAATATGATAAAACTAATTTTAAAACAGAAAATATATTTTTTAGACTTTTTAATTATTTATTACTAATTATTTATTATTTATTAACTATTTATAATTATAATAAATACTAAAAAGATAGAGAAAAATCTGAAACTTTTTCTAAAAATCCTACATGATAACAGAAACCTAAGAAAAAGAGAAAAACAAGTTTTGCTTATTAAAAAGTTGAAAAGAAAAATCAAAAAGCTAAAAAATCTTAAATAAACGCTATCACTATTTTTATATTGATGTTTTTGTGATTTTTCTTTTTGAAAACTACTTATATACTAATAATATGAAACTTTAATAAAGACAAAAAATTTATAAAGCTCAAATAAGCTGTTTTGATTAGCTTATGATCCAACAGTGCTTAAATAAGCTTGTTTGGGTGGAAATAAGCTCAAATAAGCTTGTACACTGAAACAAAAGCTAGATTAAGATAAAAATAGGCTAGAGCAACTGACTAGAAGCTAAAAGACACAAAAACTTAAACTGAAAAGCTCTAATAAGCCAATAAGCTATTTGACTGTTGTGATGAAAAACAGAAAATGGGACAAGTTTCAAGCTTGTAGCAGCCCTACCAAAGAAGCTCAAAAGTAAAAAAAACAAACTTGATACACCAAGAGGACCAGGTTGGCTTTCCAAAGAAACAAGAATTACAAGATTTGGACAATTAATAAGCTCAGTGTGAGCTTATCAATTTGGTACCACTTCCTGTGCACAGAGCAGTTTCCAAAACAGGTACCCCACAATAAGCTATCTAAAAAGCACTCAAACAGCTGAGAAACTAAGAACTAACATTTTTGTATTTTTCTTTACCAACTAGACTACAATACCTCCAAATATTATAATCTGAATCTCACTAATAAACCCTCAGTGGAATTCCCAAGTTTATTCAAAAACGACCTTTTGAGAATTTTGACTTTTTGAGAAAAACCAAAAGTTGACCAAAATGAGATTTGATCTGATCTAAAGTTCTTAATATGTTGTTTTAAAGTGTAATGAAACTAACTTGAGCAAGATTAACCACTTTTGAACACAAATTAATGATCCTACTTTTGAAAAATCCAACAGTGGACTCACAGTTGATGATCAAGTGATTTTTTTTGACTTTCTTTGAATTAGAACTTGTTCTCTTGACTGATATAAGTGGTTTAGACTAAGTTATGAAGATTTCCAACAAAACCACTGAACAAAGAACCTTTTAACACACTAAACCAAACACCTCTTGATGTTGACTGTTATGAACTTTTTCAAAGCAACTCACAATTTTAAACCTTAAACTTGATTACAGACCTTGTATCATCAAATATTAGCACTAAGGAAACACAAATCATCAACACTAATCAACTGAAACCATGATTCTAGACCTAAGCTTGTTTGACTGTCAAAATGAGATTTTTAAGCAACTATAAATTCCAAAGAGTAAGCTATTGATTTTAAGGTTTAAACTAACTTAACTATGACTAATTAACACTAAGAACAAGAAATTACAACAACTAACTAATCATAACAGTGAAATGCAAAATTTCTTAAAAAGGCTTACAATTGTGATTAAGCTGAAAACCAAGAACCAAGACCAAGGACTACTCCCTATAGAACCCCCACAGGTTCACTAACCCAAGGCCATCCAAAATACACCTTGCTCCAGCTGTGAACACTTCCTTAGAACCTTTTTTTATTTTTGAACTATTTAATTGCTATTTTTGGTGATTTTTTCTATTTTGATTCTAAACTGATTTTTTGTGTATCTAATAGCTTATAAAAGCTATATGGGAGCTTACATGAGTTATTCTAGTCCATTCAAACAACAAACAACATCATTTGAAACATTTGAGAATTTGCTTAGAAATGAGAAATTGCATAAACTTGAAAAGTGATTAGAACTTGGAATTACTAATTGGAAAAGCTTTACAATACATTAAAAGACTTAAACAGAGTGCTTGAAGGATTTAAATTACACTTTTACTTGAAAAACACTAAAAACGACATTAAAACATAAAAATACACTACATACTTTGATACATTGCATCTACTCTTCACTTTATAGACTTTTCTTCATTCTCACATGCCTCTGATTGTTTCCCACCAAACCTAAGCCATTGGATCACTCAAAATGATCAGAACCGTCCACCTTGCATTTTTGGCGCCAAATATTTCAATGAGCAGGTTTGAGCTTTAATTGGATTTGGTTGAGGTAATTAAAGGATTTGGAGTGTAGAGGGGGGTGGAGGGGACATGGTATGGGAAGAGGGTTGAAAAAATGGTGAAAACCATCTCTGGTTTTGGAGTTTCAGGTGGGGAAGAGACATAGCTACAGTGTTTCTGGTATTGAGCGCGCAAAGGTGGGTTTTGACTTTGGTTGACCGAAGTTTAATAATACGGGGGAGGGTCAAAATGCATAGTGACAGGGGTTCTTTTTGCAATTGGACTGGAGCTCAAGGTGCAAGGGGTCAAGGGTCAAGTGATGTTGGGCTAAGGGTTGGGCTTGGATTATTATTTGGGCTTGGATAATTATTTGTGTCCGTTTGGTTTATTTAAGATAAGGACCAAAAGTGTAATTTGACCAAACTTCAAGGACTGAAAGTGCCATGTTTCCAAACTTCTCACAAGGACTAAATTTGCCAACTTTGATAATACAAGAACCCTTTTTGCATAAAATGCATTTTTTTAAGGTCCAAGGACTATTTTTGTAATTTTCCAAAGTTTGAGGACCTTTCTTGCCAATTGACCAAAGAATCATTCAAGGATCATTTCAAACAACTTAGAATACTTCAGGGACCTTGAATGATAAATTTCCACATTTTTGAATTTCCAGGGACTAGATTTGACAACTTTTAAAACTTGGGGGACTAAAACTGCCAATTTTGAAAACTTTATACATTTTTCATCTGATTTTGATATTTTTGCATTTAAAACACATAAAACACTGATTTGTGATAATTTGATAATTTTGATGTGTTTCTGAGTGTTTTCAGATGATTTTGCAGTTTAGATTATGTAAAAATGATGAGTATTTGGACACTCATCAATGTACGAGTTTGAAAAACAAGTTTTTAGTATTATTGAAAGATCCATAGAGGATCAAAGTATTCTTAGTTATCTGTGTTGTTACTTGTGTTTGTTTTCCGCTTTAGAATACAAGTAATAGAGACTTTCTATTAGTGTGTTTGTGATTACATAAACATTACTAACGATTCACGAGCGCTCAAAGATCTATCAAGGTCTTAGGTTCAACACTTATAAAGGAATTGACGGATAAATGTACTACAATGGAGTCTAAGATCACTGGCATACAACAAATAACTGCTTCTCAGGATGACACAACCAGAAAGTAGCAGCACAGGGTAAGAGGTTCGGCGCGACAAGGGAGGCCAAGGGTTAACATATGTAAAAGATATTGCTGATTTTCAAACCCATTTTAGCGATCAAGGATAAGCTTCAAAGGAGAAAGAAGAGAATGGCATATACGGCAAAAAAACTGTCGATTATGGTTCAGATTCTGAGATGGAGCATACAGATTATAGCACTTTGGAAGCACCGTCCAAAAAGAAGGTATTTTGTGCCTAAGAAGAAACTTGATGATTTGGATTGTAAATATCAAATTTAGGGGAGGATTGTTTGGTTTTTTGGTTCTGTTGGACGAATTATCCAAAGTATGCATCAAATAGCATCTTTTAACAGAAACCACGGCTAGTGGCAATGGAAGAACTGCTGATAGATCAAAAGCTGTGGATAAAGTTTGTGAGTATCAAGTTTGTTAATACGTAAAGGAAAGTTTATGATTTGAGGGACAAATATCAAGTTTGTTCATACTTTAAAAGATGCCGTTTTTAAAGTTGCTATCATGAACTACCTGATTATTGAGTGACCGTAAATGGTAAAAATAGGAGGAAATGAAAAGTAAATGTATTACCTGTTCAACATCATTCCAGGGCATGGGATACCTCGTCCCGTCTGCATAAAACACGGGCATGCCATTTTGAAGAAGAATCTGAACAAAGTAACTACTAACCATCGCCCAGTTAGTATTCTGAGGTCGTACGTGCCACATGTAGTCAACCCATAGGTCTATATGCTGCGCATTTGCCGCAAATAAAATACCAATTTAAGAAATGGTGAAAATCAACAACAGGGTAAAAAAGAAAATCTGAATAAGAATGCGTATATAAACTAACCTCCTCAGTTAGCCAACCTTTTCTAGCAGGGTCTAAGCAAACTAAGCGAAGCCAGATATTGCGGTCTACAGTATAATCATCTGACCATGGAAATTTACACCGGTGTCTATCAGGATCACAGAGGAATTCTTCAATCTCATCACACAGCCAAAGAGTTTCGACAGAATTAAACCATCTACTTAGATCCTAGAAAACATGTTCAATGTATTAGTTTGACAGAGCATTATTGATAAGCAAGTATATTGACAAGTTCGTAAAAAGTATCACAATACCTCTACCTAAGGTTTCACTCTGTTAAGCTCCTCAGCAATAGTTGGGTCGTTCATGTTAGGACCGTGTTTTTTTATTTTACGCCGTTTAACTTGTAGATTGTTTTATGGCGAAACAGGTTCCATGAGAATCCTCTTGTCGGGTGGTAACCGACTTAAAGCCTTTTGAAAATGTGACAAATTCATAAACGCGCATCGTTTTTTCTTCTTCTCCTCCTCCAACTTCAACATGTCAGCTTCTTCCAACCGCAACCTATTAGCCTCTTCCAGCCTTAAGATGTTGGCCTCAGCATTCAACTTCTCTTCTTCCGACTATAACCTTTCTTCCTCTGCCAACGCGAATCTTAATTCCTCTAAAAGGAGATACTCCTGAAATAGACTAGCGCTGATGACATTTGTATATAACGGCCATACAACTAAATGCGAAGAAGAAATATTAACCTGAGCAAAGTCCACGTCAGATTTCGGCAAGTCGATCAGTTTGAGATAAATGCTGTTAAGTGAATCGGAAAAGGCAGTCCTTGTGTTTGGAAAATGTGACTCAAAATCAAGTTTGTCCTGTAAAAAAATATGCATGAAATTTCTAAAAATAAACAATGGCAGCGAGAAATAACTATAGATTAGTTGAAAGGAATACCCAAAGACCACCAGTTCTGTCTTGTGCAAGAACCTGTGAAGGTCTAAGTGTTAGGAAATTCCGGCAGGTGATGTTAAAAAAAAAGTGAATCTACTATTCTTATATTATAATGAATATAAAGAGAACCTATATAATACACTCAAGTTTAAAAACTTGGCGATTCATACCGGAAATTACATGATCCTTAAGGCTTTTTGTTCTGGAACTACTTGCACTCTTGCATTGTTTTGAATTTACTTTCAAACCAGTTTTCGCACGTTGCCGTGACTTTTCAAGTCTAGAAAAGTAGGTATCAACAAGGCTGTGCTGGGTCCTGACCGGCGGTCTGGGAACGTAGTCATTGAAAAAATCTTGGCTATCTATCCACCATGCACATTGGAACTCATGTATAGTAGGTCTCATATCAGTAATTGTAGTTGAATCCTAAAGTTCAGTAATGGTTCAAAAAAAATATATGGTTTAGTTAATTACTTTGACATACATACGACACAATTTTATAAGGGATTCGTAATTAAAGTCATAAACTGCTAGTTCTGGGCAATCACTGCAAATAATATTTCCACTGCTAGCTAGCTTGAAAACACTGCTAGTTCTGGGCAATCACTGCTAGTTAGTTTCTGATGATTGTGGAAACTATAAGAGCTGTTTTGTAACTTTTTGGTGATAACATATTTATTCCCCAAATCACTGCTGAGGCAGGGCAGTGGAAACGTAAGAACGACCCAACCAATGGCAACTACTAATGTGAATAGTTCTTTGCAATTCAACACAGGTGGAGGAATCCCTAGACAACTGGCTAATTTAGGGGACATGGATGTTCAGGCTAGGTCTGATGCAATGTTAGACACATCTCGAATAGATGAGGGTAGTTTGGAACACCAACATGATTTGACGACTAATGGCTTTCTACATGATGACAATTCCAATGATCCACTTCTAGGACCAGGTTACACAGGTTAAGGTGGTGAGGATAATATGAAACTCAATCTCAAATTGACGGATATATTCACAAGTATGGAGTCAAAGATCAGTGGTCTTAAAATTTCGACAACAACTCGCGCTGAAACAATCAGGAGGTTCAAAGCACAGGGTAAGTGTTTTGGAGAGACTACGAAGGCCAAGGTTCCATGCATTCAGGAAAGTGAAGAAACTGGGAAAGAAGGCAAGCTGCAATATGATTAAAAGTTTAGATGATGCATCCAAACAGGGGAGGAGTGAGAGTACAAATTCAGGCGACGCATGGAAGGTAAAGAAGCAGTACTGGATGATTCTTTAAAGGCTGCAGTTGAAGAAAAGGATAAGGAAGTGGTGCAGGGAATCAGTGCCAGTGTTGCTGCATCCGCTGATAGTATTGAAGTAACCACTGCTGCAACAACTGCTGGTATTATTATAGCCACTGCCAATTCATACGTTTCAAGCCTAGAGGCAACATCTGCTACAATTATAAGCACCACAATAACACCAGCACCAAAACCAAAATAAGCCTGAGAATGAGGTTGCCATACAATTTCTCAACATAAAGCAATCTGACCCTATCCCTGCACCCAAACCTATTGCTAAGAGTCTACAGATTGGTGAAACTGTGCAGAAAGGTGTAGTTACTGAACCTGATATTGGAAAGGGTAAAGGGATTGCAGAGCCAACATTGAAATTTAAAAGTAGAGAGGAGCATATAGCCTTAATTTGCAGTGTTCAAAATCAACTAATCCAATTGTTCATCCACTGCTGAGAAAGATTGAGAATATTGCTGATTATGAAATTCATTTGGCCATCAAAGGCAAGCCTCAAGGTAGAATGAAAAGAAAGGCAGACAGATAAAAAGCATTTGATGAAGAATCTGAGTCTGATAAGATATTGTGTGCTTAGATAGGTGGAAATGGAACATCTAATTTTGTGTGTAGGTTTACTTTTTTTTTACCTATAAACAATAAATAAATAACAACAAAGTTTAACTGGCTTACGTTTGAAAAAAGGTTCAAACGATCAGTTCTTTTAAAGATGGACTTCCTAGACCAGGCAAGTGCTCTTGGTATCACATTTGGATGTTTAATCCACCAAGCATGAGATTTTTCAAACTACTCAAGGATCCACACCTATGAGAATAAAAAAATAAAAAATGAAAATAAAACATATAACTTATATACAAATCAATAAAAATGTTAAGTTGGAAAATGGATACCTGAAACCCAAACACAAATCCAGACAGTGTGTATGTTGGACAATGCTTTGGATCTTTCTTCAATCTTAAAAGGTGGTCATCCGCGTGCTTGTCAAATACATTATGAAGTTGGTCGTATAAATGAGTCCAAATATGCTCACCCCATGGAAAAGCATTCCAATCATCTAGATTATCAACTAACCTCATCAGTGTATCATCCACCTCGCATGTCAACAAACGACCCATAAAGATCACCTCTAAGGCTAACAAAAGACAAAGACGTACAACATCTTCATCAGATATCTGTCGAAACCGCTCTTCATCCTCGATAACACCAATAACATCTAAGTTGTTTAGAATATACCCTTGCTTGTCAGGAAATACCCTGTTACGAAAATTTAGAGAACCAGATGTATACAACCCAAAGCTTAGAGATCTAAATCGCAGACCGGTCATTAGACAAAACTCACGACGACCAAAATGTAAAGCATGCCCTTCAATATATAATCTATGATGTGCGTTTCATGTTCAAAAAATAACAGATCAATCCATCTTCCAAAGCAGGTATTCCTAAACAAGATGCGGCGTCTTGCGTCTAACTTTTGCTTTATCAACCAAAAGTAGTTCAGTTTACTGGTAATGATTAACTTAGCTTCATAGTCCTAAACAAGGTCAACAAAAAAAAAACAATTTAAATCAGACCATGGATGGAATCTATACCAACGTCGTAAACAATTACGTATACGATGCATATAAACCACTCCTTATTAGTCTAGAGAGTGCCACTAAAATTTTTAATGAACCAGGTTATGTTACATACCTAACAGACGACATCTACCGTATTATACCCTACATAATTACGAATAAGACAGACATAAAAGAGGAGAAATCAAATGTATTAATCGAATAACAACAAAGATTTGTTGAAGCATATAACCAATTGGAAATAAATAATGTACAATAAAAAACGAGGAAAATATTTACGTACCATATTAGGCCACATTTTTAAACAAACTTGATCAATCCAATGTGGGTTGCACTCAACAGTGTACCTTTATAGCTGGTGACATAACTGACGATACAAGAAAAAGAGGGACTGGCGAAGATGACGGTCTCATTTGTGAAAACAACTTAGTTACAATGCTTTTATGCGAGAAGCAAAAACAGAAAAAAACGGTAACTATGAATGTTTTTGTGCGAGTGGGGAATTGATTTTGAATACATATGTAATGTACTTTCACTATTCAATTGTGTACGTTTTATGTAATGTAAAATGACCAAAAAACCTTTTTTAAAAAATACGGTTGCCCAGCGATTTTTGGTTGGCCAAAAAACAATACCTTACACATACGGGACACTTGTCAAAATTTCAATGAGTTGCCCAATGACAGCGGTTGCCCTCGGTCTATTATCAAATTAAAAATAAAAGTGGTCCAAAAAGTGATAAGCTTCAGGGCGCGCTGTCTATTTGCGTCATTTTCCCTTCTTATAATTATAGCAAAAAGGAAAGGGCCCTACGAGGCTTTGAAAACCACTCAAACTAATTACAAAACTTCTTTCTACTTTTATTCGAAATTTAATTATAAGTAAGCATCTTCACATCAATAACTATTATCTCTTTCTTTGGTCTCTGAGATGAAAAATTCCTTTGTAGAATCTGTTAATAAAAATAAGCCGTAAAAACGTTTATTTATATTTTATGATCTTTTAATGTTTTGTCGATAACAAACGTAAAATCATTTTAACGAAACAAATAAAATACGTAAATGGTTTGAGCCAATAGTTTACTAACATACTTATATTTTCATATAAACCACTAAACAAGTAATAGTGCTTTCATGATTTAGTAATGCATATGTACAACAACTAGTATTTACATATTGGGTAGATATATACATACTTAGTATGTATTATAATGGGTAGAAGTTTAAGTATTTAACCCATTGACTTAATACATTGAATGTAGTTGGGTAAAACCCAAATTTCATGACCCATACCCATGGAGCATAACCCATGACCCATTGCATGACATCATGCATAAGTCATAATGGGTATTATCCATTACCCATGGAGCTAACCCATAACCCATGGACTAGATGCATTGCATCTTCTAGATACATTGTATCTACTTGGATACCCATGGTCCAAAGTCTAGGATCCATGCCCCATAACCCATGACCCATGACCCAAAACCCATGGGTAATGAGGAGCGTCTCACGGATCCCCCGAAATACACTAGACGGATCCCTCCAACAAGGGATGCGTGGGATCCGTGGAACAGTAGCAAACTTTTGTCTATAAATAGTGAGCCATTTCTTCATTTTGACTTACCCCTTTCACACATATTTTCTCTTCGTGTTGTAAACTCTCTAACCTCGGATCCAATGGATCTTTCTATGTAGTTTGTGTTTGTGTGATTCTTTAGGTTCTTCTTAAAGGCGAGATCACCACCTCTTGAAGTCGAGCAAGCTCAAGTCCATGGGTTGCCAAGCTTCGTCATCATCAAGACTACTGATGGTATCTTGTTGATAGTTCTTTTCTTTCTCATTAGAAGTGTTGTGTCAAAGACATAGGTGAAAGATGTATAAAGGGTCAACACGAAGACATTAGTGAAAGGTGTCGAAGAGTCATATTGAAGGCATTAGTGAAAGGTGCCAAAGATCCGAGTCAAAGGCATTAGTGAAGGGTGCCTAGAAGTCGAGTCAAAGGCATTAGTGAAAGGTACCTAAGATGTACATTCGATATGGTGTGTCGATGTACAAGATAGATTTGTATTGGGTCAAAGGATATTGATATCCTTGTTGATGCTGTCATAAGGAGTGGATCTACTTTGGATAGTAAGTTGTGTAGTGTTGGGTAGTAGTTCCACCTTTGTAATGGAACTCGGTATCTAGCCTTGTACCGGATAAAGTGTAGGCGACGTTGTGATAGGTTTGGTTCTACCTTGTGGAAGAACCCGGTGTCTAGCCTTGTACCGGATAAAGAGTAGGCGACGTTGTGAAGGCTTCTCTTCCACAAGGAGTTTGTGTTGTGTAGTGATTACAAACTCTCGAGTAGGTGACTCGGGGAGTGGAGTAGGGCAAGGAAGGTGTCCTTGTAGCCGAACCACTATAAATACTCGCATTGTGGTTTTGTGATTCTTACTCTTTATCTTAGTTTTATTTATCTATATGCTTGTCTATCAACATCCAACACACACGTTCAAATAGATTGACATGTCGATCTAAATAATTTAAAACCAAGTTTTAATCAGTAAAAGTATTCAACCCCCCCTTCTAGTTTTCCACAATTGGTATCAGAGCTTCGTTACTAAGTCTTTAAAGTATATTTTACCTTAAAAACTTGACACAATCCGTGTATAATTAAAAACTACAAAGAATGTCTTTTATAAAAATAAACACCATGTCATAAAAACAATTTTGTAGGATGTTGATTAGATGACAACATTATATTTCTTATTTCTTATTTTATTTTACTAAATTGCACTAACCTTTCTTGTCATTTTTCTTTGTTAAAGCTCATTTTTATCAAGCAATAGGAATTCCTTGGTAACAAGATTACCTTTCCTAAGAAGGTATCTTAATTATCATCTAGATCACGAAGGAACCGGAGTTGTCTATTGACATTTTTTTGTCAAAAGAAAAAGACACTCATAATTACATTAGAGGTATGACTTTCTACTTATTTCTAAATAACATTAGCTTAAGAATAAGTATGCTTGCATTGGGTATTATATGATTATCTTCTTTACATACTCATGTTTTACACGTAGCTTCGTTAGGAAACTTTTCCTGCAAACGTGTTACTTTTCCGTCTATAGTCTAGGTTTATTAACATGTGTCTTTTATTTTTTTTCTTAATCCATAAATCAAATCTTTCTAATAATAAAACAAAACACAAATCTCAAAAATTCCTCCTTCCCCATAAAATCTCCCTCCACTCGTCAACTCCACCAAACCCTCATTTTTCAAATCTTCCACTTTCAAAATTTACATCTCATTCAAACTTCATCTTCCCTCTCATCTCATCTCATCTCATCTCCAAATCAAAACCAAGGAAGAAGTTCATCATCATGGTTTATGTCGCCTTCGTGTCATCGTCTTAACACTCATCGCTCTCGTGTATCCCATGATCAAGTTTTCTCATGGAGACATGTACTTTGTGTTGTTAATCTGCATTTGTATCATATATCCAATCCTTTGTATAGCTCTTAGCGTTGAAATAAAATATTACTAATGTCTTAGTTCTTTTTCTCGTTTGTTTTTCGTTATGTGTTTATCATTTTCTTTTCATTTGTATCTTTCACCTTAACATACTTTCGAAACCTATAATGCATGCTTAACTAGTAAATATTGGCTAGAACACACCTTCCTTTTATAAAACTAAAGGTTGCAAAAACTATTTTACGTCAAGACCAATTTTCTGTCACTGCAGATCCACGAATCCCTAAAGTTTAACTAGCCGGATCCCTCTTGGAAGGGAACCGTGAGAACCGTGGAAATGGGAAACAGAATCTCATAAAAATCTACCATAAAAGGAAAAATCCCACTAGAATGTTTAGTACTAAGTAAGTTAATCGTCATTGTTAATAAAAATCGAGTAAAAACATTAGGAGATGATTTTTCATCTATCAAATGTCCTTCGATGCATTTCCTTATACTAACTTCTCACTTCCATAGGTCTCGTCATGAGTCATGAGTATGAATTCAACTTTCAACTAACTAACGTCTACATTCCTAATATCTCCCTTGAGCCCAATACACCTGGTAATCATGTCCGTGGGTTCAATAATCTCGAAACTCGTCACTTCCATGAAGGACGTATTGTTGACACACTTCTACTATACGAAAAAGTATCAATACCTCTTTCCGACCATAGGACTAGAAGGCCTTCTCCGAATTAACGAGAAAATCTTTCCACAGTTTGTATTGGAATTCTTCCGTCAAGTTGAACTCGTTCGTAACGAGGATCGATCTCTATCACTTTGGTTTTGGATCAAAAACCAAAAGTTTGGCTTAACCCTTGGGAAATTTGCTCACATCTTCGAATTCCAAATCATGGGCAATGTTCCTTCACTGAAAATTGGTCTCTTGATTCTCTGTTCAACCATCGTGAAAAAAATACTCCATATTATTCACACATACCTTCCCCTCAAGAATTAACTCGCATGTTATGCAAACCTCGACCCTATTACTCTGATCCAAACATAATCTATACACGTGATATCCGAGATGAGTTTAAACCTCTCGCAGTCATCCTACATGAAAATGTATGGAGTCTTAGGAGAAATCGAGAAATCCTTCCCGCTTGTTGTGCTCACATAATGTATTGTTTACTAACCCAACAACCATACAATCTCGCCTATTTCTTTGCAAGACGAATTGTAAACCTTCAAGGCAACAAGAACAAACTAATCCCTTATGGAATGTTCCTGACACGCCTTTATCATCATATCATGTACTTCCATCCTCAATTTCAAAGTCCGTTGTACGTACTTGTGAATAAGATGATGGAACCTCTAAACACATCTCACCTCAAGTCTTTCTTCATCCCTGAATTGGCAAATACTCATCATCCATTTGATGATCCATCTAGCGAGAACGCTCAAGAAACTTAGTTTCCTTTCCAAATAGGTTCAATCCTTAGATTTCACCTTTTATCATTGTAATGTGATTCTTCTCATGAAATAAAACATTTAACGTTTGATGTCTTACCTATATAGTTGTTCAAACTTCTTAGAAAACACTGGCTTTGAAATACGATACCTTGTGCAACTTTTTGCATACCTTCTGTGAAGGTACTGTTTAGCAGGAGATGGATCCCTAACTTTGTACTAGACGAATCCCTCCACTTAGGGAACCATGAAATCCGGGCAAACAGAAATGCAGTTGCAGAGTTTATATATCAAACCATCTCCTTAGACAACTTCACACTTGCTAAACATAATGCCTTAGGATCACTTAAGCCTTCCTCAAGCTCAGTAGGGATCACACTCACTTATTGTCAACTTAGAATCACATTAAAAAGTGCTTTTAGATTTATCATTTCACCAAAACTCATCATCCTTCCGCTCCAATACTCATACATCATCACTCACATGTCAACACATCTAGCTTTATAATTCTCTCAATTTTAGCAAATTGAACTTTTTCATGCTTACCCCAAAATGGGTTAAAAACTAAATTTTCATTTCCTATCATTTTTAAGGAATTTTTAAATTTTATCTTAAGTTACCATCTGATCTTTAGGATCATTTAGCACCACTTGAAACTCTCAAATTTCCTAGTGTCATCTTTGATCATTCATTGGTACTCATAAAGTCCCATTTTCTTTCATAAAAGGCAATCATTAACTACCATCACTCATTGCCATTAACCATTTAAGTCTCCTTTCATTTAAAACACTTAGGAAGTCTGAAACACTCAAAATGTATAGGTACTAGACCTTACAAAACATCATTTTTTCTCCTTTCTTGGCTGCTGAGAGCCGGATCCCTAGGATTAGCCTAGACGGATCCCTCATTGGAGGGAACCGTGGAAACCGGCTGACAGTTTCAGCTAATCCTAGCTAAAAAATCATTTCAAGCTCTCCTTGCTAAGTTGAACACTCCATCTTGTCTTAATTAAACTCCTAGATAAGTGCAACTCTGAAGTTGACTCTTGTGCATACAAATCATCACATTCCAAAGAATCTTAGTGGCTTAAGTCTTGAATGAATTTGCCAAATCCTTCCCTTTATAAACCATCTTATTAGGACTCCTAAATTCATCATCTACAACCTCATTCTCAGCATTTACAAACCTTTACAACACTAATTTTTAATCATCTCATCATGAGGAAAGCTCCTAATGGTAACTCATCCACCAAAGGACCACCCAAGAAACTTGCTCGTGTTATTCACGAAATTTCTTCAACCGAATCATCTCCCGTTAAATCCAAAAATGCTAGGATCTCCCCTCCACCTATCAAACCAATCTCCAAAAAGATTGTTCCCACAAAACTACCAATGCCAAACACCACCATACCCCCTAAACTAAACACTCCTATTTTTACTAAACCATCACCCTTAGTGCCTAGAGCCATATCATTCACCACTCCACTCTCATCATCACACCCCTACAATTTAGAGGACTTGCCTCCTAGGCCATCTCATCCTCCACCATTGCCAACATTCTCTTTAATAGAAAGAATAGCGCAAAAAAATCAAGGTGTTGAATCAACACTAGCCCCGGAATCTTTTTCTATGTCACCCTCAAATAGTCCCTATTGGATTATGAGGAATCATCAAAGTCAACCACCCGATCACATGGAAGTAGATACCTCTCTACCACCATCCTCATCACATATTCCACCACCACCACCTTTGGTTGAATCACCTCCAAATATATCCCTACAAATTCCTCCTTCTTTTGTAGAATCTCAACCAAACCTTCCATCTCAAGCCATTCCTTTTCTACCACCACCATTTCCGAGCCATGACAAAGATTGTTATTATTGTCAACATGTTAAAAGCTTGATACATGAAGTACGTGAAGATCAACGTTTCATGTTTTATCACCTCCTCGAACGTTTAGATGAGATCAACAAACCTAAACAACCATGAGCTTAAGGATTCAAGTGGTGTCCTAGTCTTAAGCTTAACTTAGATAGTTTAAGAATCATATTACATGGTTAAGTCATTCTCTTAGCTTTAGAGATATGTAGATCATTTCTCGTATTTTTATTGAATGAAATTACATGTTATATGCCATATTGTCTTGAGAATATGTTTGGTGCCTTAATACATATCTCATTTTGATGTTAACATCACATTTTACATCACCATTGTTGTATTAAGCCTACAGACAGACGAATCCCTCAGTTTAGCTTAGACGGATCCCTCCAAAGAGGGAACCGTAGGATCCGTGCAACAGAAGACTTGTTTACTACTAACTTGAGTCTTATTTGCAGGAAATTATGCTTTATATACTTGTTTTCTAACATTTGTTTTGTAGGTTTTCAATACACACATAAAGACTTTGACACCCTTAGCTAGGGGGAGTTTCATGTCAAAGCAATACATTGCAAAATCATTCACATAGGATTATATTACATAACATCCTCCTTGCAAAGGTGCAATCATTAAGGGGGAGCATATTCGTCACAAAGACGAAACCATTTGCAAACATAATTGCAATGCACTAGTTTAGTATTTCCTCTTACTTAACGCCCTCACAAAGGGATGGACTCGTCAAGGGGAAGCTAAGTCGAGAATACTTCTCCTCACTGACTCTCTATTTTTTATTGTTTTTCACACGTTTTTCTTAAAACAATGTGTTAGTTTCTTTTCGACGCTATTTTTATTTCGACAAAAAGGGTGAGAAGAGAGTAAAAACTCCAATTCAAGCTTTTACTAATTTTAGTTTTTCCTTAAAATAATCTTATGTTTGGTCATCAACAAAAAGGGGGAGATTGTTATACAAATAAGCCGTAAAAACGTTTATTTATATTTTACGATCTTTTAATGTTTTGTACATAACAAACGTAAAATCATTTTAACGAAACAAATAAAATACGTAAATGGTTTAAGCCAATAGTTTACTAAAATACTTATATTTTCATATAAACCACTAAACAAGTAATAGTGCTTTCATGATTTAGTAATGCATATGTACAATAACTAGTGTTTACATATTGGGTAGATATATAAATACTTAGTATGTATTATAATGGGTAATAGAATGGGTAGAAGTTTAAGTATTTAACCCATTGACTTAATACATTGAATGTAGTTGGGTAAAACCCAAAGTCCATGACCCATACCCATGGAGCATAACCCATGACCCATTGCATGACAACATGCATAAGTCATAATGGGTATTATCCATGACCCATTGAGCTAACCCATAACCTATGGACTAGATGCATTGCATCTTCTAGATACATTGTATCTACTTGGATATCCATGATCCAAAGTCTAGGACCCATGACCCATAACCCATGACCCATGACCCATGACCCAAAACCCATGGGTAATGAGGAGCGTCTCTTGGATCCCACGAAATACACTAGACGGATCCCTCCAACAAGGGATCCATGGAACAGTAGAAAAATTTTGTCTATAAATAGTGAGCCATTTCTTCATTGTGACTTACTCCTTTCACACACATTTTCTCTTAGTGTTGTAAACTCTCTAACCTCAGATCCAAGGGATCTTTCTATGTAATTTGTGTTTGTGTAATTCTCTAGGTTCTTCTTAAAGGCGAGATCACCACCTCTTGAAGTCGAGCAAGCTCAAGTCCATAGGTTGCCAAGCTTCGTCATCATCAAGACTACTGATGGTATCTTGTTGGTAGTTCTTTTCTTTCTCATTAGAAGTGTTGTGTCGAAGACATAGGTGAAAGATGTCTAAAGGGTCAAGACGAAGACATTAGTGAAAGGTGTCGAAGAGTCATATTGAAGGCATTAGTGAAAGGTGCCAAAGATCCGAGTCAAAGGCATTAGTGAAGGGTACCTAGAAGTCGAGTCAAAGGTATTAGTGAAAGGTGCCTAAGATGTACATTTGATATGGTGTGTCGATGTACAAGATAGACTTGTATTGGGTCAAAGGATATTGATATCGTTGTTGATGTTGTCATAAGGAGTGGATCTCTTTTGGATAGGAAGTTGTGTAGTGTTGGGTAGTAGTTCCACCTTTATAATGGAACTCGGTATCTAGCCTTGTACCGGATAAAGTGTAGGCGACGTTGTGATAGGTTTGGTTCTACCTCGTGGAAGAACCCGGTGTCTAGCCTTGTACCGGATAAAGAGTAGGCGATGTTGTGAAGGCTTCTCCGCCACAAGAAGTTTGTGTTGTGTAGTGATTATGAACTCTCGAGTAGGTGACTCGGGGAGTGGAGTAGGTCAAGGAAGGTGTCCTTGTAGCCGAACCACTATAAATACTCGCTTTGTGGTTTTGTGATTCTTACTCTTTATCTTAGTTTTATTTATCTATATGCTTGTCTATCAACATCCAACACACACGTTCTAATATATTGACATAAGTCGATCTAAATAGTTTAAAACCATGTTTTAATCGGTAAAACTATTCAACCCCCTTATAGTTTTCCACAGAATCTCAAGCCGAGAGACACAATAGATAGGCCGGAGGTTCCACCATTGTAGAATCTCAAGCCATGTAATCTTTGCAATACTACAATGAACAAAAATGTGATTTTCTGTCTCCAAGTATTCGTCACAGATAGGACATCTTACCGAGTGCAAGTCAATCTCACATTTTTCAAGATTTATACGAGTTGGAATTCGCTCTTTTGCAACCTGCCATGTGGTGATATTTACCTTAATAGGGACTAACTTGTTCCATCTAGTAATGGAGTTGTCCAAGGAGGGGTTGCATTAGTAATTAATTCCATGAAAGAGGCCACTGAATATTTCCTTAAATTACGGTGCATTCCCAATAGTTAGGTAAGCAAGATAGGGAAAGGTTTGAAATTATATTGGTGCGTCTTCAAGCTATTGTGTTTCATTAGCCAAGAAAGGATGACGCCTTGAGGCCCACTAGAATCGAAGCCATCGAGGGAGATTTATCAGCAGGAACAATAGCAATTGTTTCTACAGTGGCGTAATTGAGGTTATTGGTTATCAATCACAAACCCAACAATCCCTTTTGAGTTTCAAGATTAAAAAGATGAGGGTAAGTGGTACTAAGTGGAGGACCTTCCAACCATCTATCCAACCAAAACCGAGAATTTTATTTCCCTTACCAATATGTTATTTGAAAATTGTAGCCTTGTAGGCAGGTTGATGTTATACGCATGGTAGTCATTCTTTTCTCGGTAAAAGGGTTACCCCCGGTAAAATATTATGACTAAAAAAAAAAAAACAATTTAAGTACAACGGATGTAGGTGAGTCCCACACCTCAGTCCAAAAGGGCAAACCAAAAGCGCCTACAGTACTTTAGACCTAAACTAGCATAGAAATGATATGTCATACGTATGTAAAATAAAAAAGAACAACCTATCTAAGGTGACCACGGAGACTAATGTTATATGTATTAGCAAACTTCAATTGTGCATCAGTCAGACCATAATTATCAAACTCATCATCATCATAAGGGTTTTGGTCATATGTGTCCTCCTCCCACTGTTTCAATAAGCTCTTCATGCCTAATCCACTACCAATTTTAGAACCGTCAAATGCCATAAAACTTGTGATTTTATTGTAGTCCTCAAGAACTTTATCATTATCACTATCACTATCCGAAATAACCAAATTCCAAACCTTAGAAACCGAATTACCAACTTTTTTCCATCTTTAACCATGTCAGGTGTGCTCTTTGAAGAAGGAGAAACATGGAAGAACTAGTGAATTTTTCATTGTTTTCCATGTGTCCTTCATCAACATTAGTAGCATCATTACCACTAGATGCTACATTAACAGTAACACCTTCATCCAAATCAACAATAGGCGTATTAAAATTACCACTTGGTTGAACATTTTCCATAGTAGAATCATCTATCTCATTAAGAGCAGCAAACGCATTAGAAGTACTAACCACATTACGATCTTTAGTAGGTTGTTTAGAAGGAGACGCCATGTTGGTTGAAGTGTTCGCCACTTTCACAGCATTCTTTAGTTGTCTAGATGTAGACACCTCTTTTGTGTTATCTTTAGTAGGATAAGTCTTGGTATCCTTAGGAGCAACCAGTCAATACTTAAATTTGTTCATTTGAATAGCATTGAACTTCTTAGTATTACCACCTTCCCGCTTTACAATAGTAAATCCATAATTAGACAACTTCTTAGATACACCCGGATGGATATCTTTACTTTTACCTATCTCATTCATCACACGTTTTGGAGCAACTTTCGGAAAATCATCATCCAAGTGACCATAGAGCAATTAAGTACTACACCGAGGTGGTTCCCACTCGTATTAAATGTGAATAGTTTCCTTTGTATAGAGAATATGAAATATCTTGTTATGTAAGCTTTCGCCTATGTAACGGGCTGAGATATGGGATTCACTCATATCCTTTGTACCTAAACGTTTTTTTGGAGTAATATATTTACCGGGTCTTTGACCTTTTACCCAAAAAGAATAGTTTCCTTTGTATACCCTTCCCCCACGAGTCTAGGAACAACCAACACTAAATTGTCACAAAATTCATTGGATTCATTGATTTCAATCAAAGCTCTTGCATAACTACTATGCCCCCATGACTCAAAACACATGGTATTAGTATAAGAATCAAGCATCATAGGAGTACCAATTTTAGAAGCAATCAAACTCAAACCATACGGAGTATAAGCAACCAAAGGGACATCGTGAAACGTCGCCCATACTGTAATACAAGACAAATCTTCTTTAAGAAGACTTATCGATTGAGACCATTTATTAAAAAAGATGGGGATTCCACGAATCATCCACGGTCTATCCCGGAGAATAGACTCAACATCCTGTATAGACGAGAACTTGAAAAAGAAAACCATCCGCATTCATCGTAACTTTCTGAATCCCATATTTTCCCCAATTGTTACGCACAAACCATTCAACCACAGGAAATGCAAGTCTTTTACCCAATAAAACACCTAAAAAGCGAATTTTTCATCCGCTCATTTTCACCTCTTGTACCGAATCTATAGGTAAACCCACATCATAATCAGCATCCTTATGTAGCGTCCCTTTATAAACTGAAAATTTGCTTTAGTAGAAAATGCAGGGCTGATTTTAGAAGCATAAGACGAGGGGGCTTCCACATTAGTTTTGGTCAATGGTAGGTTGTCTACCTTGTCATCAGAATGCATAGAAGCATGAGCAACACCACTCACTGTCTCTTCAAAACTTTTACACACAGCCATAGTAACAATAGTAGGTTTGAGTGGTTTTCCATCTTCGCCCAATAAAACTGCTTTACCATCAAGCAATTGCTTTTGTAGGTTACGGATCTTAGAAGCAAGATCAACACCAGAATCCAAACTAGAACCCCATACCTTAACACTTTCAGTTGGTACAGCCTCATTCACTTTCAAAACATATGTCCCGCTATCAGCCACACCAACAACTTGGTCCAAAATAACCCCATCATCGCCCTCAACAGCAGTCACACTCTCGTTACCATCATTTGACAGAACATGATTACCACGAACACCTAACTCAGAAAGAGACGGGAAATCAGACACCATGGATGACGAACCAAGATTAGCTCCACTCGATTCATTCTCTTTTTTTTTTTATCTTTTTCACCTCATTCACCCGAATCCAAAAAACCTTTCCTCATTGCAATTCAAACCAAAACAAAACAAGAAAGAAATCAAACAATGTATAGTCTTCACACAAACGCAGTAAATCCTAATCAGTTAGGGATTTAAAACAAACATATCTAGCCCCGTCACATGTTGGAATTGTACCATCAAAAGATGATAAACTTCAATGATTGTCTTGATTATATTGTAATTTAATAAGTGTTTAACAATGAGGCGTCACAAAACCCTAATAAATGAAACGCATGATACTCATATTTTAACATGGAAATTTGGTACCATGGACCCGTTTTGGATCAATGGAATAAGCATATGCGCTTATCTTGTCAATTCGGTTTTCTGCGCTCCGCCATTTTCATTACATTGCGATAGTTGGCTGACGGGAAGCAATGTTGTTTTGAATCACATCCTGGAGTCCGTTATGCATGAGGCTTGTAGCGAATTGAGCGCCTAAACACCTTTAAGGACACGGAGTTTAGTTCCGTCCGGAGCTCTATAACGATTTAATTTCGCTGTCATCTACAGATTAGTCCCTTAACATTAAAAGGTTGCGGGTTCAGATCACTTGCGGGTTTACTTCTTTTACTGAGTGTTATTCCTTGGGTGAGACAATATGATATATGTTATCTCAGTTATTCACTGGAGGGCGTGTATGAAAGAGTCTTAAACAAACGCTAAACTACCACAACCAACACAGTGATTTGAGACTAGCAAATTAACTAGCAGGCACACTAAACTACAAAAACCAACACAGTGATCTGAGACTAGCAAACTAACAAGCACACTAAACTAGAACAACTAACACAGTGATTTGAGACTAGCAAACTAACAGGCATTGAACAACGACACTCTAACTTACAATGTAAAAGACTATTCACTTTAACTTGTCACAACTATTTCACTTTAAATCTTGTCACGACTATTGGCCAACTATCTAGAAAAATGAAACTCGAAACTTGCTAAATAGCTGAACTGAGAATATAGTACCAAAAGGCTGCTATTCATACTTCATATTTCTTGCAGGTCTATAAATACTAGATGTGTGACTCTAACACACTCATCAGATCAATAATACCTTAAATCTAGACCGGAAAAAGAGTTCAATAATTTACAACATTGAACAATGAAATCCGTCATGATGGCCAAAAATATACCACATCAAACATGGCCAAAAGTCGTGAGAACAATCATCACAAAAAAATGACCTGACAAACTCACGGACAAAACCCATGTGTGAGGCCAGTCTGTTTCATAGCCGTAACTTCTTCGACATTTTAACTTGCAATGAGGTATGTTTTTCAGGACATAGAACAATAAAAAAATGCCAAACAGAGGGCATCCGTTATCTGCGAGTCTTGCTAAATTTTGATAGATAGCCTATTTCCAATCATGTACTACAAAAGAGTTGAGAAAAGGCAAGTTAAAAGCTTGGATATCAACACCAGATATGTCCGAATTCTAACCATTTCATAGATGTATGAGACTCCATCTCCTTTAATTTACAAATATGGCCTATTTCCAATCATGTACATCAAAAGAGGTATTAAAAAAACCACTTGTTTCCACATTGAAGTATCTTTGTTTTTCATACCCTAGCACCATTTAGCAAGCAATTCTAGCTAGATTTCTAGCATACAAACTTCTTGTACCAAGCCCTGGTTTGTTTGTGCCCTAGAGGACCTTTACCCAAGAGGTGACACAATGCTTTTATCATTTTCATGACTACCTCCCCTAAAGAATCAATTTCTAACCGTTTCAATGCAAATTTCCTATCCAAGCACTATTGTCTATCTCTCAACACCTAATCCAAAATGCTTTTTTTTTGGAGAAAGTTGATTGAACATTAGATATAGCATAAGAGAAAACCCCAAGGGGACCATCAACGACTTGTCTTTCCTCAACCAAAGAGGATTAATTATTAGAATTAATAGAAAATATAATCTTATTCAGCCTGCTTGCTAAACTTGAGAAATGATAGAAAAGATAATCCTCGATATATTTGTATTCACACCTGATGTGTGGGAGAGGGTAGTCAGAAAGGGAGGTAAGGTCCTTATCTTTCGGGATTAAACTTGTAATGGATGAAGTACACCTTATTGGAATTTTACGGGAGTTTCAGTTGGAGATGATGTCAACAATATCCAATATCGTTAATCTTACACCCAAAAGTAAATACTTTGGGTCCTAACGTACTCCAACTTCCACAATCGTAAACTAGCATATTGATTGTTTTTATCTCTAGGTATGCTTAAAGAACAACTTATACATATCAGAGAAGAGCTTCTTGTACCGGCTACATACTAGAGGAGTTACCAAAATGCAAACTTATAGATTACTTCCTAAATGACACCGGCCATATTGTCGCAAGTCCTAGAAGACTCAATAATGGAAAGACCATAAATTCAATGCCTACACTTCTCATCCTTACAAAATATAAAGAAAACCAAATTCCTTAATACTTAAAAAATAGGTAATGCTATTATATAGAAATACCCTACTCATAAAAGGCAATACAATTTATCAATTATTTTATTCAAATAAATATTTAAAAATTAACACATAAAACTCTCACTTCTTCAATGTAAATGCACGGGTAATCGTTTAGTCACTTATAATACCACTGAAGTATTTTGAATTGTCATGTCTACTGTTTGTCTAGTATACATTGACCTAGTACTTGAGATAAAAAACTTTCTTGCTCAACGGCTTCTCAATTTATATTCTAGCTATTACCCAACTAATATTTTTTTTAATTATACCTAAAAGGATGACTAATTGACTACGACATATACTTGAATCACATTCCAACCAGAAGCAATCTGGACAACAATGGTGTGGATATACAGTCAACTATCCGCCCAATTTGCAATGAGTCCTGAATCTGCAGATTAACTTAGGGTAACGTGTCCCTATGCTAGCTAGATCTCTTTGGTCAAATGTGGATGTTGGTCAGATTAACTTAGGGTAATTTACCCTGGTTGGATGCAAATAATTCAATAAGGGAGCTGCTCAAAGTACCAGTGGACAACAGGTAATCATCGATGCAGGTTTAAAGTTTAATATATTGGGTGATGCGAACATGTTTGTGGTGCATTTGGAAAGTGAGAAATGCGAAGAATGTAGACTTTCTAAGGAACCGGCAATTCTGTTTTCTGATTGGCTTTCTATTGGATAGCTACTAGATTTCATAAAATAAACAGGAGCTGGGATTCGTGGATTCGTAATCAATGTACAGCAATGTCTAGTTCTTCTTAGTCTTGGGTTTATCAGGCTTGTAGTTTCTTGTAGGTGTTTGTTGTTGTCTAAAATGTTCCATTAAAAGGGGTCGGTTGTCCATTGTTTTCTAGTATTAGGGGCTTTCTTCTCTCTTTCGTATAAGTTGTGGCAGTACAGTTCTCTTGGCTCATCTTTTCCTCCTGTAAATGAGTGTTTTTTCTAATAAAACCTCGCTGTTCAAAAGGAAAAAACTATGACATAATAACACCACTCTTCCACAAAAGCATGATGAAGGACATCAAATTGAATTATTACAAAAAGACAAGGAAAGTGTATCCCAAATGATGACTAATATAGGTGCCCTCTTCACCAACAGTTCGCCAATCCAGACAGTCTAAAACTATATAAACAAAGAATAAATACATACTGAAGATTTATACGTGGATAAACAAATGAGATGGTATGCAACTGCAGCAACAAAGGGCGGATAGAGTAGCAGGGTCGCTGTATATTGATAAAAAACTAATAGTAGCAACTGAATAGACAGTAACACGTTTCAAATACCGGATACAGCTGCTAATGTCTTTCGGCGATTGTGATCCATATAAATTAGTTACTGAAATATTCGAAAAAGCGGGTGAATCTTTATTACTATTCCTCTAATCCTTCTAGCTACTACAGAACCTTTCTTAGCTAAAGCATCAATACCTAAATGGACTGATAGCAAGCGCATCCTAATAACAATAGAAACCCTCAGCGCGCAATTATAGTTAGATAATTAGGCCGTACTTTTTCTACAATATAATCCACATCCATCTCTGTGAAAATCATTAGTGGCATCACCGTGAAATAAATAAAAGCCGGTATAAGAAAATAAAGAGATTTAAAGCTATTTTACCAGGGTAAAACACCCTTTACCCAAAAAAAAAGAGATTTTAAGTACAATTTCATAACTCATAGGATTTAGCTTAAATTCTTAAACAGAAAAAACTAAGTTTCTAGTACTTGTATCTGAATCTTTCATGTAACAAACAACATAGATCATAGATTCATTTCCTCTTCATAGTAAGAGAAGGCTCTCCATATAATCTTCAGCAGTAATTTCTCCATCCGTTGGAATACTTACAAGATTAACTACTTGGTCAGTTTCTGGATCCCATGCTACATGCTCTTTGTCGTGTATCTGGAGTATTAATTTCCCGTTCTCAGTAAAGTTAATTGGAAAATCAATAGATATATGTGGTTTCCTTGTAAATTCCATACTCCATGACACCTTCTCACCATACTCCTTCATAATCCAAAGGGTAACTGTTTGCATCTCCTCATTTCGCTCCTCCTCGGCCTGCGCTTCCTCTAGTACATCATCCAGATCACCATCTAGTTCATCAGAGAAATTTTCATCTAGAACTTCCGCCATCTCCAAGAGAGCAAGTGATCCTTTGAAAAAGAAAAGGAATAGACGCCGACAACAGCACTCTATTGGCAGCATGATTTCACGGAAAGCCTCAGCACTGAAATCAAATGCAATGATTGACGCACGGCCAAGACCATCATCTTCGTTACATAGCCAATACACAGAATTATTTACCGAAACCGGATACCCACTAAAGTAACGATGATCATTCACTTCAATTGTTTTCCATGAATGACTTTTTAAACTATAGACCTCAGCCTCAAGATCGACATCAAACATCCAGGTTTCAGATTCATGTAATATAGAATCAGACCTTATGCCCTTGCATATGCGGTAAAGCTTTATTACCTTGTAGTCATCAGTAACTTTATCATATCCAAATCCAATATAACGACCTGATTTACGACCCAAAAATTCTATGCGATCGTCTAAGGAAGAGAGAGGAAGGGGTCTGAGTTTTCTAATAGAAGGATTAAAGAGAAGTAATTTTCTCCTACAAATAAGCTGGCCTTCGTGATACTGAGACAAACATCTAACACCATTACACCAACTACCAGTATTATAAAGACCTTCAGATTGATCAATAGATGTGTAATTGAATTCAAATGTCTCGCACACATCATATGCATCTTGTGATAACAAAAGACAGTTATTTTGATAATCATTTCTTAATTCAAAAGACATAATTAGTATAGATGAAGAGGGTAACTTGAAATCAGGTTTTAGAAGATCTTGGTTTTTGATGATCGAGTACCATGATTTGCACACGGCAGTGCATCTGATAATGGTTTTGATTGGTAACCTTTTAAGTATGTTGATCTGAATCTCAACTGGAACATAAGAAGACATCGAAATTGACTTCACACAGTTCTTTGGGAATTAGGGTTTGGGTCAGAAATGCCGTCAAAGCATCTCCTAGCTAGTCTACCTAATTGGGAAACTAGGGTTTTATTTAGTGAGTGTAAAGCACCAAAAATAAGACAACATTGTTTTGTGTGATGGAAAAATTATTTTCGGACACTCATTCCTGGCTCATTTTATCTGTTATTTTTTTTTTTTTAATTTCTTACATTTTTTGAAAAAGATACTTGTGCGGACAACCATATATATATATATATATAAGAAGATTACTTAAAATAAGAAGGAATAAGAAGAACTATAACCGCAAATCCGAGATGCACCGACCTAAATTAGATGCATCCCTATAATCTTAGATGCATTATAACGCACCATAGTGTGTTTTCTAACTTTTAATCAGATGCATATACGTATATTAGATGCATTTCATGATTTCTCTTGTTTTTTGTTCCCCTGCACGTGCCGAAATCATGAAAATCAATTTGCACCATCTATACATCAAATTAACTTTTGAAACTCAAGATGTTGCATCTAAATGAATAGAAATGCATCTAATGCAAGTCGTTGCATCTCAAACGCGTGATTTTGGTCACTTCTCACCACTTCTTATATTAATTTACTTCTCACTGGATCCCTACTCTATATATATATATTTTTTGGGTAAAGGGGAGTAAATATATATATATATATATATATATATATATATATATATATATATATATATATATATATATATATATATATATATATATATATAACAATATAAAAGAACATCCCATTGAAAACGTTAACCTTGGTCCCCACCCCTAACCCTAGACTCTCTCTCTCTTGGTGGCGAATTCATTATCATTAATCGAATTTTATGTTTTGCTGAATTCTACCGTGGTATTCAATCTATAGAATCCTTTAATTAATTCTTAATTCTAACATTAAGATATTAATATTTGATTCTTCTATATCATTGCTAGCGTGCTATTCATTCGAAGGAATCTTTTAATTAGTTATACTACTTATTCGATTCTTTTATATATCATTGTTACGTTTCTTTTTGCTGCTATTTTAGTGTTTCGTGCAACTGATTGATTATGGGTTAGTTTTTATTGATCTTCATGATTATAAACCCTAGTTATTAACTAGGGTTTTATTGGCGTATGCTGCTATTGTACTTGGTTTTGTCTGCTGATTGAGAAGAGCTGTGGTGTTCGTGGGTTTCTTGAGGGATGGAAAAAGGGTTCTTAAAGAGTGTTTCGAGTGGTAAGAAGAGTAGCGAGAATAAGGAGGGATCATCGAGTTCGTTGTTGAGTGACTCGGCCAAGAAAGTAAGGAGTACTGATGGTACTATTGGTGATATAGATTCTATTGGTGGTATGGATTCTGATTGTTTTACTGCGGCCGACAAAGGTACTCCTGTTGTTGGTACTGATGGACAAGTGGAGCCGGTTTCACTTGATTCAAGCCCTAGTCATGATGTACCTGCTTCTGATTCGGCCTCTAAACAGCCTAATGTGGAGCAGTTGATTGCTAATGCGCATCAGAATTTTGATGCAGCAATGAATAAAATTGACAGTGATATTGCTAAGATGGCTT
Source organism: Chrysanthemum seticuspe (assembly GCA_019973895.1). Lineage (NCBI taxonomy): Eukaryota > Viridiplantae > Streptophyta > Magnoliopsida > Asterales > Asteraceae > Chrysanthemum > Chrysanthemum seticuspe. Next base: position 261,977,723 of record BPTQ01000007.1, read on the forward strand.
CATCTTCTGATGTGAACAACTCGAGTGGTATTAATGGTACTAAAGTTTATTCTGCAATTACTCCTCTGTCGAGTTTTGATGTGGCTATGCAATCCCAAATGTATGGTACTAATCATAGTGTTACGTCTGATCTTAATGCTTCGATGGATGGTAAGAATGATTCTACTTCTGGTCTTAATGTAAGTGATAATATACACAATGAAGTGAGGTCGTTTGCTAATGTGTTAAACTCGGAACGTGTATCTAGGAAAGTTAACTTCCGTTCATTGGTGAATGAGAATCGAATTGATAATCATGATACAGTTCTTCCTAAGGCTGCTATGGAGGGTGTGTTTAACCGCTATGATAATACTCTTGTTGGCTTCTTTGTCGGCAAGAATATTGCATTTCACTTGGTCAAGAATTATGTCACCAATACATGGGGTAAGTTTGGTTTAAAGAAACTTATGAAGAATGATGATGGTGTATTTCTCTTTAAATTTGATTCTAAAGAGGGTGTTGAGAATGTTCTTCAACGAGGACCTTGGATAATTCGTAATTCTCCTATCATTCTCACTAAATGGACTCCTGACGTGCTATTGTCCAAAAGTGAGGTTACCAAAGTGCCTGTGTGGATTAAATTGCATAATGTGCCATTACTTGCATATTCGGAAGACGGGTTGAGCCTTATTGCTACTCAGGTGGGTAAGCCGATCATGTTAGATGCATTCACTAGCTCCATGTGCGTTGACTCATGGGGTCGTATTAGTTTTGCTCGTGCTCTTGTTGAGTTATCATCGGAAGCTGAACTTAAACATGTGGTAACTATGGCTATCCCTAAGAAGGATGATAGTGGTTTTACAACGGCTAGTATCAAGGTTGAATATGAATGGAAACCTCCACATTGCATGGAATGTAAAGTGTTTGGGCATGATAATGCTTGTTGTCCTAAGTCTCCTAAGGAGCATCATACTGATGCTCACACCTCGACCTTGGATGTGAATGATGATGGTTTTAAGGTGGTGCAGAATCGGAAAGCCAAACCCCAAGGTCCGAAGTTGTCTAGTGGTATTAATATGGGTAAGGGTCCTAAATTTGCCCCTAGGAAGCAGGTTTATATCCCAAAGAAGAAGACGCCGGACGTTGCTACTGTTACTGCTACAGGTACTCCTGTTACTACTTCTAACTCTTTTGGGACACTTGAGGTGCATGAGGACACGGGCATTCAAAGTCCTGTGGTTGATTCTAATACTGAGGAGGCGATGATTGGGGATTCTACTGGTTGTTCTAAGGAAGCAGATGTGGATAAGGGTCGTACAATAGAGGTTAATGAGGATGTGTTTAATAAGACTGGTTCTACATCACATGTATCGCTTGTGAGTGATTCAATGGGAACAATGGATGTTGGTTCTACTCCCATAGTTGAGAAAATTGGTAAGCTTGAAAAACTACTTATTGCTGGGAAAGCTACTCTTGTGGATGATGATGGTCAACCTATTCCGTCTACCTCGTCTATTAAGAGAGCTAACCCTTTTTCTAAAGTGGGAGAGATTGAGGTGTCTGACTCTGAAGATGAGGTTGTTGCTAATCCATTTGATGAGTCTGCTAATTTATTTGGTGGTGGCCAAGGGTATGAAGATGAGTATGATGAATATGACTTCGATGACTATTCGAAACAGGTTCGTGATCTTCCTGGGAATTTGGATGTCTTTAATGCCATGTATGGCACAACGTTTCAAGGTCCTAGGAAATAATTTCGTTGTGTCATATGTTATCATTTGAGTAGTGTTTTGTTTCTTGTTTAGATAATTGGAATTATCTTGTTATGTAAGCTCTATGCCTATGTAACGGGCTGATATATGGGATCTCACTCATATACATTGTACTTAAACATTTATTTGGTTAATTTATTTACCAGGGTGCAGGATTACTCCCCTTTACCCAAAAATATATATATATATATATATATATATAGAGAGAGAGAGAGAGTTAGGATCAAATAAGAAGATTACTTAAAATAAGAAGAAATAAGAAGAACTATAACCGCAAATCCGAGATGCACCGACCTAAATTAGATGCATCCCTATAATCTTAGATGCATTATAACGCACCATAGTGTGTTTTCTAGCTTTTAATCAGATGCATATACGTATATTAGATGCATTTCATGATTTCTCTTGTTTTTTGTTCCTCTGCACGTGCCGAAATCATGAAAATCAATTTGCACCATTTATACATCAAATTAACTTTCGAAACTCAAGATGTTGCATATATATGAATAGAAATGCATCTAATGCAAGTCATTGCATCTCCAATGAGTGGTTTTGGTCACTTCTCACCACTTCTTATTTTAAGTTACTTCTCACTGGATCCCTACTATGTATATATATATATATGTATATATATATATATATATATATATATATATATATATATATATATATATATATATATATATATATATATATATATATATATATATATATATATATACGGTTTTGCTAACGACAACTCTATGAGGCTGAACACAATGGGACTCGGTCAACCTAGGTTGAGTTCGGTTGTTCCCATTGTGGAAGTTCGGTTGCATGAGGTCGACACACAAACTAGTTTGTTCACACAACCTAGTTCATACACACTAAACTCCAAAAAACATTGGGGCAACTAAAAAAAAATAATTAGGTCACCACTGTGGCAACTAGGTCGTTGGAGAGAGAAAACTGATGTGGCACAGATGAACTAAGTTGCCACTGTGTTCAGCCTGATATTCACTTATTAGTCATATATGATACAAAATATTAACTATGCAATATTTTATACCGGTCTTTAATATGTTTAATAACGATCGTTTAGGGACATTTTTTTCCAAAGATTAATCCTCACTATCTAAATCATTTAATTTAATGGACAAAATTAAACATTAAAAAATATTATCTTCTACCTCTTTCACCCTATCTTTTTTAATTAAAACTAATTTTCACCTCTCTTTTTTAAACTTACATATCTCAAAAACCATAAACTATTAACCTACAAAAATTACATAATCGTGACGAGCATTTAATTATCTTTCAATAGATTAAGTGAAAATGAGATATGTAATTAAAACTCACTTTCACCTAGAGATGGCAAAAAAATCCAAACCCGATGAAAACCCGATCCCCTAACCCGATTTGACTGGGGAATCCCCGAGTTGGCCGGGGATGTGGATGGGGACGGAGATGGGGAATCCCCGAAATATGAAACCGGGGATGGGGATAACACATATCGCCGAACCCGGCCCCGACTCCGATCTTTCTAGTGTATAAGTATTTAAAATTTATATGTTATATCCATACTTGATTAACTTATCTATATAAATGTAGATATGTTTATGAGTATTGGCATGTACATCTTTACTGTCTTATAATGTATTTAGGACATTCCCTAAACAGCAAGACTTAAAATTCAGACTTTGTAACTTACTTATTATGGAAATATAATGTCTCTTGCTAAATTAATACATACACATGCTAGCATAAAAGTTAGGCCAATACTTGTAACATTAGTAGTCATTGAATACAAAATTTAAAGTCCCTCCAATATTTTTAAAGTCCACTTTTATGACTTTAAAAGCCATGTATTGTAACATCCCCATTCTTACAGCCCACTTTAACAACCTTAAATGTATTGATTAGTACAAAACGGGTATAAAAACCCACAAATAAACACACATAAAAGACCAATCATATCTCACTGATAACGCTACATGCGTCGTTCGGGGTCAAAGGAACTTCCTTTTCTTCGAGCAAGTTTTATAACACCCTAGGCAGTGAACCTAATCGTTGTAGTGTAGTATTAGGGTAAGCCACGGGTATTGATATCGTTCTCTAGGGGAATAGGAATGCTAGTGAGAAGTTACTACGCTAAGGTTGGGGTTGAGGAAGATTATTTTTTATCTTTTTATATTTTTTTAGGAAAGGAAAGGTACGAATCTCGGGGTTTGGATATGGGGGTTGGTATTTCTACCGATTACTCTAATTATCTAATTATCTAATCTAAGGTGTATGTAGTCTATGTCTAATTATTGTGTGCTCGTATGATGGTTTAAAGATGTGTTTACTTAGGTTTTATTACTCCTTAATTATCTCCTATTGATGGTTGGATTGTCACGTCCTTATTCTTAATCGCGTTGTGTGTCTAAAGTCGTAGGGTATGCGTTTGTCCCTAACTCTTTGAGCTTACCAAAGGGTCTCGTCTACAAAAACCCTCTAGGAATTATAAACTCTAACTCTAAGGCACTCTTTGTATGGTTTAGCCTACAACCGCTCTAAGTGTTCTAGTCCAAGGTTCACAAAGATTAATCAAGCATTAATTACACAACGAATGACCTATCGCATTACTAGATCATTAACAATTAAGACAAGAGACAACCAATCAATATTCAATAATTAAGTTTCATATTCCCTAAGCAAACACACAAGTAAATTAGCCGGACATGGAGAACATGCAAGCATACACACAAATAATTGAAGACATAATTGAATTAATGAAGTAAAACACTTATCTTGATGTAAGATAGGGTTTAGAACCCTAAAATACTGTACAAGACAGCCTTGGTTCGGTTTAGGTTTTTACTCCAAAAAACTACACACTAAAACTGAAAAATTCGGATTCTATATATAATATTACAATCGCGACGGCGTCACCTTATGATTTGTGACGCCGTCGGGTCGCTGTCATTTGGGTTTCGTCTTGGCCATGTTAGTCTTGCGACGACGTCACCTTGTGCTTGTGACGCCGTCCCCTTCAGTCTCTGACGCCGTCTGGATCAAATCTAGGCCGTCTGAGTTGCGACGGCCTACTCTTTTAAAGCCTGACACCGTCACTTGAAAATAAGCAATTTGGCTACTGTGTCGTCACAGAAGTGCTCCGACGGCGTCGCAGTTAAGCAGTGACGCCGTCCCCTTGTATTTCAGCAGCTTGAGTGTCTCGATTCTTGACTTTGGCCATTTTCTTCGTATATCCGCGCCTTTTCGTCCAAATAAGTGTCATTCCAGCAATTTGCCTTCAAGAGACCTAAAAAGTGAAAAGGAACGATATTAAGTAATAACGGATACAAAAGTGATCAAATAAGGGCTTAAACGACCCCTCAAAAAGGTACATTTTAAAACCTTATCAAATATCCCTACACTTGGTATTTGCTTGTCCTCAAGCAAATGTGCTTTTAGCCAATTAATTTATAAGTTAGGGGTCATGAAGCATTGGTTTAAAACAGTCCACAACACATATAAGCCCCGCAAAAGTCATAACAATCACGGAAATTACATACTAGCACCTCACATGGGGTGTTTGGATACTCTCATCTCTCGGGAGTATATGAAATATAACAAGTTGGAAATGGAAGATAAACACTCATTAACCGGTCCTAGTACATAGATTACGATAGGCTTGAGAATAGATCAAACCTCCATCGCTTTGGCGTAAGCACCTAGGAAAGACTATCAAAGAGGTCTTTACAGGGTTGTACTGTTAGGCTTACGGTAGGGAAACAAAGGGTTTGGTGGGATAGGCTATTTAGTGGTGGCAAGTCAAAAATCTCTATGTTGCAAGCATACGAAGAATGGCGTTGCTAAGTCAAGACTCGACACTCTAAACTCTAGCTAACTGAAACAAACAAACATAAATTTAAAGGATAGATGTAGGATGGAAGCCCGTATTTTTTTTTTGAACACTCTATTTTTTTATTTTCTCTTTTTCTATTTTTTTCGATTTTTTTTTTTTTTTTTTTTTTTTTTTTTTTTTTTTTTTACTCTACCATCCTCTACGCTAACATAAAAATGATAGGGATTTATAGGCACATCCATACACTTGAGTTTTTATTACTCTAACACTAATTTCACCCGAATTAAAAAGATCAAAACACTTGGGGTACGTTATTACGCAAATAAGGGAATTTAACGTTCCCTTCCAGTCATTTCATAAACTTTAACTTTTCCCATGAGTCCCAATCGTCCCAAAACTGTATACAAAGGATATGACTCGACTTAGCAACTCATGCAAGCAACTAGATAATTGAACTAAGGGTTTAGGGTGATAACAATAATGCACTAAAAGTGAGTGCATACAGGGTAGGCTAAGGCGATTTGGGTGTACATTTGGGGGTGGGGTGTAAACAATGCTCTTCATTGATATTCCGGAAAAACCGAAACATCACGAGAACCGCGAAAAGGATAGGCTCTGAGGGGTTAACTAGGGGTATCGTGTACTAAAGATGAGTACAACGCAAAGGGTGTGTGGGAATTACTCAACCGATGTGGAAGAAGTAATTATATTACGGGTATCAAACAAGGGTTATCCTAATGCCTCTTATCATTTAGTTATTCCTAACTACACAAGTGTAGTCTTACTAGCGATCTCGGAATGCATCACAAAACAAGTTCTAGAATCTAATATACTACCGGTTCACACTCTAAGCATTAAAGATGAATGCTTTAATTCCTACTAATCTAAGGGAGATCCTCACATTTTGGGTGGAATTTAGGTGGTAAAGGGTTTTTTGTGCTAATCATGTAACTTCCTATCCGTGAGATGCTTTTGTTAAGACTAGTGGCCCACTCCTATATGTCATGAAAAATTAAAAATTTGGTGCCAAAATTACCCTAACCGATATTTTCTCATGGTTTATTACACAAATACAATTGGATAAAGCAAATAGTCAAGGATAAGTATAGTTTCAAAGTTCCCGTTTTATTTTCCCTCCCTACACTTAAACTGAACATTTTCCCCAATGTTCCCCGAAAGTATCAAAGTTATGATAAAAGAAGGTAATGAAAAACGAAAGAAACTAATACTCCCCTGATTAGCTCGGTAGGATCCATGTGTGAAGTAGTGGTTAAATCCTTTCCAAGAAGAATGTATGCGTGAAAAGCTCCTTCCAATCTTATGTAACTTCTTCTTGATAAATTAAACCTGCACACTTGAAGAAAACAAACGAAACCTTCGCGTAAAATCGGCGGTAATAATATATATAAGACTCGACTAAAATAGGATATAATGCTTGTGGAATGGATGTTTACAGAATTTCTGGGAAATTAAGACCTGGAAAATTCTAAAATTTTATAAGTAGCGCAGAAAACGAGAAAAAAGTAATCTGTTGTTTTTACTCCTTCCTGACGCCGTCAGGTTGCGATCCTGACGCCGTCAGGTTACGATCCTGACAAAAAATGGTCTGCGATTTTCTGAAAAAACTTCTGGAAAATTTACATCTTTAGAATCTGGAAAAATTTCTGCAAAACATCCATTATGACTCGATACAAGCATTTGACTCGAACAAACACACATATATATCTTTTAATTAATTGTTATTCTCATGTTTACGTTTCTTATGAAAACGTGTGTAATCCTCCCTACACTTATCCTTTATGTAAAATACCTTTATATGCAATTAAGACGAGGTTAAAAACAAAATAAAGCATTTTTACAAATTTAAACATGAGAATAAGCAATCAATAAAAGATATATGACACTAACAAGCAAACAATTAAGCATGGGTTGCCTCCCACGAAGCGCTTTTCTTTATTTATGAGTCTTGTAGCTAGACTCGTAGTCGTGCTCCTACGTGACTTCATTTCCGTCATCTTCTTCCTTCGCTTTCCCTTTGTCGAAAAGGCGTAAACGTTGTATGCTTATCGTGGATTCCTTGCCAACGTCGTCTATTATGGTGACGGTTTTATCCTTTAGATTGGTTTCCTTCACTGTAAAAGGCCCAAACCACCTTGGTTTGTTTCTACCTTGTAATGCCCTTATCCGTGATTTGTACAGAAGTACTTTTTCTCCCTTTAGAAATTCCTTAGGGTTCCTTTGTGCCTTTGGTATCGAAGTGGGATTATTTCCTAACTTCTTATCGGGCTTCCACAACGTTGCATGCAATCCTTGAACCATAAAATCCCTAAGCCCTTTTTCCCAATCATTCATTTTCTTCTCAACTATATTGCTAGGGGCTTGTGGATTTCCACCCGTAATCATCTCCATGATCTTAAGAGGATACCTTGGAATGATGGGTATCCTAGCGTACCCTTTCCCGCTTTTAAGTATCATGATGCCCTCCCCGCATTTGATGGTTGCCTTGGCGGTGGCTAGAAATGGTGTCCCAAGAATGAGTGGCATGTTTCTATCTTCCTCAACATCTATGATCACGAAATCCACCGGATAAACGATATTAGCCACTTCTATTAGAATATCCACCACGATTCCTATGGGGTAAACATAGGTGTTATTAGCTAAGGAAAGTCTAAGATCGGTCTTGGCTGGCTTCTCCTTAGTTAACTTATTATAGATTGATAATGGCATGATGTTCACATCAGTCCCCTGATCAGCTAAGGCATTTATATTATCAATATCACCTATGCTACATGGTATCACGAAGTTCCCTGTGGTGTCTCGTTTTTTTGTTAATGGTTTTTTTAGAACCAACTCATACAGAGGTCCCATAGGCAGGGCGTCATACTCTTCTTCTGTTATTTTTCCTTCAAGGGCTTCCCTAAGAACCTCATTGTACCTAAAGTTGTTTACTTGGTTTGCAATGGTTTTTCTGTTAATTTTGTGCTTAAGGTAGTACTCAATGGTCTCAGGCTCATCATTAGGTTCAGACTCCTCCCTCTTGCTTTCCTCAGTTTTCCTCGCCTTAACCTTTCTATCCTCAGGCATAATGGAAATGGCGTTAACAAACGAAGTGGGAGGACAATCGTTGCTTCTTACTAGTACCTTTTCGGGAACTTTTGTTTTGGTATATTCTTTTACCAGGTTCATCATCTCTGTCATTTTTGCTTGCATTTCCTCTCTCTGCCTATAAACCTCCTCTTCAAATTTGGCTAATCTCTCCGTATGAGCTGCCATGTACTCCCTCATTTGTTCCTTAAAGCTTGGTGAGAGTGGTATTGGGGAAGTAGAGCGGAAGCGCCTTTCGGAATTGGGGTTTTGCTCATGACTTGGGGATTCCGAAAAAGGTGTTGGGTGGTTGGTGGAATTGGCGGAATTGACTGCTTCTCGAGGGATTTGTATGGGAGCTCTTTTATGCCTTTCCATAAGATAATCAATCCTTCTCTCAATAGCACTCATCTGCTACTCGGTGATGTCGGAAGATTCAAGAGGAGTTGATATGGCATTTACCACGTTAACAGGGGTTTCAGGAGATTCATTCCAATCTTCGTAGCTTTGATCATCAATCTCTTCTATAATATCCCAAGATTTCTCTGCATTAAAGTCGCTGAGCCTTCCACCGGCGGCTTGATCAATGGATCGTCGAGTGATGAAATCGACATGGGCATAGAAGATTTGGATTTGAAGCCAAAGATCAATGCCATGATGGGGGAGTTTACGGAGTAGGTCCTTGAATCGAGTCCATGCTTTGTGGAGAGACTCACCTTGAAGTTGTTGAAACGTTAAGATATCTCGAATAAGTTTAGTTGTTCTCCCCGGTGGGAAAAATTGAGCAAGGAAGCGAGAGGTGAGATCATCCCAACTTGAGATGGAGCCGGCGAGAAGTCGCTCAAGCCAATTACTAGCTTGGTCTTGTAGAGAGAATTGGAAGAGACGCAGACGCGTGGTCTCCCGAGTAGTAGCATCAAGGTCGATGGAATCGACAATTTTAAGGAAATCCTTAAGATGCTGATTAGGATCTTCGAAACGAAGTCCATGGAATGCATATCCGTTTTGCACCAACCGGATGGTGTCGGATCGCAGGGCCGTAGTTTGGGCTTGGTCGGGAATCTCAATGGTGTTCCTATAGCCTAGGTGGCTTGGTCTCGAGTATTCACCAAGAGTACGGGCTCTTGGCGGGTCATTTGGTGGTGGGTTGATGAATGGTGGGTGGTTATCACCTTCCAATGGAAAAAGTGATGGGGTTACGAACAAAGGTTACGAAGAAGGAGGATAGACTATGAGAAAGCTAAAAATGAGAAAAATTTACTTGATAGGAATCAAGCAAAGAAACCTAAACGAGGTGGACTACTAACTAGCTATTCTATTCCCCGGCAGCGGCGCCAAAAACTTGATAACGCTACACGCGTCATTCGGGGTCAAAGGAACTTCCTTTTCTTCGAGCAAGTTTTTATAACACCCTAGGCAGTGAACCTAATCGTTGTAGTGTAGTATTAGGGTAAGCCACGGGTATTGATATCGTTCTCTAGGGGAATAGGAATGCTAGTGAGAAGTTACTACGCTAAGGTTGGGGTTGAGGAAGATTATTTTTTTTCTTTTTATATTTTTTTAGGAAAGGAAAGGTACGAATCTCGGGGTTTGGATATGGGGGTTGGTATTTCTACCGATTACTCTAATTATCTAATTATCTAATCTAAGGTGTATGTAGTCTATGTCTAATTATTGTGTGCTCGTATGATGGTTTAAAGATGTGTTTACTTAGGTTTTATTACTCCTTAATTATCTCCTATTGATGGTTGAATTGTCACGTCCTTATTCTTAATCGCGTTGTGTGTCTAAAGTCGTAGGGTATGCGTTTGTCCCTAACTCTTTGAACTTACCAAAGGGTCTCGTCTACAAAAACCCTCTAGGAATTATAAACTCTAACTCTAAGGCACTCTTTGTATGGTTTAGCCTACAACCGCTCTAAGTGTTATAGTCCAAGGTTCACAAAGATTAATCAAGCATTAATTACACAACAAATGACCTATCGCATTACTAGATCATTAACAATTAAGACAAGAGACAACCAATCTGTGGAAAACTAGAAGGGGGGGTTGAATAGTTTTACCAATTTAAAACTTCCTTTTAAATATTTAGATCGACTTATGTCAATCTATTTGATTGTTTATGTTTGATGTTGATAGATAGATATATAAACGTGTAATGAAAGATAAAGAGTAAGAAGCACATCACCACGACACAAGTATATATAGTGGTTCGGCTGCAAGGACATCTTCCTTGCCCTACTCTACTCCCCGAGTCACCTACTCGAGAGTTCGTAAACACTACACCAACTCCTTATGGCGGAGAAGCCTTCACAACGTCGCTTAACCTTTTTCCGGTACAAAGCTAAATACCGAGTTCTTTCACACCAAGGCGAACCACACCTAACACAACGGCGCCTACCCTTTATACGGTGCTAGGCTAACCACCGAGTTCTTTCACACCTTAGGAGAACTAATCCTTCACAACGTTGCCTACCCTTTATTAGGTACTAGGCTAAGTACCTAGTTCTTTCACACCTTAGGTGAACTACACCTTCACGACACAACACCTAATCTCAAGGAGATCTACTCCTTGTTACAACACCACCAAGGATATCACCATCCTTGTATATAAACAAATACATATATGTATAACGATGCACCTCATCGATTATACGACCTAGGCATTCTTCCCAAATGCTACTTGATTTGATTCTTTGGCATCCTTCACTAATGCCTTTGACACAACGCTTGGCACCCTTCACTAATGCCTTTGTCTTGACACCTTTAGCATCCTTCACTAATGCTTTGACACGAATGATGAGCACCTTCACTAATGCTTTCATCTTGACACTTTCGGCATTCTTCACTAATGCCTTCAACCCAACATCTATGGAGAAAGGAGGAACTATCAACAAGATAACCTTAGTAGTCTTGATGATGACGAAGCATGGCAACTCATGGACTTTGAGCTTGCACGTCTTCAAGAGGTGGTGATCTTTCCTTTGAGAGGAACCTAGTAGATCACACAAAAACAAAAGACAAACTACATAGATCACTTAGATCTGAGGTTAGAGGGTTAGAATACTTTGGGGAAGTTTATGTAAAAAGCACACATAGAGAGGAAGAAATGGCTCTCTATTTATAGAGGAATTTCTCTTCTGTATCCCCGGATCCCACGGATCCCTACCACAAGGGATCCGGCTAGCACAAAGCTAGGGATCCGTGGTCCGCTCCTCTTTGCCCATGGGTCATGGGTTATGGGTTGATCCATGGTTTTCTTTCTAGATACAATGAACTTGGTTAAGTGGTATATATAAAACCATGGGTTATGGGTCAAAACCATTTGCTAGTTTTTTACTTATTTAGTATATACTTGTTTTTACCCATTTTAGTATATACTTGTTTTTACCCATTTTGATATACTTAGTTTAAGTATATGTTTAATCCAATATGTAAACACTAGTTGTTGTACATATGTATCTAAGTCATAAAATCACTTATACTTGTTTTAGTGTTTTATGTGAAAGCGTAAGTGTGTATAGAAAACTATTAACTCAAACTATTTACGTACTTTATTTGTTTCGTTAAAATGATTTTATATTTGTTATCGACAAAACATTAGAAGATCGTAAAATATAAATAAACGTTTTCACGGCTTATTTGTATTAACAATCTCCCCCTTTTTGTTGATGACAAAACATAAAATTATTTTAAGGAAAAATCTAAAATTCGTAAAAGTTTGAATTTGTAGTTTTTACTTTCTTCTCCCCCTTTTTGTCGAAACAAAAAGTGTTAAAAGAAACTAACACAATTTTTATAAGAGAAAAAAATGTAAAGAGAGCAAGTGACGGGAATGGTACTCGTCTTAACTCCCCCTTGACGAGTCCATCCCTTTGAAAGGGCGTCAAGGACATAACGTAAAATAAACTAATTGTGTTTGCAATTAAGTTTGCAAATGGTTCGTCTAAGTGACGAGAACGTGCTCCCCCTTAAATATTGCAATGTTGCAATGGGGTGTCATGAAGTGTAACCCAAAATAGGATTAAGTTTGCAAATGATTTTGCAATGTCATTTGACACAAAGCTCCCCCTAGCTTTATGGTGTCAATATCTTCATGTGTATTTTGAATAACTACAAAACAAAGGTTAGAAAAACAAGAGTATAGTGCATAATTTCCTGCAAAAGAGACTCAAGTTAGTAGAAATTTGTGCTTCTGTACCACGGATCCCATGGTTCCCTTCAAGGAGGGATCCGTCTAGTTATCTGGAAGGGATCCGGCTATCTGTTACAGTTTCTTCAGCAGTGAAGAAATGTCAAGGAGTGCTATTTGAGGGAATGAGATATATGTACAATATAACAAGCACAACACACATAATAATCATAGCATATAAGTATTCATTCATTAAAACAAGAGATACACAACCAAATCTCTAAAAACTAAGAGAATGAACTTTAGCCATATAAGTACTACTAATACTAATCTCATTTCGAGATTTAGAATGTGACAATGTGCTTAAGTCTAGGGATGGGTGGACTTGTTGAATTGATCCAACTTTGCAAGAAGATGATTGAACATGAAATGTATCTCATTTCGTACTTCTTGAACAAGTCCTTGAGTTTTTAGACAATTTGGGCAAGTATTGTCTTGGTTTGGCCTCGAAGGAAAAAGAATGTTTTGAGGGGGCTCAATGTGTGTTTGAGGTTCTTCAATTTGAAAAGTAGGGAGAGGTTCTAAAAATGAGGGTGGTAATGGAACTTCTTCCATATGATCAAGGTTGTTCCTTGTCTCCCATGATGGGCTAGTTGGTGTTGTAGGTGGTTCCCGATTCAATGAAAAGGTTGGTGAATGGGAGGTTCTTGGTGATGAATGAAACAATGAGTATATGTTTGGATGCGGAAGAGGCTCATTCAATGAGTGTAGTCCATTCTCAATTAATGAAGGTTTTGATGGCTTGCTAGAACTATCCATGTTAGGTTTGGAACTCGATGATCCCTTTTCTAGTTGGAAGGATTTGATGCTAATCCTTGCGGTTCTCTTAGCTTTTGTTGGATGGGTTTGATGAGGTGGGATTCTTGAGTCATTATCTCTAATAGGGGATGTTTCGGTGGATGAAATTTCATGGATCATTTGGCCCTTTCTTTTGGATGATCCTATGTTTGAGGAGTTGTTGCTAAGGGCTTTAGTCATGGTGATGAAGGTGCTAATGTGAGCTTCAAATTTCTGATTTTTGAGATGTGATTAAGAGTGGTGACTTAGTCCTAAGGTTTGTTTGGTTATAAAGGAAAATTTGAAATAGGAAATTAAATCCTTGACCACTTAGAGGATTAGGCATGCTCTTGAGATTTTGATCAGCTCTAGGAGGGTAATTAATGAATGCTTAAAGGTGGTTAGAGAAAAAGGTAACTTGAATTTGAATTAAGGAGGCTAACCTTATTCTTTCTGCACGTACGGATCCCGCGGATCCCTCTCAGTAGGGATCCGTCTGGTTATAGACCAGGGATCCGGCTATCAGACAGGTTTTAAGTGAAGTCATCATGCCTTTGTAAGGTTTATCATTAATGGATTTCGAGGTTTTGACTTAACTTTGAAGTTTTTAGCTGTTTGGATATCTCAAATTCTCAACCATAATAAGTAATGGTGCATAATGATGGTTAGACTAAGAGCACTTACCTTGGGTAATCTAACTATTTATTTGTCAAGGTTTCCTTTCAATATGTTGTGAGAAAAATGATGATACTAAGTCCTAAAAGTCAGATGATGTCCTAGAATAAATTTATAAAAGAAAAAAAAAACTTATTTTTGGCTCTAATTTTGAGTCAAAGAAGATTGAGATCAATATGCTAAAATTGAAGGATATACTAAACTAAGTGCTATCAAATGTGATGGATAATGTGTGAGTGTTGGAGCGGAATTAAGGTGAGTTTTGACTAGTTGATAACCAAACGAAATATTTCGAAAATGTATCCTAGATAAGCCATGGATGAGAGTGAGGTTTTCAACTATTAGCGGAAGACTTAGTTGGTTCTAGGGTATCATGTTAGACTAGTTTGAAGTGTTCTAGTGGACTATTTTGATGAAGCTAAATCTGTTTTGCACATCAGTTGTATACGGATCCCACGGTTCCCTTATGGGTGGGATCCGGCTAGTTGAAAATCTGGGATCTGCCAATCTGCAGATCAGAAGGCTTACAGGAAATGTGCAACTATGCATATTATATAAAATGCATTTCTTAGTTGTTTCTAAGGGGACTAAGTGTAAGAACACAACTAATATAACTTGTATCAAAGTGGGAAACACTGAAGTTCCTAGAATGAGTGACGACGACCATACCAAGAGGTCGTAAAATCTCATTTTCAAATACCTAAGTTATAATGTTTAGTGCCAAGATATGGCAATACCTACAAGCATAGTTAAGATTGTTTACAAACCATTGTTTTGAAATTGTTCATCAAACACTTAAGCCTTAGGATTTTACCTTTCTTCACTTCTTCTTCCTCAAGAAATTGGCGAAGCATTTAAAGATTCCCTTGGTTTGTTGCCATTCGGGCGATTCATTGGGGATGTTTGGCAATTGGTTAATGTAGTCCAAAGGATCAAGATCAATATTCTCAAGTGGGTTGCTACTACTCCCTTCACCTTCACCTTATTCTTGCCTCTCTCTTTCGTCTGAGGAATCTGTGGGTGGATGTGGCCTCTTACCTTCTACCATGAACCTTGTTGTTCTACCCTCGGTTAGTGGAACCATGACCTTATTGCAAAAGTTATGATCAAGGGATTGTGGGGAAGGATCTAATGCAAAGATGAATTTTGCAAGACGGGTTAGAAGCATTGCATACGGGAGTACCATCTTGTCCATGCTTCTCACACTTGCCATTCTTTTGACCATGTAGTAGGCAAGGTTGAATCTAGTATTGGTCACTAGACAATATATCATGAAGCTTAGGCAACTGTTGGGGTGATCCTTGTTTCCTACTAGACATACCACATTTTCTCTTATCACAACTTCCCATTTTTTATATAACCCATACATTTCCGAAAGCTCCATTTCAAAAGGATCCCTATAGATCACTTTTGACTTTCTTGTGACTCTTGATGGTGATGCTCTTGGCATAAACACGGTGTCCCTCACTGTGGTTGCTTCCGGGATCAAAGTGTGGTAGATATCATGGTGATCAACCATTGTGTGTAGTTGTTCCAAAGACCATTCATTTGAGTACATACAAACGCCATCATATGTAACCCCTAGAATTCTTCCAAGCTCCACAAGTGAAAGAGTGTACTTATGTCCATTTATGGTAAATTCAATTGAGATGGACCCATCATCATTTCTAATTATACCCATAGTCTTGTAAAACTCAAGCACAAAGACCGGGCAAATTTGCTCGTTTATATCCAATAAACAATCAAACCCAATAGTTCCAAATACTTCCCTCATGTCGGTATTTGCAAGAAATGATGGATCAACAACTCCACCTTCATGAAAGAGTCTCCTTTCAAGTAACTTAAAAGCTTTCCTATCATCCGGATTTAATCCATTTTTCCTATGGTACATGGGAATGTAGTGAGTGGTGTCTTGGTAATCTTGTTGCTTGTTGCTTGGCATGATGTTCCTAAATAATGTAACCACAATGTGGTGTTAATGGTGAATAGTAACCTAGAGGGTTTCATCACAATTTTGCTCTCATCATCTTTGTTGGGTTCAAGAAATGTGTTTAATTTGTATTAACAAAGTTAAATCTTTGATTTAGATTATCTTAGAAAACAATGTGATGACAAATTATGGAAAACCCATTTGAACCCAACTCTTAAAGATGAAGTAATTGTAATTCTAAGAATCAAGGAATTAGATTAACAATGTAGTGAAGATTAAACTTACACACGTGATTGTTAGGCTTGAGAAAAATGATCAATTAGCTCCTATGAACAGTAACTGAGTCTTTGTTCGTGAGTATGTGAAATGAGTAATGGTGGAACATCCACAGTGATCATTTTTAGTTTATACTGTCTTCTTTTGCACGGATCCCGCGGATCCCTCTCATTTGGGATCCGTCTAGTATAAACTTAGGGATCCGGCATGACAGTAAAAGTCAGCTCAAGAAAATTCCTTGATAACTTTGGTTTGGGAGTTCTAAGATACCTAGTGTTTTGGTGTTAATGTTCTAAAACTTGTGGTTTGAGGTTTTGATGATTTAATGCTATTCCTATTAGACAAGGTTCCCTTTTTAAGAATTAGTCGTAATTCTTGGGAAGCTTTTCAAACATTATAATAAAATCCCATTTTATTATAACATAAGGAGTTTTACATGGATATTTATTGATATGCATGAAATGTCAATAAATCCTTTGTGATGAATAATGATTGAAGTTATCATATAACTAGATATTATTATGGGTTGGTAATAAAGTCTAAAAAGCGGAGAGCACTAAATAGAAAATTACTATAAAAGAATAATTACTAGAATCATTACTACTAAGTCATGCAAACAAGATACTAATAATAACAAATAAAGGTAAGTAATTAAGGATCATACCTTTGCCAAATATTCTTTTAAAGAAAAGAAATATTTAGATGTTTCTTGAAATCTCCAGATTAATGTTGTAAGGATACTTAAACATTCTTTTTGCGAGAAGAACTATTTAGATGAATTCTTCATGATCATCTTGGTAGTTCCAAATCCAAGTATGGATAATGCTTTTAAAAAAAAATGTTAGAGCATTCTATCATTGTCCAACAATAAACAAAATGGTGATTTTTAAAATATGACAAAAATAATCCTTCTTTGTAGTTTTCAAACATACATGGATCGTATCAAGTTTTTAAAGTACAACATACTCTAAGAAACTTGGTAACGAAGCTCTGATGCCAATTGTGGAAAACTAGAAGGGAAGGTTGAATAGTTTTACCAATTTAAAACTTCCTTTTAAATATTTAGATCGACTTATGTCAATCTATTTGATTGTTTATGTTGGACGTTGATAGATAGATATATAAACGTGTAATGAAAGATAAAGAGTAAGAAGCACATCACCACGACACAAGTATTTATAGTGGTTCGGCTACAAGGACACCTTCTTTGCCCTACTCCACTCCCCGAGTCACCTACTCGAGAGTTCGTAAACACTACACCAACTCCTTATGGCGGAGAAGCCTTCACAACGTCGCTTAACCTTTTTCCGGTACAAAGCTAAATACCGAGTTCTTTCACACCAAGGCGAACCACACCTAACACAACGTCGCCTACCCTTTATACGGTGCTAGGCTAACCACCGAGTTCTTTCACACCTTAGGAGAACTAATCCTTCACAACGTTGCCTACCCTTTATTAGGTACTAGGCTAAGTACCTAGTTCTTTCACACCTTAGGTGAACTACACCTTCACGACACAACACCTAATCTCAAGGAGATCTACTCCTTGTTACAACACCACCAAGGATATCACCATCCTTGTATATAAACAAATACATATATGTATAACGATGCACCTCATCGATTATACGACCTAGGCATTCTTCCCAAATGCTACTTGATTTGATTCTTTGGCATCCTTCACTAATGCCTTTGACACAACGCTTGGCACCCTTCACTAATGCCTTTGTCTTGACACCTTTAGCATCCTTCACTAATGCTTTGACACGAATGATGAGCACCTTCACTAATGCTTTCATCTTGACACTTTCGGCATTCTTCACTAATGCCTTCAACCCAACATCTATGGAGAAAGGAGGAACTATCAACAAGATAACCTTAGTAGTCTTGATGATGACGAAGCATGGCAACTCATGGACTTTGAGCTTGCACGTCTTCAAGAGGTGGTGATCTTTCCTTTGAGAGGAACCTAGTAGATCACACAAAAACAAAAGACAAACTACATAGATCACTTAGATCTGAGGTTAGAGGGTTAGAATACTTTGGGGAAGTTTATGTAAAAAGCACACATAGAGAGGAAGAAATGGCTCTCTATTTATAGAGGAATTTCTCTTCTGTATCCCCGGATCCCACGGATCCCTACCACAAGGGATCCGGCTAGCACAAAGCTAGGGATCCGTGGTCCGCTCCTCTTTGCCCATGGGTCATGGGTTATGGGTTGATCCATGGTTTTCTTTCTAGATACAATGAACTTGGTTAAGTGGTATATATAAAACCATGGGTTATGGGTCAAAACCATTTGCTAGTTTTTTACTTATTTAGTATATACTTGTTTTTACCCATTTTAGTATATACTTGTTTTTACCCATTTTGATATACTTAGTTTAAGTATATGTTTAATCCAATATGTAAACACTAGTTGTTGTACATATGTATCTAAGTCATAAAATCACTTATACTTGTTTTAGTGTTTTATGTGAAAGCGTAAGTGTGTTTAGAAAACTATTAACTCAAACTATTTACATACTTTATTTGTTTCGTTAAAATGATTTTATATTTGTTATCGACAAAACATTAGAAGATTGTAAAATATAAATAAACGTTTTCACGGCTTATTTGTATTAACACAATCAATATTCAATAATTAAGTTTCATATTCCCTAAGCAAACACACAAGTAAATTAGCCGGACATGGAGAACATGCAAGCATACACACAGATAATTGAAGACATAATTGAATTAATGAAGTAAAACACTTATCTTGATGTAAGATAGGGTTTAGAACCCTAAAATACTGTACAAGACAGCCTTGGTTCGGTTTAGGTTTTTACTCCAAAAGACTACACACTAAAACTGAAAAATTCGGATTCTATATATAATATTACAATCGCGACGGCGTCACCTTATGATTTGTGACGCCGTCGGGTCGCCGTCATTAGGGTTTCGTCTTGGCCACGTTAGTCTTGTGACAACGTCACCTTGTGCTTGTGACACCGTCCCCTTCAGTCTTTGACGCCGTCTGGATCAAATCTAGGCCGTCTGAGTTGCGACGGCCTACTCTTTTAAAGCCTGACACCGTCACTTGAAAATAAGCAATTTGGCTAGTGTGTCGTCACAGAAGTGCTCCGATGGCGTCGCAGTTAAGAATTGACGCCGTCCCCTTATATTTCAGCAGCTTGAGTGTCTCGATTCTTGACTTTGGCCATTTTCTTCGTATATCCGCGCCTTTTCGTCCAAATAAGTGCCATTCCAACAATTTGCCTTCAAGAGACCTAAAAAGTGAAAAGGAACGATATTAAGTAATAACGGATACAAAAATGATCAAATAAGGGCTTAAACGACCCCTCAAAAAGGTACATTTTAAAACCTTATCACTCACACTCTCTCTCAAAAACGTAAATTGCCACTCTTGTGCTAAATAGCAACTGGCGCCACCAACTAAATCTGCCACCATCGCTAACGGCATGTGTCCGCATCACCACCCCTTGACATGGTCTAGGTGGCCTTCGCTCGCCAAAAATTTTAGTATAATCGAAAAACATTGCACGCTAAAAAATATAATTTCATGGTACCCGCCGCCGAACGCGCGAGTACCCTGCTAGTTTAATAAATATTTGTATATGTGATATTTATAAGATCAAACACCTTTAGAGTTAGAAGTATAAGCACCAACTACATATCACTTAGCTATTTTCTCTGAATACAAACCTATGATACATAATGTTTTTATTTTATATGTGATGTTACAGTGTTTACGATGCTTTAAAGTTGGACTAAAATTGTAAATAATCTAACTATGTGCGATATACATTTGTTAAGACATTTTATGAGTTAAAATTCTTTATATTTTCGATGCATAGGTTGAATTTTTATGTCATTTCATAAAGGTGGAAATCCCTGAATCCCCACGGGGATCCCCGATCCCCATTGGGGACGGGGATGGGGATGTAAAACAATTCCTCGACGGGGATGGGGACGGAGATGGGGATGAGAGTGGAAAACGGGGATGGGAATGGGAAATACAATCCCCGACATTCCCCGCCCTGTTGCCATCCCTAATTTCACCGCTCTTTATTTGATAGACAGTTAGACACACATTCTAAGTTTTTCAATCATATATCACACATAATATTCGAACCTCTAAATCAATATGGTTAATTCATATAAGTTGATGAAAATAGAAAAAGAAAATTGATATTCAAACTCGTTTGATATTTGTGTTATAACACTAATATGTAAGTTCGAACACTAAATATGTTGTCGTAAAATGGGCATAAGTATTTGTATACAACTCTAAAAGATTCATCATTTATTGTTTCTATGTCCATATCTTCTATCTTCGAATCTAAAATGAGTGTTATGTAACATGTGATATATCAAGCGTGTTTGAATATATAAAAAAAAAATATTTTTCTAACTTGTATGAAAAAACTATAATGATTTGAAAGTTCAAAAATTATGTGTGATATATGATTGGAAAGCTAAGAATTTGAATTTTTAAATGCAAATAAAACGATGAAATATTTGGAGTTCTACTCAAATAGTTATGTTAATTTTAAATCAGCATGTTGAGTGTTCAAACTTACAGATTAGTGCTATATACTGCACCAAGAAAAAACCAAAAAAATACCAAAAAGAACCCAAAAAAAAATGTTAAAAGTATATGAAAGTGCCCCTCAAGAGACCATTGTTTTTGTGATTTAGCCAATAAGTTTTCAGGTGTAGATGAGAGTGCTTCAGGTATAAATGGGCCACTTTCCGAGATATTTAGAATAAAATATTATAGTCTACTGAGATAGACCAAAAAACTATCTTTTTAGTCTAGAAAATCATACACATCTAGTATATGGACATAAGTAACATGAGCTTATCCCCTAAAATCTAGTAGTTATAGAAGGTCATTACTAGAAATAATAAAGTTCAAGGAAGCACCATCACGATTACTAGCACCACTACCAGGTGGTGGAGGTTGTGGACTATCATTGTTTCCAGTGTTTTCAACATTGTCATTATTTCCTGACATGAGTGAAAATTGATTTTAAAGGTTTTGGACAAGTTTTTAGTAGTGGGCACTTGTGAACAAGGTTTTAAAATCAAACTCGCTCTGATACCAATTGTTGTTCCCAAATCAATGTTCGTTCATGAAACAAAGTATAAAAACAGTTTAAATGCACAACACGAAATTTAACTTTTCAACGTAGAACTCTTTATTGATAAGAATCAAAGAATTACAAAGTCTTGTGCGAAAAATACTTAATTGAATGACAATGTAAAGACATCACTTTGATCGAAAAAACTTAGATAGCTAAGTTTGCAAGTAAACTTATAAGTCTCTGATAGGATCAGGGATTTCGTGTAAGTTCAAGGAGAGTAAATGCACTTCAATACGTTCGACAATAAGTATGTGTAACACACCGAAAATAGGATCTAGCGGAAGCATACGAACCTTTGGGTGCTACTATCTCGGTATCACAACATAAGGTACAAAGAATGGTTTTTATTCCATTAATTTAGATTAAAATTCATTATTTGAAAACATTGAGTTTACATTAATGAAAGTAGTGCGGAAATAGGCTCAATAAGAAGTTTAAAACGGTCCCGATTATTCATCAGAGTCGCCTATGACCATGCCCCTTGCCAAGCGTCTTCTAATAGTGAGCTATCGCCTTAAACCTGAGAACACATTCTAAAACGGTCAGCTTACGCTGGTTAGTTCATAGAGTTTAGTTATGAAATGGTAGTAGTGGACTTGATAAAGTTTAATTGCTATGTGCGAATAAGGCAGACATATAATACACGTTCCAATCAACAATCAATCCAATCAATAATCCACAACACAATCGAGATCTCAGCAGGGGCCCCAAGCGACTCTAGCCAGCACGATCGTAGAAAGGCCTAGAACACAAGCTACCCTAGTCTAGGTCGGATATACTTAGCTAGGCATCGCGTTATAGCATAGGAATGCTACCCTAGTCTAAGTCAACAACTGCCGCACGTCTAGCCTTTCCTAGTCAACACATTAGCAATTCAAAAGAGTAGTGGCAGGTCCAAGAAATAGTTTGTATTCATATAAACACGTAAAACGTTCAATCACCAAATCAAATATACCAAACAACAGTCATTCCCAAATACTGTTCGCATATCCAGTTATGGTTTGTTAAAAACAGCATGTATTCTCCCCCAAAAGAGTTATGAAAACCTTTGAAAAGAGAGGCTATGAAACTCAGCTTAGTCACAGTAATGCACTATTCACTATTGACACGACTGGCATCTAAAGCTAATCTCCACGGGATCCAGAAGATTGTGCGACGAGTACGATAGAATAGAAGTGACGCAACCTAATGCGTATACGATTATCTCAAAATATGGCTCAAATGATAAAGGAGTCGATAGAAAGTAATATGTCATAGTTTTCATGGATTATTCATGTCATTACTTTCAAAAGTCCATTATCGTTCCCAAAAGTTTATAATTAATATCTCAAAAGTTTAGTTTTAACGTTTCTTGTGGTGGTAAGAAACATAGACGTGACGTACAACTCACGCGAAAGAGAAGAAAACATCGACATGGTCGAGACATACTAATTAGAACGCACGCCAAAAGGAAAAGATATTGACAAAGTCAAGAAATACTGACAATACTCAAGCTAGTCAATGACTAGGTAATGACCACAACTATTTATTTAGTATAAATAGATTAACTTTCGGTAGTTTCCCCATACTCCCAAACGTACATGTTTATAATAAAAGAATAGTTCCATTTATCGCTTAACTAATAAAGGTTTCTCAATTGTTACTCGTACTTATACAATTTTATAAGAAAGTACTTCTTATACGGTATATTAAGTGGTGTATTATAAAGGACGCGTTTGTTTATATAACGTTCCAAAACCATTATGACTTTAATAAGTTGTCTTATCAAAATAACCGTTTTCAACAAGTTTATAAAAGTTAACTAGTTTTTATAAAACACAAGTTATTATCATAGTTGATAAAGGTTTATAATTAAATAAAACCATATTTGTCGACATTATATAGATAAATATCTCGCTATTAGTAAAAATGTGATAATAGAATACTTAGACTTACCGCGAATCAAATATATTAAACTCACGTCGAGTCTAACATATTGTATTCGGTTAGTTCAAAACATTTAATAAGTACAACTTAATACCAATATAACTTGTTATCAGGAGTTATTCTAATTTATAAAACGTAATCGACCCTTATAAGTTATAACGTATATGTCATATCCGATATCGTTTATTAATAACATAATTAGTTCTTAACGTTTAGCAAGCCATTTTATAAATGGCTTTGTCCATTATTTTCTAGAGTCTAATATCGTCTATTCCGATAGTTTTATTCCGGTTTAGTTGTGTAGTTAATTTGTTACAATATCGAGTCGTTAAGTATATATATATAGTTAACCATGGACCGTATTACAAGTTTATCTTTGATATATATTGTTAGCCGGTTCGTTAGTATTTGATATTGATATATCATTAAGTCGTAACATATTTCTAATTAGTCCATTGTCTTTTATCGTTTACCACTTATTAGTTTCAATATTCCTCGTTAACAACTTTTTACGACTTATAGTACTTATCGAGTCTAATTGAATTGAACCCGTACCCCATATTGACTCATACCATATTACTAATTAACATATCGAGACCCGTTATATATATATTTCAAATAGCTCATTGACTTATTACAAGTTAACCAAATAGTGTCACGTTAATCCGTTAACCGATAAGCATTATTAGTGCAAGTCAATTTTAACTACTAAATTTATTATATGCTTTTCTAATAACGTATCGATAACAAATTGCCAATTAAAAGACTCAAGTGAAATATAATTAGTAACACTAAAGTTTATTAGTCCGATAAGCCGATTCATTTTAACCAAACACCAACCCATGTCCGAATCCAACTCAAAACTATACCCGAACACGAACTCGACAACAACAACAGTATTAGAAATCCATAAATCAAACGAGACCAACCCGGGTCTCGACCCGTAACCTATGCGGGTTCTAAAACTAACCCAAGACTAAACTTTAAACGAAACCAAGAAAAACAATACAAATGAGCACCCAAGGGGTCTCGTTTTACCAGTTGGGAACCAGCTATACGTGACCCGAGTCTTAAACGGGTCTGACCCGACCCGTGACTGCCTTGACTCGCTCACATAAGTCTACTCACCCAATGAGCTGACTCAGTGAGTCAACTCGTTTATAAGAACACAATACCACCACCGTTTCATCTTAAACCACACGACCTTACTATCAAAACCTTTTAATCCCATTTGTTATCAACATGTTATAACTTGTTAACTATATTATGTCCACGAAAACAAAAACACAAACAATATATATATATATATATATATATATATATATATATATATATATATATATATATATCGATAAAAAAACAGAAAACAAGAATATGTAACGGGTTGGTCTTTTACCGTGAGAACGAGAGGAAAGACGAGGGCTGTTGTGGCGTCCTTTACGAGTACAACTAGTAACCACATCCAAGCTTGACCCTTAATACTTGTTTTTATTTGAAACCCTAATAATCCGAAACTTAATTTTGAGTTCTAGGGCGCGTTATGGTGATTGAATGCACGTATGATGAATAAACGGGGTCACAAGGACCCGATCTATCGATTAGAAGTGGCGGTGTAAGTGGAGGTGTTGGCCGAAATTTTGGTCGGAGTATGTAACGGCGCCGGAACCCTAGGGGTGGTAGCCGGAAAATGTAGAGAGAGAAAGAAGTGTTATGTGTGTGTGTTTTATAGATAGAGAAAGTGGTGGGTAGGAATGAGAAAGTGGGAGAGGGTAAGGGTATATATACCCCTGGAGGGACCTAATATGTACAATAGAAAGTGTAGGGGCGGCTTGGTAACTTGTCAAAGGGACCATTGTTGTAATCTTTCTAACACTTTTGATATATTAGGTTCGGGACTCGTTTGGACTAGCAAACGAGGGATTCCTGACTCAGGAGTTACGCTAATGTTCTTAGAATAATATTTCCAATAAAAACAATATATAATAGGACTCATATCTTGACTTAGATGGAACGATAACTCTAATTGTTGTTTCTCCGTTTACGGCGCATCGAGGTAATTACGAGTTGTCACAGTATGTGACGTGGCAACATTTACTCTCGACCAACATTCCTTTTTCAACCGGTATGAGGAAGTCACTTAGTGGGGTTAGATAGATACGTGTCAAGCATCCTATAGAATAAGTACAATAAAGTACATCTTCTATTCATGAAAACTCGCCAAGTGTACTTTAATAAACAGTTTTGCCAACTCTTCACTCCCTTCACCAACTCGTACTTGCCTTGACTTTTCACCAAATGCACTTTATCTTGCTCGATTGCATATTTGAAAAGTCCCACCTAAAATCTCAACGGAATAAGAGCTATGCTCTGTTGGTAGTCACAGAGGTGAAAGGTTCATCAAGGTATTTTCAACCCTTGATGAACCTTATTCCTTCAACATAAGTTCCTTCTACATACTAGCTGACCTGCATAAGCTAGTGAGTATGTATTCAAGTAATCTTCGACTTCCTTGAGTGACGATGTTTATGACTTGAACTTTGTTGAGCCTCCTAGGTGGCGCGTTCATGGAGGCAACCCCAAGGAAGAGCAAAAAGAAGGTTGGGTGCTTGTGGGTCAAGGCCACCCGGCCTCGAATAGGAGGGGGCTTAGCTCTGGTTGCTCGTTGATTTCATTAACATCAAGTCTTCTTGAGTTGCTCTCTAATTTCATTATCAAAGAGTATTCTTTTATTTGATTAATTTTTCAAATCCTAGTCAGAGACCATTGGGCCCTAAGGGTGTGTTTGGTTGGTGGGTGTAAGTAGAAGCCTTTGGCATGATAGGCCCTCTTATTAGGACTTACTACCAAAAATAAACACCACCATTTTTTTATTAGTTGATTTGTCTTTATGTATAACATGTAGACCCAAATTGATTCTTTACCTTTCATTTTTTTTCTTTATTTACTTTTAATAATAATAAACTGTTATGAAATAACGATAATCGACAAGGAGTATAAACTAGAAGAATTAAGAGATTATGGAATGCATTTTCATTGATATCACAAACTACAAAACTAGCCTCAATTTATAGGGCTCTCTTCATCAAGTATTTAGTACAAATAATAAATGATGGAATACAAAAGATGAGAGGTTATGTAAGTTAAGGTATATGGATAGACACACAAATAAATATTCATAATACTCTCTCTTGGCTATCCATCATTAGCTGTTATACGATTAGATCTGCTGCCTAGTTAAAAACCTTGCTAGGAAAAACCAGATGGGAAAAAAAAACCATAGCTAAGGGAAAAATAGTGCAGCCCGTATGTTCTCCCTCTGATGATTAGATCACTAAATTTCATTGAGTCTTCGCATTCCAATTCCGTGAACCAACTTCTTAAATGTTGCAGTGGGAAGTGCCTTGGTAAACAAGTCTGCTAAGTTCTCGCTTGAACGGAACTTTTGAACAATAATATCGCCGTTCTTCTGTAATTCATGAGTGAAAAAGAACTTCGGTAGAATATGCTTTGTTTTGTCACCTTTGATGTATCCATCCTTAAGTTGAGCAATGCTTGCTGCATTATCTTCATACACAATTGTTGGAGCTCCCTGGCCTGAAGAGATACCACATGATTCACGAATATGTTGTACAACATTTCTTAACCATACGCATTCCCGAATTGCTTCATGGATGGCAAGATATCTGCATGATTCGATGAAGTGGCGCTCATTGTTTGTTTCACGGAACGCCATGAAATGGCAGTACTGGAACTTGTGAAAACGTATCCAGTTTGGGACCGACCGGTATGGGGATCAGACAAATATCCTGCATCTGCAAAACCAACTAGATTTCTTTCGGATTGGTTAGCATAATATAAGCCCATATCTTTTGTACCTTGAAGGTATCGAAATATTTGTTTCACCCCATTCCAATGTCTCCTTGTTGGACAGGAGCTATACCTTGCCAATAAGTTTAGTGAAAATGATATATCAGGTCGTGTATGACTCGCAAGAAATAAAAATGCCCCAATGGCACTTAAATAAGGTACTTCGGGACCAAGAATTTCCTCGTCATCATTTGGAGGTCGAAAAGGGTCCTTTTCAACATCTAAGGTCCTTACAACCATTGGGGTGCTTAATGGATGGGATTTTTCCATATAAAATCTTTTTAGCAACTTCTCTATGTATGCATTTTGGTGGACAAGGATTCCATTTCTTAGATGTTGTTAGGATTTAGAAAATCCATGCTGAAGTGTCGGTCACCCCAACGTATGTTTAGCATATTATAGCTCGTAGACGTAACAATAAATTAGTTGGATTATAAGTAGTATAAGTAACACCGTGGAAGAAAGACGGGTCTTTACCCACTGTATGCCTGATCCACAGCCCGAAGGAGGGCGTAGTCATTTGTATAAATAGCCCTCTCCCCACAAGGGAGAGGGTTGGATGTTCATTTGGTAATCTAACCTTTCATTTGTTTTATCTCTCAACACATCTCACTTTCTCTCTCTAAAACTCTAATTCATACGTCCATTAATGTGCTTATTTGTGTATTTATGAAAACCAATATGTTACAAATGTTATCAAGAGCCATGGTTTGATCACTTATCTTTCATGTTCTTGGATTTCTAGTGGTTTTCATAAGGTTTTGGGGTTTGAATGAGTTTAGAGTAGTTTGCATCATTTGGATTATTTCTAGTGTTAAAGTTTGGGTTTTAAGTTTAGAATCATCGTAAGTGTTTAGATTTTGAGTTAAAAGGCTTGAATCACCATGGTTGGGTTGTTTTTGGATTGAAAAGTGGTGTTTTTAAATATTTCTTGGATGCGATTTGTCCCACGGATTGCATTTCTTTGATGCGATTTATCCTTAATAATGTGAGATTTGTCAGTTTCTGTGAAGCGATTTGTCTACTATGCGATTTTTCTATTGAGACAAAACGACAAGAAAGGACAAAGTAGTGGGTGTACTTGTGTACGATGCGATTTATCTGTTTAGGCGATTTGTGTATCATGTGATTTGTTAGCTAAGCGATTTGTGTGTTAAAGCTTTTTGTCAACTTATGCGATTTGTCGTTTAAGCGATTTGGTAATGCTGGTGCGATTTGTCTGGGATGCGGTTTGTCAAGTGAGCGACTTGTCTGAAGCGATTTGTCATAAGGTGGATTGTTTCAAGCGATTTGTGTTTATCTGTCTGAAATTTTATTGTAAATTAAGACTTGTCATATGATATTAACACAATGTCTTACACCATTGATCCCTTAATCTCCAATGTGCTCAAACTATATGATACTGTGGAGAACAAAGAAAGTATTTACTACTCAGAAAGTTTAACCATGATTGATTCAGCCAATGATAATCTAAAATCTTCATACTCTGAGTCCAATGAGAAAGAATTACACCTATTAATGCTACAGAATGCCATGCAAAAGGAATGCGGCATTGAGCCCTATCAGCTACTTTACTCTTACCTCATATTGCTTCTACCCATAACTATGGAACGAACGTATAGTGCCCTCTTCCGTCAGGACTTATCCACATTAACAAGAACTTTGCTGTTAAACTTAGAACAATTGAAGCTACAATTTACCAAAGAAAAGGTTCAAAAGGATGGTTCCAGTGCTGCACTTCAAGTAATCCACTAACAATTTCAGCCATTCATCAGTGGGGAATATTCATCAGATTATGATCAACACATGACTGAAATTTCTTTCAAAAAACAAACTGGAATGGAAATCGATGAGTTCATTGATACATTTATCCATCTTATGGACAATGTGAAGAAGTACATTGAAAAAGCTACCCAGAACAGTGATTACATGAATGAATTTGAGATGCAATCAATGGAGAGGTGTGAGGAGTTGGGTAATCTATCAGGTATTGCTGAAGCCAGAATTATAGACACATCAACAATGGAAGCAACAAGCTGTTCAGAAACTTTTGCTTCACAGATGAAGGATGCTGAGTGGAAAATGTTGAACGAAGAAATATTGGGTGTTGAATCTTCATTGAGTGCAGAATCTTCGGTAACTCTTACTGATAATCCATCTGTGCTTAATTCGGTGCAAACTAATGATCTTACAGAACATGTGGCTGATAAATTTCCTGCAACTGAGGCTGAGTCAATGATAAAACATATCATGACTAACAACGTGGTTGATAAGAAAATTTTCGACGAACTTTCAAACAAATACTCAATTCTTGAAAACAATTGCATTTCTCTGGAAATTGCAATACAACAAAAGGAAGAAAATTTTCTTGCTACAAAATCTTGCATAAATCCGGAATTCCCAGAATTTCAAGAATTTTTTGAAATTAACCAGTTAAAAACCCAGCTTCAAGACAATGACTCAACCATATGTAATCTGAAAAAACAAATCTCAGACTTGCATAAGGAAATTAATATGGGTATGAACAATCATAACATTGAGGTTAATAACTCTGTCAAAGCTAGAAAATGATGAATTAGCATTATGTGTGGCCAAATTATTAAGGGAAAATGAGTCTCTAAGGAATAAACAATTAGAACAATGTGTCCCTGCTAAAGAGGATCAGACCAAGTCTTTAGATCATACAAGCTCTTTGTTAGCAGACATTGAAGTCCTTAAAGCGAAACTTCAGGATAAGAGCTTCGCCATAGTTGCCTTAAAAATGAGCTTAGAAAAATTATTGGAAATGAAGTGAACACTAAGTTTGCAAAACCATCAACCTTGGGGAAGCCAGTTTCACAAATTACTAATGAACGATCTGTAATCAGGCAGCCCAATGCATTTAAGTCAGAAAGATTTAAACCCTCAAAATCAAGGTTTGCCTCCCAAGTTGATGAGTATAATGTTTTGTCAAAACCAGTCACTTTGCTAACTCATTCCGATAAGATGAATAACAATTCTCAGACTAATGCTCGAAGCTTTAGGATCAGGAATGTAAGAAGATCATCTAGAGCACGTAAGAAGTATCAAATTAATGACCACAACCCTAAGAAACAAGTTAACAGCAAAATGTATAAAATCCAGAATAGGGAAATGGTTACACCTTCTACTGTGACTAAGAGATCTATCTCTACTTGCTCTGGTATTAAGTGGATGCCTACTGGTAGAGTGTTTAAGAACATTGAACCCAATAGGAATCACACTTCTACTCCTGTCTTAAGTGGATGCCCACTGGAAAAATCTTTATGAATGTTGGATTTAAGTGGATTCCCCGTCAGGACACTGACCACTAATGACATTCCAAGGCCTGACTGTAAGACATCCAAAGATCAGGATACAACTGCTACTAACCCATCTATCTGCAATGCTACATGTGCTATTAGTGCAAATTTTCCTCAGTCTTTCTCAGGTACAATGCTCAATTAAATCATGAACATCATGACCTAGTTTCCAACTGAATTGAAGCCTAATCATCAGGGAATTTTTTCTTGTCAAAATTGATTTGCATGAACTGTGACTCCTGATCGCTTTTGCTCAGGACTCGTACCTTACTGGTTGACGAACAATTCCAAAAAAAAAATCTTTATTTTATTACTACATTCTTTTATACACATATACATGATAGTTAATTAAATAATTCTATAAAATCCATAAAAATTTGAAAAATCAGAAAACTACAAAAACATAATCTTAAACATGTCATCTGTTATCGATAACATCTACGGTCCTAGAAATGTCATTCAATAATAGCACGGGTCTTTAGATGAAGTTTGAACAGATATTCTACTTGTATTTTAAAACTTGTCCAGTAACACTCACATACCTAAGACGTCTAGGATTCATAGCAAGGGTTTAATTCAATCAATGATCACTCACTCTTATTCGTGTCATTGATTGAGGGGGAGAATTAATCACTATGCCATTCCTGACTGTCAATTTGTCTCTGCATGATTACCATTAGATAATTTCTTGTGATATGTGTCATTTATCTTGCTTGGTTATTGTGACCTCAGTACTCTGGATAGCTGTTGCATGTTACTTGGAGTGATTTAACTTGCCAAATTATGTTCTTATATGTGTTATGTGATATGCGGTTTGTCCTTGTTATGTTTAGTATGAGACTTGTCAATGTCATGATATGGATGCGACTTGTCTATTATATTTAGGTTTGCAAATTGTCTAATCTTTACTTAGTATGCGATTTGTTAAGTACAAGGGTTGAAAGTGTCAATTCTGAAAACTTAAAGTATGGTATAAGTAATGCGATTTGTCAATTGGTTAAACACTGTTACACTTCTTGGTCAAACTGCACATCATTTTCTCTCTATTACATGCTAAGAAGCGATTTGGCTTTCTAAGAGATCTTCTGGTAGGCTCATTGATCATACTATACATGCTTGTGTCAAGAATATTGTTTGTATCATCCTTTTAACTAAAATTTCACCTGCAGATTCCCTCACCCAAAATCTTTTCGAATTAAAACTGCATCTAGGTTTGTCTCTTTCTTGTTTTTATGCTAATGATGTAGGCTTTAGATGGGTATGTCTAGAGAGATCTTTTGTTCTGATGAAATCAATATGCGCGTATTGAGGGATCTTTGTGATTTGATGATTTGGTGTGTAGTGGTTTTTAGGATTTTGTTGCTGGAATGATGTATATAGGTTGCTGTGTCTAATCTATGTTGAATTTGTATGCCTAAATTATCTTTGGAATTTTTGATAATCGTGTTCTTGGACTCTCGTTATATATTCTTGAAAGCGATTTGTCAATGGTTTCTTGAAAGCGATTTGTCTTCATAACTTCTGTATGCGATTTGTCCCATATGATCTTGAAAAGCGATTTTCATCTTAAAATAATTGATGCGATTTGTCATATAAATTGCTTAATGCGATTTGTCTCTTTTCACTTCGTATGCGTTTTGTCTAATGCGACTTGTTGTATGCGATTTGATGTATGCGATTTTTCTCACACGTTTTGACGTGTGCGGTTTGTTGAATGCCTTTGACCAATGCGATTTGTCCATAATACGTTTTTTCCTCACAAATATGCGATTTGCTGTATGCGATTTGTCTCACATGTTTTGACATGTGCGGTTTGTTCAACATACTTGACCTATGCGATTTGTGATATGCGATTTGACCATATCTTGACCTAAGCAACTTGATGTATGCGATTTGTACTATATCCTCCATCATAACTTGGTCATTTTATGTTGACTGTATATTTGATATGTCTCTGTGTGCATTTACCCATCGTTCATTGTCAATTCTCGATGATATTTGTGTACATTCCTCACTTTATATGTCTCTTCGTCATTCATATCTTGTCACTAACGTGTGTATGCTACTTCGTATGCTTAATTCACTAACTTAGTGTCTAAGTTATGGTGATGCATAGACGGTTGATCCATTGATATGGTCTAACCTAACAAAATTTCCGGATATTGTTGTTGTTTTATGTGTGGCCTACATAATTACAATGGCAGGCACAACTTCTTTTGAGAATCTTGCTACCACCGCTCCACCCTCTGTACTTACCAAGGAGGAAATTTTCCACATAATGAATGTGTGGACATTGCTAAAAGTAACTGCTTCGTAGATGTGGACAGAAACCAACCGAACCCAATCTACCGAATTGCTGTTGATATTCTGAAGAACACCAAATTTTTTGGTGCCTTAACCATGAGGTGCACGATTCTTGCCATTTACCTGCAACAATTCTGGAACACCGTAACATGAGACAAGGTCACTGCCACATACTCTTGTAAATTGGATGACAAGTGGTATGACATCAACACTGAGACTCTCACGGAAACCCTTGGAATCACTCCACGAGACCCTGCAAATCCATTTGTTACACCACCTACTGCTGATGAACTAATGGACTTTATCGAAGAATTGGGATATCCAGTGAAATTAACTAAGGTCTCAGCAATCATCACCAACAATATTTATCAACCATGGAGAGCCATTGCCACCATTCTCAACCTGTGTTTAACGGGTAAAACTTCAGGGTTTGACAGAGTAAGGGCTCCAATTCTACAAATCTTGTGAGGAGTTGTTAAAAGGGTTAATATCGATTTTGTTGAACACATATGGGAAGAATTCACCTTGGCTATGGACACATTCATCACTGACAGACAAATTTTTTTGAATCAAGTCAAAGGAAGGAAATCCAAAGATAAGAGGGTGATTCCTAGCCTAAGGTTCTTGAAGCTAATCATCCAGCACTTGCAGCAGGAACATCAGTTTACTCCAAGAAGTGAGTCTGTACTACATGAGGCTGGTGATGAATTTGTGCTTGGTAACCTGAAATTCGTTGCCAGAGGAATAAATAAAGAGGTCTTTGGAATGCCAATTCCTGAAGCTCTTCTCACTGAAAGAATCAAGAAGGCAGATTATTTCAAGAAATACATAAAGAAGGCCTCTGGCACAACCACTGATGACACACCCAATCCTACTCCCACACAACCCAAATCCACATCCTCAGCGTCTACATACGAAAGTCTTCCTAAGAAGAGACAAGATAGATCAGTGTCTGCTGACTCTCCATCTCAAAAGCAAAAAAGGAGAAAGAGAGACGCTGGAAAAGGAAAAGAAAAAGGGTCCAAGGTACCTAAGAGAGTGATGGATTTAATGGACAAAGACAAGGCTGCACTCCAACAAGGCATCCAACAGAGCCTGAAAAGTCTTGACACGTCTCAAAGACAGCCAGTGAAGGGGGTCATGATACAAGAACCTGAGTCAGCTCCACGCCATACCACTCCCGTAGTACAGGGCAAAGGTAAAGGAATTGCTGGAGAAGAAGCAGAGCAAGCGGCTCAGATTTTGTTAACCATTTCCACTCCAACTCCAAAAACGACAACGCAATTTGAGCTCAAGAAAAGAAGCGTTGAATCATCCTCAACTCAAGAACAAATTGAAGTGGAAAAAGACGTGTCTGATACACTGGAGGACACTCTTGCCTCTAGTGACACCCAGTCAGAAAGTCAGGAAATTGTACCTTCTGCGGAAATAGTACCAGTACTGGAAACAAAGAATGAACAAATGGACACTAACAGGCAAGACATAGAGGTTGAGGGAAATGATCTGCTAGAAGGTTCACAGGAGATTCTTAAGTCAAGATCTGAGGAACACGTGCGTCTGGATGAAGCAAACGTGTCAACAGGATCTCTGTCATCCCTGAAGAATCTTGAGACTGACATAACTTATGGTGACCAATTCCTCAAGGACAGACCCTCAGATGTCGAGCCTGACAAACAAAACGATGAAAAAGAAGAAGTCCAATCTATGTTCTCGGTCACTATCCAGCAAGACACATCAACTATTCCTCCAATGTCGGCACCCGTAGTTACTTCATCAACAACAACTCCATCAACCGTACTTCCACCACCCATTTCTGTTCAAGCAATCGCACTTCTACCACCCGTGTCCGCTACCATCCCTCCACCTGTAGTCACCATTAGTGACTCTGTCACACCACCAGCTTCACCACCTCCCACTAAGACTACAAAGCAACTTCTTGAGGAAGCACTAAAGAGAATTAATGTTCTCGAGAAGCACCACTTGCCCGAATCCATCAAACATCTTGATCGTCGTGTATCCAAGCTGGAGAGCTTCAATTTTGACACCGAAGTTGCAAATGCCATTGAAGCGGAAGTTAAGGATGCAGTGGAATGGGCGATGAAAGCTCCGCTGCTTCAGAGGTTTAAGGATTTGCCCACTTCGGATATGAGATCAGTTCTTTCCGATAGAATGTATGACACAGATGAGCATTTGGACGAAGTTCATAAGAAGTTATATGAAGCTCTTGAAGAATCAATCAAACATGATAATCACTTGCAGTTTCTGGAAGACATTCGTGAAAGGGAGGGAAAGAAGAAGAGAAGAGTTGTGATGATGGAGTCTATGTCTGGAGTTCCAAAATATCCACCACCTCCTCCTCCTCCAACTGGTGGAGCTGGGTCATCTGGAATTGGTGGATCTTCTGGTGCTGCTGTGACTCAAAAGACAAATCCACCAACACCTCCACCAAAACCTTCTAACCAAACTGGTTCATTTGGCGGTCAAGGGTCTCAGAAGACTTCTACAGCATGGACCACTGTTGATTCTTGATTTACACCCACATTCTCCTCAGTCTCAGAAGAGCAGATGTTAAATAAAGAATCTTACATCGTGCAAGAGTCAGAATCTGAAGACGATGATGCTTCCACCAAGCATATCCCTAAACTTTCTGAAGATGAAGATTGGTGGGATGCATATATTGGGGGTAAATGCATTAAAACATCTAGAGCTGGACCATCCAAGGATATGACTCAAAGCTGGTTGACTAAGGAAAGACCTCAAACTCCTGAACCTTCATGGGCCATCCCTGAGTCTGATTTGATTGTCCCTGACAATAACTGGGCAACCACCATTGCAGCCAACCTTGAAGCCCCTTCGTAAGATTCACTCTTACATATCACTGGTGACATGGGAAGCTTCATGAAATGGTTTTGTGAAAAGAAGGGAATCACGTCAATCACTCTTAAGGATCTTGAAGGCCCAGCCTTTGAAATCGTCAAAGTCTTCCATTCCGATGCCGGTCATCTTCAATGCCAAATGGAAGAATGCCACAAGATTTTGACTGATCAAGTTGATGAGAATATCAGTCGTTTTAATGTCAACAATCCTCTTCCTCTTGGCGGTGAACCCGGACAAAAGACTATTCAATCAGAATTCTTCTTCAACAGAGATCTGGATTACCTACGTGCTGGAACACAAGA
Organism: Chrysanthemum seticuspe; assembly: GCA_019973895.1. Lineage (NCBI taxonomy): Eukaryota > Viridiplantae > Streptophyta > Magnoliopsida > Asterales > Asteraceae > Chrysanthemum > Chrysanthemum seticuspe. The sequence continues at coordinate 262,013,985 of BPTQ01000007.1, forward strand.
AAGAAGACCGACCTTATCCATTTCTAAGATGAAGGCTGCAACATATTCAGATCCAGGTCTTGAGCAGATGGTACCCGATCATTTCTGGACTGACAAAGAATAGGTGTATGGCATAGCTTCCTCGTACGGCATATCTCATTGGTGGTTCAAAAAGAAGAAATTCTACATTGAAAGACATGGTGCAGAAAAGAAGCGCAAAACTATTAGATCCAATCTGCGAATTCTAAGTGTGCTCAGTGTGGAGATCTTCCCAATTTATGGCTATGATTATCTGAAGAAGATTGTCCTTAGAAGAGCTGACTTGAAAGACTATGTAATTGAAGAAAATGACTTCAAGCACTTGTTCCCAAGTGACTTTGAAGATCTGTACCTTTTGAACCTTCAAGGGCATCTTGACCATCTGCCCGTTCGAGAAAAGAAGTCCCTCTCTGCTGCAGTCAATCTATGGATAAGGGGGTTAGTAATTCGACAAAGAGTAGGTGATTTTCAGCTTGGAATGGAAAGCTACCAAACTCACGTCAATCTCACTAGACCTCAATGGGAAGCCACAGGGCAGCGGTTATCTTTACAGACAAATATGGTTCAAGAATGCTACTGAGGTTGTGTGAGCTATACAAGTTCAGTGATGCTACGCTCAAGATGGTTGAAGAAGAATTAGATTCAAGGGTCAAGGAGTTTAAGCTTAAGATGAGGTCGGGGAACAACACGAGGTTCTGGATGAAACAAGATGTGAAATGGTGTGAAGATTTCATTGCTTCTATTGGACGAAGACTTAAGAAAAGAAAGATTTTCCGCAGCCTTGAAAGTTTTGTGGGTGGGAGAGTACGGGAAGGACACTACAAGCTACTCCAAAGAACAGAATGAAGATATCTTTTTGTAGTAGCTATTTTTGTCTTACTATATAATGTAATGTGGTAACTGTACTATGTACAACAATAACTATAATGTATATAGTAGTGATAGGTTATGGCTTGTAGTTTCCCTCTTGCTCTTAAGAGGGGACATAGTAGTGTTCCATTTCAGATCAAATAAAACCGGACACATTTTTCTCCAACAAGATTTTTCTTACATATTTAAATCACTTGAGATCCAAAATCTCAAAGGATTTGAAATTTGTGATCGGGGGAGAAAATGTGATATAAATATGCAATATGATAAAATGTGATCTTCAAGACTCAAAAAATATGATATAAATATGCATCTATCCTCATATGTGCTAAACCTTTTCATGTATCGAAGCACACATTGAGGGGGAGCATTTCGAAAAGTTTACAAAACTATCAAGGTACTAAAATTTAAAGGTCTTTTCACAAGAGTACCTTGATTGTAACTTTAAATGGTTTCTTTGGCTACTATGATCGTGAAGTTTGCTTCTTATTCCTCCTGTAAGCTCTAAAATGTATTAAAAATTCTTTTAAAAACCACATCCTTTCCCAAAATATCTTCAACAAAGTATTTAAAATATTAATTTTCATCGGGAAAGTGATATTGATAATTTTAGAAAATGTTGATCAAAGAATTGAATTCTTTATTCATAATCTATGATTTCTAAGTCCTCTTGCCTCCATGTGCCAAAAAAATTTCAAATATTTGATGCACATGTTGAGAGGGAGCTTTTTCCAAAAATATCAAAAATGATTCAGGTACAAAATGCTTTGATCTTGTATCACAAGTACCTGGATTGATTTTCAAATGGGTTTCAATTGGTTTCAATGGCAGAAGAACAATACCGAATGACCGACCAAATTTACTTTATGCACGGAGATATAAGGATGGTTAGGTTAGGTATTCGTTCCCACGATCCCGCCAGAGCCGGAGGGATCTACCCAAGGACAATCCACTAGATAGTGTAGAAGTCCTTAGGTATGATGAAAAAGGAGAAAAATGAGAATATGGGAAGAGTGCCGACTGAGACAGTGCTAGTACTGGAACAAACCCAACAAGGTTCTAGTAATGAAGTCTCGGTAAGCACTGAAGGGGTTGAAGAATGAAAAAGAAATTAATATGAAAAGGGTGAAAAGAAATAGCCCTCCAATAATTCAACCTTAGGGCAGAAACCGGGTTTAATTCATATGTTACTGGTGGTTACTTAGGTAACACCGGTATTGAAGACAAGACATCATGGACCCAGTGACGCACTGCACGACATCTTCCCAAGCTACTCAAGTTCCTCTTAAAAGGGCTTGTTTCATTCTCACGGGGAACTTAAATAATCTATCGACTCTCTTTTAGAGATTGTTGATACTGAAGAAGGAGACCCTCTCCCTAGTCTTCGGCATAGGAACCAAATGTGCACTATTGAGTCTAGAGCCAAGAGATCATCAATAAATCTCATTAGGACACACTATTCTTGAAAACTTGCTGTTTCACATAATGTGGAAAGTGAGAACATAATTAAGAGTCCTACGCATTATCCTTGTGGTATTGCCAGAACATCCGAGTGATATGTTAAATATTCACGATGAAGATGGAAATCCTTCTAGAGCCAACATCTAACAAGCTCTTGGTGGGTGGCATGTGAGATCTATCCAATAGATCAAGCTTGTGACAACTGGATAGAAACGATGGGGCGATTCAATCTTGAATCAACCTTGGTCCAGGAAATGGATTGACGGATACCTTTGAAAAACCGGTCGTTGTGCTTAAAAACTTTTTTCTGTAGCACATCGACTGTGTATTAATGTTTCAAAATTAAAAGGGTGTTTATGATTGAGAATTGATTTTCCAATAAAACCTTCGTTGTATTGTAAAACCCTTTATATTAAGCAATACACGATTGTTTTCAAATTCATTTTCATCAATCAGTGAATCTCAATTCACTAGTTCACTCATTCCGTGTTGTCTTCTTTGAGACGTTCCAGTTTGAGAACAGCTAGAGCAGCTGCGAAACCCTATCAAGGAGATTCTTTGGAATTACACCTGATCACAAGCAGTACTTGTACTGATCAACGGGGAACCGTGGGCCGTGTACCTTAATTCAACGAAAGTGATCAAAGATACTTTCTTGCGCTTTATTGCTAACTGTTGTATGCAGGGAAACCCGACGGTTTCAGCTGATCAGAATTGAGGAGTCATTCCATAACCGCATGCTCACACGTCACATTTACTTCTAAAGAAATCATGATAAGTGCATGTCTTCATAAACTGGCTCAGATATTTTCAATCCATGCTTTGGCTACGCTGCTGGAAATATTATGAATCAACAAAAGCTTCCGCTACTCTAATGAGAAGATATCATGATCCAAAATGTGAGCATGACGGTCCAAAAGTCACAACTTCACATGTTGGCAATCCTACATCAGACAAATTAGAGATTATGTTTTGCTGATGATCTCAATGAAAGCTCCTGATCACATATCAAAGAATCACTCAAAGTCAAGGAATCATTACTATTACATGTTGTTGAAGTTATTGAAGCTACAAAGTCTACGAGCTCAAGCATCAAAGATTATAGATTAATTGCTAGGACATTTTCAATGTAGTTATTGGGGTGACCTCCCTTAGGGGGAGATTGTTAGGATTTAGAAAATCCATGCTGAAGTGTCGGTCACCCCAATGTGTGTTTAGCATATTATAGCTCGTAGACGTAACAATATATTAGTTGGATTATAAGTAGTATAAGTAATACCGTGGAAGAAGGACGGGTCTTTACCCACTGTATGCCTGATCCACAGCCGAAGGAGGGCGTAGACATTTGTATAAATAGCCCTCTCCCCACAAGGGAGAGGGTTGGATGTTCATTTAGTAATCTAACATTTCCTTTGTTTTATCTCTCTAGAACATCTCACTTTCTCTCTCTAAAACTCTAATTCATACGTCCATTAATATGCTTATTTGTATGTTTATGAAAACCAATATGTTACAGATATTCAATTTGTAATCCAAGACAAAACTTTGTTTTTCCTAGATCTTTCATCTCAAATTCTTTCTTGAGGTATTCAACTGCCTTTGGTAGCTCCCCTGGAGTTCCAATGATATTCAAATCATCAACATACACAACGATTATGACATATTCAGATCCAGACCTTTTTATAAAAATGCATGGGCAAATAGAATCATTTCTATATCATTCCTTTAATAAATATTCACTAAGGCGGTTGTACCACATTCGCCCAGACTGCTTCTACCCATACAAAGATTTATTCAGTTTGATTGCATATTGTTCTTGAGAACTTGCTTTACATGATTCAGGCAGCTTAAACCCATCTGGAAGCTTCATGAAGATTTATGTATCAAGTGAGCCGTATAAATAGGCTGTCACAACATCCATTAGACGCAGTTCGAGACCTTCTTGTATTACCAGACTAATTAGATACCGAAAAGTAGTTGCATCCACCACTGGAGAATATGTCTCCTCATAATCTATACCTGGTCTTTGTGAAAATCCTTGTGCCACCAATCGTGCTTTGTAACGAGTAATTTCGTTTTTTTCATTTCGTTTTCGCACAAAGACCCATTTATACCCAACAGGTTTTATACCTCCAGGTGTACGAACTATCGGTCTGAAAACTTCTCGTTTTTCAAGAGATTTTAATTCTGCCTCAATTGCGTCTTTCCATTTTGGCCAATCATTTCTATTTTTGCATTCCGGAACTGACTTTGGTTCTTGATCCTCATCATTTTCCATAACTTCTAGCGCTACATTATATGCAAAAGCATCATCGACGTCGATTTCATTTCGGTTCCAAACCTTTCTAGACATGATATAATTTATTGAGATCTCTTCATTTTCAGGTACCCGAGGTTCATCTTGAACCGTCATGACTAATTTCCTTATAGAGGACCCTTCTGGTGTTTCTTTAACCTCGACTTGACCATCTTGATTATAGGCTCCCTTTTTCTTTCGAGGATTTTTATCTTTGGAACCGACTGGTCTACCACGCTTTAGGCGTGCCTTAGAATCATTAGCAATTTCTGAATGTTCTTTAGGAACATCAATTTTGACAGGAGCATTAACAGCTGGTATATGTGACTTGGTTACTCTTTTAAGGTCAGTAAACGCGTCTGGTAAATGATTTGCTAACCCTTGTAAATGAATTATCTTTTGAACTTCTTGTTCACATTCTTTTTTTCGAGGATCAAGATGAGATAATGATAATTCTTTTCAACTTATATCACTTCCCATCTGTTTCTTTTCTCCCCCTAATGTTGGGAATACTGACTCATCAAAATGACAATCAGCAAATTGAGCCGTAAACAAATCCCCCGTTGATAGCTCTAAATATCTAATTATAGATGGTGAATCATACCCAACATATATTCCCATTCTCCTTTGAGGTCCCATTTTTTGTGCGTTGTGGTGGAGCAATTGGGATATATACTACACAATCGAAAATTCTTAGATGGGAAAATATTTGGTTCCTGACCAAAAACCAACTGTAATGGGGAGTAAGTATGGTGACTCGTTGGCATGATACGAATTAGTGTTGCTGTATGTAAAACAACGTGTCCCCAAGCAGAAACTGGTAGTTTCGCTTTCATAATCATGGGCCTTGCAATCATCTGAATTCGCTTGATAAAAGACTCAACAAGCCCATTTTGTGTATGAACGTGAGCTACTGAATGTTCTACACTTATCCCAATAGACATACAATAGTCATTAAATGTTTGGGATGTAAACTCACCAGCATTGTCCAAACGTATTGTCTTTATAGGATAATCTGGAAAATGTGCTCCCAGTCTTATTAATTGAGCAAGTAATCTCGCAAACGCCATACTGCGACTTGACATTTGTAATATGAAGGTACTCATCATGTCCTTCATTTGTAGTCTCAATGTGATATCCATTTTGACGAATATCTTTAAAACTTAATAAATTCCTTTGAGACATGGGGAAAAATAGTGCATTGTCAATTTTAAACATTGTTCCTTCAGGTAATAATATATGTGATTTTCCATAACCTTTTATTAGTTTTGCACTACCCGAGATAGTATTAACATTTGATTCTTGTAGGTTCAAGTGTGAGAAATATTTCTCCTTTTTGAGTATCGTGTGTGTGGTTGCACTATCCACTAGACATATGTCTTCATCATCAATAATAAGTTGTGCCACACGATCCATATTCTTCAAAATAAAACACATATCATAAGTAAAATGTTTGTTAGGATCAGGAGAGAATAATCAAGAATAATCAGTAGCAAAACAAAAGGAGATCAGACAAAAGTTTCTTGTATTACAAATCAAAGGATACAAGATGAGTAGTGTTGTGTACCAAATAGATAATTACAAATGGGGGGATAAGCCCTTATTTATACTAGGGCTTATTGGATTCTAGAAGATTCTAATACAAATATCTTAGATTTTCCATAAGCTAATATCTAGCTTATTCTAGATTATTCTACCAAAGTATCTAGCTTATTTCTAGATTATTCTTAGTAAATATCTTTTAGACCAAAATTACTAAACTACCCTTAGGACTAACAGTCAAACATCTAACAATGTTTAACTGAATAATTAAAAGGAAATAACATGTTTTATTAAGCAAAGTGAGTAGTTATAGGTAAACTACATCTCATGAGACAACATAAGAACATTTAAAAATAGGGGGAATTTCATATATACCCAAGGAAACTTAAAAAATTACATATTTCCCCAAAACACAAGTTTCTAATGCATGATGTACAATGCTATTAAAGCATGCTTTGGGGAAATATGTAATTATTGAAGTTTGAGTGGGGATGTATGTAAATGCCCCTTAAAAATAAACAAAACAAGATCATCATTAACGTGAAGACATTTTATTCTTGGCTTTATTGGCACTCTTATTATTGGCTTTATGGATCACTCGTTTGTGAGGAAATCACTCACATCCAAATGAGTGTTATCATTTTGGTCTTTTGGAACACCAAGGTTGTCAATACCGAGGCTATTGATATCAAGGCTATCAAATTCTCCTTCATCATATGCAAAGTTAACTTCGACTCCTTTTCCTTTGTTCTTTTGAGATCGTTGGTAGAGTTTCACCAAATGTTTGGGTGTGCGACATGCACGGGCCCAATGATTAGCACCACCACATCGATAACATGCACTTTCTGTGGTACCTTTTGTTTTTTCACCTCCATCATTTTTGATCATTTTTCCTTTCTCTTGCCACTTTTTGTGACCACTTGTATTCCCAGATTGAAAACCATGATAATTACCTCGACCAAAACCACGCCCTTGGCCGCGGCTACGACCACGGCCACGTCCTCGTCCACGGTCAGATCCACGACCGCGACCTCAATATACCATATTTGCTTCCAAAAGTGGAGCGGATCCGGTTAGACGTGACTCATGGTTTTTCATCAATAATTCATTGTTTTGTTCTGCGACAAGTAAACACGAGATCAAATCACAATACTTTTTAAAGCCTCTTTTGCGGTACTGTTGTTGCAATAGTAAATTAGAGGCATGAAATGTAGAGAACGTTTTTTTCAAGCATTTCTTCATCAATGATTTTTTCTCCACATAAAGTTAATTGGGAGTTAATTTTAAACATAGCAGAATTATATTCACTCACTGTTTTAAAATCCTGGAACCTTAAATGAACCCAGTCATAGCGGGCTCTCGGTAAAATCACAGTTTTTTGATGTTCATATCTATCCTTCAAATGATTCCAAAGGACAAGTGGGTACTTAACAGTTAGATATTCATATTTTAAATTCTCATAGAGGTGATGGCGTAAGAATATCATTGCCTTAGCCTTTTGTTCAACAATTGTATCATTTCCCGCTTTGATTGTATCACCAAGACCATTAGCCGCAAGGTGTATCTCGACATCCAGAACCCAAGACAAATAGTTTTGTCCAGTTATGTCCAAAGCCAAAAAATCAAGTTTCGCAAGATTCGACATGACTAGCGAACAAAATCAATGGTTACACTCGGAGACTATCGTGCTGATAACGTGTTACGAAATAACGATAATCGACAAGGAGTATAAACTAGAAGAATTGAGAGATTATGGAATGCATTTTCATTGATATCACAAACTACAAAACTAGCCTCAATTTATAGGGCTCTCTTCATAAGTATTTAGTACAAACAATAAATGAGGGTATACAAAAGATGAGAGGTTATGTAAGTTGAGGTATATGGATAGACACACACATAAATATTCATAATATAAACTTAGGGCCCGTTTGGTGTATGTAATTTGGATTGAAGTAATGAAATGAAAGTATTATAATATGTTTGTTATATGTGAATTGGTTTGAAGTACATGTATGACACCATTTAATATGGTGTTTCACGATTCCTCATATGGATGGTAGGTTTCTACTGATTCTCTAGTGGGCCATTAAAGTTTTTTTGTCTTCTAGCTTTTCTTTATTGTATTTAATATATTTTTGTGTGTGTTTATTATTAATAAGTGGGACCAATCTCATTTATTATAATATATCTTATTATAAAATAATAATAAAATATATTATATGTTTCCGATCATAATTTTTAAACAAACAACTTTTTAAACTATCATATCTTTTCTCTTTCCTACTTTTCTTTCAAACCAATACAAAATCTTAATCCCATTACAATCCCACTTACAAACCAAACGGGCCCTTAATTTTAAATTTATTATAACAATATAATATTTTATTACTCTAAATCTAAATACAAATTCAAATCCTAATATAAATTCAAATCCAAATCGTAAACCCGTCTACAAACCAAACAGGCCCTAAATTAGCTCAACTGTCAAAAATTAGACACCGTTTCCGCTAGACGGGGGGACCCATATACATGTTCTAAACTAAGTCTAACAAAAATGCAACATTGTAACCATAATCTAGAGGAGTAAATGAAATAATATGCAATACACATTCAAAGCTAGATACTTATATACCAAAACTAGTTGTATTGTGCATAGTATATAAAATGTAAATGTACTTGTTCCACACAAAGAAAAAGGCTTACGGAAAGTAAAAAAAAGTACTGAAAACAGTAAAATAGATATGAAAATTACAAACAGGGTAACACATATCCTTGAGCACTGCACAAAGATTCGGCAGGCAAAAAGACTAAAGAGCTGCCTTCCTCCCCCCACCAAACATTCCTTTCAGCCCTTGTAAGCAGCAACATGTCCACTTAATCGTCCGCGAATGTCTGACTTTGATTTCCCACAGCGAAAGTCTATCACGGAGTATTGGTGATGGTGCATCCCACTGAACCTGAAATAGATTTATAACTTAACATTGTATGGTTAAACATTGAATTGGTTGAATCCATTAACGGTACAGATAAAATATCTACCACAGTAGCAACATACAGGCTCACCAAATTAGCTCGTTTGATTGGTCACCGAGTTTTGCACAAGAGGTTTTTTTTTTTTTTTGGCAGGTCACCACTGTTACCGGCCTAAGTGTGGTACCTAAAAAAGTCGGGCCCTACTCCATGGAACCACTCTTAAATAGCACTAGTATTATTATGACTAGCTTCTGACCTCTTTATAGGTTTTTTTATAACATTTTATAAAACATTGACCATCTTTAGTCTTTTATTAAAAACTTCGATCATTTAAGACTTTTACGAACTTGTAAAGTCTAGTCACTTTAGTTTCCATATATATATATTAAGTTGATTAACCGTCAACATTTAACCATCAACCTCTTGGTTGGAGGCCCACCTAGATACCACTAGCTAATTGAGCTTAAGACAAAAGAAATCACCTTCAGTGACTTCCATTCTGACTCTGGCCACTTTGAAGATGCCTCATCTCCAACAGCAACAATGGTTCCACCAAACCTGCATCAACAAGTTACATGACCTGGCATTTTTTAAGCACCAACTTTAATAATTTATTAATAATGTGATATCAACAGTAGGTACCTCTCTTCAAGAACCATTTCATTCTCAAATCCCATTGTGAACTTCATTCCTACACAAGGCTTGGGATTTTGTGCATTGAGGTATCTATTGACACTGATAATGAACGCTGATTGGGTGGCCCTGTTTAAATATTATGCCAGATCCATTTAATTCAGTGATGTTAATTTCAAAACAAAAAAACATTATAAAGAAATTTAACATAGTCAATTTTCTGTGGGTGTAAGTTTAAATTAAAGAAAGAGACTTATAAAAAAACGATTGTAATCTCACTCTTCCCCCGGGTTAAGAACCCACCACATTAAGCTCGTGCAAAGTTTAAGAAGAAAAACAGAAACTCAGCACATAAATATCATTTTTTTAGTATTAATAAAGCCGCATTAACAAATTAGATCAGGCTAATGAATACCTTGGCTTATATATAACAGTGAAAAGAGTCATAGCAGTGACTGCATGGTGTGCTGTTGCAAGGACGGAAAGATGAGTATGCTTTCTTAATCCACCAGGTGCACTAGTGTCACAGGCAGTAGGTGTCTTGTAAAATGAGCAGACATTGCAACTACGAGGTTCCGGCATTGGATTATTATGGATCGCTACTTCACTTTGCTGATTAATAAAAGAATATAAGCATGATGAGATACCAAAAGCTGGGGCCTGGGGAGGGTATATTTTAAAGGTCAAATATGTTTTTTATGAATTAATTTATAACTGCTCACATCTTGATGGGGCAGTAAAGTTATTTGAGCATAAACTTGTTCACTGTCCTCTTCAACCTGAAAAATTGTATCCGGATTCATTAGTCAGTCTTAACAGTTAATAAAAAAAAAAAAAAAAAAAAAAAAAAAAAAAACGGATTCATTAGCTGTTGAAAGAAACATGTATCACCATATAACTCCTAATTACTATTTGTAAAATAAACTGAAAGCATATAACTTAAAACAGCTATCAATTACTATTTTTAATAAACATTGAAAAAAATCAAATAATATAATTAGAGTTATAGTTTTCAGAAGAATTAAGTTACCGTGACTAAGTTGATAAGTGATTTAAGACATACAATTACAAACAATGACAAATAAAGATATCTTCAATATGGATAAGACGTTAGATACTTGGTAATAACTACAAACTTACCCACAATTGATCATTTACCACCTTGCAAAGGATTTTTGTTGGTAAAAAAAATGCTGGCAGCTGCTGGTTCAGTCCATGAGACATGGAGGCCTCGATCTATAAGATAAAAGACAATTCACTGTATTTCAGATTGTATTGTATACATAATCAGGGCATAGCAAAGCAAGTCTTTGTAAAAATAAACAAATAAACAATGAATGCAATACCCTAAAACGATTTTTCTCTTTGGCGACTTGTACGAATCCCTTATTCCCTAAATATTCGATCACATGCCTGCTCAAATCGATTCTTTATTGTTTTAATATGTTTTAATTCAGTGATTCATTCGTGGGTTACTTGATTGATTCATCTTATTGCAATCGTTTTGAACTTTGGGCTTCCTGTTGTCGACTTTTAGGGTTTCGCTATTCTGATTTCAATTTAATTATCATTCGTACTAAGCATGGCTGGATTTGGTTAGTTTCATTGTGCTGGAACGCATGTCTTAACATTGTTAGGACAATCGAATTGAAGAGTGGCGTAGTTTCTTCGTGTTTTATTAGTGGTTTTTTATGTTTCTCGTTTTTAGGGTTTTTGTTTCTTCGATTTGGGTTTCTTCTCAATCGCTTATTGTTTGCTGATTCTTATGGCGAATACTGGTGATGGTACTGTGGATGTGGATCATGATGCATCTACTCATAACACGCCTGAGGGTCATGATACTTTATTGAAAATTCGTGCTATTGAAAAACAAATATTTGATGGTAAACTTGTTCTTGTGGGTGATGATGGGCAACCATTAAAACCAGCCGTGACTGTGGATGCTACAACTTCTACTGGGGCTAATCCATTTGAGCATCTTAAGGTGCCGCAGTCACAAAAGAAGCTAGAGGATATGCTTGCTGCTATTGGTTATTCGAAACCTCCTCATGATACGAGTGGTCCTATGGCTTCTAATGTTAATGGCCATAATAATGCTAATGATAAGGTTGATTCGAATGCTCATGGGGATGTTGGTATTGAGAAGGTTGGTGTTTTGAAACAACCTTCTTCATCGTATGCTGGTGTTACTTCTACTGAACCAAAGAAACACACGTCAAACTTTCGTAGGTTGGAGTGTAGTAAGAAAGCTAATGGCGTGGATCTTTCTGTCCCGATGAAAGTGGTTGAAGAGGTGAACACTAGGTTTGAGAATACTTTGTATGGGTATTTCCTTGGTCAACGCCTTGCGTTTCCTGTTGTTGATTACTTTGTACGCAATGCGTGGGCTAAGTTTGGCATACAAAAGGTAATGATGAATGCAAAGGGGTTCTTCTTCTTTAAGTTCAATTCGAAGAAAGGTGTTGATGATGTGCTTGAAAACGGCCCGTGGTTGATTAGAAATGTTCCGATTATTCTTAAACCATGGACCTTGAACACCAACTTACTTAAAGAGGATTTGACCAACATCCCGGTGTGGGTTAAATTCCATGATGTTCCTCTGGCTATGTTTTCTGATGATGGCCTTAGTCTCCTTGCCACATTAATAGGTACGCCTAAAAGGTTAGATGCCTTTACTAGCCAAATGTGCAAGGACTCGTGGGGCCGTAGTAGTTTTGCAAGATGCATGATTGAAGTAAAGTCGGATGAGGTGCTTAGGGACAGCCTTACTGTTGAGATACCGTTACTTGATGGATCGGGTTCGACTATTGAGAAGATACGGGTTGAATACGAGTGGAAACCACCTCATTGTGATAAATATAAGATTTTTGGTCATACTCTTATTGAATGTCCGAAAGTTGTTGCACCTACTGCTCAGCCTACTTTGCGTGTTAATGATGGTTTCAAGACGGTCAATAATAAGAAGAAGGGAAAGCAAGGTGGTTCTACTATTCCGGGTCAAGGAGGGTTTACTAAACCTGTTGTGGGTAAGCAGTTTCAATATCAACCCAAAAAGGCTCCTCCTGAACCGAAGAAAGTGGAAGTCACTAAGAAGAATGCTTCTGATGTGGCTAGTTCGAGTGGTACTAAGATCTCTACATCTAACCGGATTGATGCTCTTAATATGGAATCTACGGATGTTTCAGGTACTCCTCCTAATGACACCAACAAGGATGTGGATTCTGGTCGTACAAAGGAAGCTAATGAAGATAAGTCTACTAAGACAGGTACTGCATCACAAGAACCCCTTGTGAGTGATTTGAAAGAGATGGAGTCGGAAGTGGCTCCTACAACTAGTGATTCTTCTATTCCGCCCGCCTCTTCTACTAAGAGAGTTAACCCGTTTTCTAAAGTGGGAGATATCGTGGTGTCTGATTCTGAAGATGAGGTGATTGCTAACCCATTTGATGAGTCTGCTAATCTATTCGGAGGTGGCCAAGAGTATGAAGAGGAGTATGATGACTATGACTATGATGACTATGCGAAGCAGGTTTCTGATCTTCCGGGGAATTTGGATGCCTTTAATGCCATGTATGGCACCAAGCTTCAAGGACCTAGGAAGTAATTTGTTTTTGTTATGTCCTATGTTATCATTTGAGTAGTGGTTTTTTGTTTGTTTTCTTGTTTAGAAAATAGGTAGTATCCTGTTATGTAAGCTTTATGCCTATGTAACGGGCTGAGATATGGGATTTCACTCATATCCATTGTACTTAAACGTATTTTTGGTTAATATATTTACCAGGGTGCAGGATTACTCCCCTTTACCCAAAAAATAATCAGGGCATAGCAAGATATTATATGAACTGATACTATTAGACTAGCAATTACTGTTGAGAGGTGAAACACTTTTATCGTTTCAGCATAAATTATATTTCAGAAAGCAACACATAAGCTAAATAACAAACCTGTTCCAAATGTCCCTGTGGGAAGTAAAAAACATCTTCCCCTTCATGTGGGACATAAGCATGAGGGCTGCGACAGTCCTTATACTGTGCTTCAGTTGAAAATTCTGAAACATGAAATCTTATAATCAACATAGGTGAAAACATGGGAAACAAAAGTGAAACTAACAACTAAGATTATTCATTTTACTGACACCGGGAAATCAAACTAAAAAACCATTTAAACAGGTTTTCTAAATTTTCTACTAGTCTATGTAGATGAACTCAAGTTTCCATACAAAACTAGAGATGGAAAACTAGGTCATATTTTCTTCAGGTACACAGCCCCTAAGCATTCTGAACTGCACTAGAAGTCTAGAAGAATGTATTCAAACTCGGCGGCATTAATGATAGGGAAAATTGTCAAATTAAAGGTAACGGAGAATACAAATTGTATGCACTACTTTCTCACTCCTAAAGAGGACTTAGATATCCAACTTATAACAAGAAAATAATTTGGGTCAAAACTGAACCATTTTGAAAAAAAAAAAGTGTGTGTCCTTTTTATTTTCCCAAAATATAACTCACTCCTTTATTTGTCAAAAATTAAACAATCACTGTTGGTAAAACAATGAGCCTATGTTATGTTTTGATGAGCAAGAAATGGAAAAATGGGTAATTTATTTATACCTTCCTTGGCGAATTTTGTATTTATGCTACTGACTGAATGCACATTTGGGTTTCCCAAGACACCTATAGATAGTAAACAAAATCAAATTTATAAATAGATCATTGTCTACTTAATGTTACAAAGTATTATTCATTAACATAAAACCAACAAAATTATTATTTATTACCAGATTGAAACCCTTCAGGGTAGTTTTTCTTTTTTGAAACACCAATTAGATTTATGATAGCTCCAAGTAAGAGCAAAAAACACCCTTTAGTGTGTCCCATGAAGAAAAAGGTTGATATACTGAGTAGCTGTAATGAATACAAACACAACAAATAACCAATAGGCTAGTAACAAATTTGGGATGGCATATAAGCCAATAGAATCATGCTTAAATAGTTCAGTCATTATGTTACAATCCGCGTTCTGGCCATAAAGTTAGAAAAAGGAAACCGGTTTTTACGGTAGCATCAAAATTATCGAAAAGCATAACTGACTCACGCGATTGAGCTTATAATAAAGAGATCTCTTTATTATAACTTTCCTTCCATTCCGGCTAAAGTCTCCACAAATGGAAAAATGAATTTAAAAGTTCACAAAATCCAACAGCTTGAACATCACTTAAATCAACAGTGAGCATAGTTAAATCTATACGACAAATAACTCTTTTAATAACCTTTTGTTTGAGCATATACATAGACTTCAAAGTGTAACGAATTGTGAATATGGGCGAATAAATGAACTTATGCCATGTTAGACAACTTAACCGGTCATGCCAATACCGAGTTAAGAGATTGGGGAAAAAAGTTAACCATTTTAGTGAAGGATATTGTGATTCGTTGCATTCCTGAGTCCCAAACGAGACATATAAGTATACATAAAACCCTAGCATGTCATGGGCTTGAGCCCGAGCCTAGATAAAAGGGGCCTAAGACAAATACAATATATTGCATGATACTACATAATACTAACACACACCCGCAGTTTGAGCGGGAGGACACCGAACACTCAAACTGTCGCGAAATTCTTCAAATAAAGCGAAAGGCAATCCCTTAGTAAAGATATCCGCAAACTGATAGCGAGAAGGCACATGAAGAACTCTAACTTGACCTGTAGCCACCAAATCCCGAACAAAATGAATGTCAATCTCGATATGCTTGGTCCGTTGATGCTGAACCGGATTTGAGGACAAGTAGACAGCACTAATATTATCGCAATACACAAGTGTTGCGGAAGATACTGGAGTATGTAGCTCACGAAGAAGATTCCGCAACCAACATGTTTCAGCAACGACATTGGCAATGCCACGATATTCTGCCTCAGCACTAGAACGAGACAGTGTTGGTTGGCGCTTAGAGGACCAGGAGAGTAAATTGTTGCCGAGAAAAACACAATAACCAGAGGTGGACCGCCGAGTAGTTGGGCAACCAGCCCAATCAGCATCAGAATAAGCAACCAATGAGGTAGTAGTAGATGAATACAACTGTAACCCGTGATCCAAAGTACCCCGTATGTAGCGCAAAATCTGTTTGAGAACAGAGAAATGAGGCTCTCGCGGATCATGCATATGAAGACACACCTACTGAACATCATAAGATATATCAGGGCGAGTGAATGTGAGGTACTGAAGAGACCCTGCAAGACTCCGATATAATGTCGGATCAGATACCAAAGTGCCATCATCTTCGAGTTTAGACTCAGTGTCAACCGGAGTCCGACTCGAATTACAATCAACCATATGAGCACGCTCAAAGATCTCTGTAGCATACTTGCGCTGCGACAAAAACATACCAGAGGAGTCACGTGTAACAGATATGCCCAAAGAATAGTTTAGAGAACCCAAATCTGTCATAGAGAACTCCTTATGTAGAGATGCAATAATGCGCTGTAGTAATCCATCTGAAGAAGCGGTCAATACAATATCATCAACATATAATAAAAGATAAGCAGTGTCAGTCCCCTGATGATAGATAAACAAAGAGGAGTCACAGCGACTGTGTGTAAAACCAATCCCAAGAACATATGTAGCAAAGCGCTGAAACCAAGCCCGAGGGGCTTGTTTCAACCCATACAGATATCTGCGTAGCAAACATACATAATCCGGATGCTCGGTATCACGAAACCCGGGGGGCTGGTGCATGTAAACAGCCTCAGAGAGATCCCCATGTAGAAAAGCATTCTTAACATCAAGTTGGTGAACAGGCCAATGTCGAGAAGCAGCCAGACTGAGAACTGTACGTATAGTGTCAGGTTTGACTACCGGGCTAAAGGTCTCATCAACATCAACCCCCTCTATCTGAGTGCTACCATTCGCTACAAGGAGAGCCTTGTAACGACTGAGGGTACCATCTGCCAAGTGCTTGTGACGAAATAGCCACATACAGCCAACAATATTGGTGTCCAAAGGACGAGGTACAAGAATCCAAGTGTTATTTTTAACAAGAGCATTAAATTCATCATACATAGCATTTAACCAATTAGGGTCGTGGAAAACAGCGTTATAGGATCTAGGTAAAGGGGAAATGGAAGACACATGACAAGCGTAACGAGGATTGGGACGGGTAGTCCCGACACGAGAACGTGTGACCATGGGATGAACCAATGACGTGGTTGGGTTAGAGGGGAGGTTTAATGTCAATGGGCCTACATGGGATCCCTGTTGGAAGATAATGTCAATGGGCCAAATTATGTTAAGTATATGTATTAGTTTAGTATAATGTCAAGCCCGTTTTCTGTGTATGGGCTGAAAACAAACACTCAGCAACATGGAAAACATGGCAGTTAGATAGTAGTTAATTAGTTTAGGTTTTAAAAGGTGTGTTGATTCATGAAACGGTATCAATGAAACAACACAACCTTTGTATGTGTCGATTCAGATAGTATATATAGATTAGGATTCTGTAAACAATAGTCAACCTTTCAGATTTACTTATATCAGATTATTATAAGGGTTCAACCCATCTTCTTGTTTCCTTTTATCAATTCTTGTATGGTGATTATACACATGATGTTGTTTGATCAAATTAATCCTGGAAATCCATCTAACAACCTGTGCAAAAGTGGTATCAGAGCTTCTTGGGATCAAACAACATTCCAAATCATGTTACAATTGTCATTCAAGATCAAACATGCGTTCTTTAAGAAACCCAACCATAGATGTCGGATTGAAGAGAAAGAATTTCGATCAGTTTAATTGAAACCTTTGTTTCAATCAGTTTTTGTGATTTAGAATCATCCCTAAATCAACAGTTTTATTTTGGTTTGCAAAATCAGATTACACCGAGTACCGTTTTTACTCAATTGTATTTTTTCGATTACCGTTTTTCAATCGCCCTTTGTATAACTATTTCAGTTTTTTGTTCGTCGTTACCGAACAACAGTCCATCGAAAATTTTCGATCATTATGAAAAAAATTGAAACCTTTGTTTCAATCAGAATATCAGAAAAGAAAAGAAAGAAAAGAGACATGAAGACATCAAGAAAGAAGAGGAGAATCAAAGGAACAATGAAGAAATTGAAGACACTTGCAAGTTCCTGCAAATATCAGAGCAAAGATGATTTCATCATCATCGCGTGAAGAAAAAAGAACCAGCAAGATTGAAGAAGAAAATTTGGCATTGACATTAGGGGGGAACTGTTGGAAGATAATGTCAATGGGCCAAATTATGTTAAGTATATGTATTAGTTTATTATAATGTCAAGCCCGTTTTCTGTGTTTGGGCTGAAAACAACACTCAGCAACATAGAAAACATGGCAGTTAGATAGAGTTAATTAGTTTAGGTTTTAAAAGGTGTGTTGATTCTGTTACATAATTAAGTGTATTGCTATTAGAGACAAATAAACCACAACATAAAACATAAAAGTGTAGAGAAACGATACCGTAAATCTTTAAATTGTTGAGACACAAAATCACAAGTAAGGAAAATGTTGAGGCATGTGATGCTCGCAGTTTCCTTAAGACAGATTCGTCCTCTCCACGGTGCTTGAGAATCGTGAACGTCTATCTCCCAGGATACAACAACAACGGATAACCCCGTTAGCACAAACGGGTTATCAAGGCGAACCAAAATCGTGCCTTCCCTCTATTACAAACGGATACACACAAGGTCAAGACTAATGGTGAACAAAGGAGAGGAGTGAGTTATTATTTCTTGGTGTATCTGAAATGAAAGAGTAAGCTCCAATATATAGGGAATTGTAATGGAAAAAACGGTCACAATTAATTAACACAATTAATTTTACTAATGTCTCATGAATTAAAATAAAACCATTAATTAAATTTATTCTTAATTCTCACTAGTAAACATGATGACAAAATCAATTGTCATTCACCACATTTGACCACATTTTCCAACAATCCCCCACATGAATGAAATTGATAAGGGAAACGACTTTCAAGGAGACGAAGTTGTAATAGAGTTTTGCTGTTGATATTTGCATATGATAGGTAGGTGTTACCCTTTGAACCTTCCCTCATGAAATATACTTAGCCTCATAGCAGCCAGTAGAACTTGATGTCTTTGAACTGTCTGTTGTTTGTGGAGACGACAATATATATTCACACAAATATCTCCTTGACACTTTTTGGTTCTCATAGTTATGT
The DNA here is from genome assembly GCA_019973895.1 of Chrysanthemum seticuspe. Lineage (NCBI taxonomy): Eukaryota > Viridiplantae > Streptophyta > Magnoliopsida > Asterales > Asteraceae > Chrysanthemum > Chrysanthemum seticuspe. The sequence goes on from BPTQ01000007.1 coordinate 262,032,978, forward strand.
TCGTTATGGTCAAGAACATTAGCCTGGTTCTGCGAGAGCTGTTAAGAATTGTGCCCTCACAATTCCCTTAGAAGCGACCCCACTTCTCTCTCACATAGGTGATTTTCGATTAATCATTAAAAGCCATATGCTTAACCTCGTATTGTCACTGTTATAGGAATGGACTAGGAAGTTTGCTAACTCCCTTAAATGTATATGGAGTTTATTACTCCCCCACAGTAACCTCATTTTATACAAGTAGGTTGTCCTATTGAACCCAGATCTTGGGATCTCCAGTCAGCTGGGTTAGGTTTTCCTTCATATAAACTTTTCAAGGGCTTTAGTCCCATTCCTCTTCACGACTTGCTAACTAACTCTCACATTTTAGCATTTCACAAGCGGATCCACAGTGTTATTCTATGACTTCACATTGTCAATAAGGATAACTCATGCTGAGAGTAGTTGTCGTATCGACATAATATGTCTGTGCAAATTCAAGTTTTGTTCAACTCTTTAAATATATCATGCTACAAGAAATTCTTGATTATTCCAACTGGGCAAGAACTTCACCTTTTTTGGTGTCCTTCTGAACTCTAGCTAGGCCCGAATCCCCCACATGGAATTTATCTCAAGAATTTTGTAGAAAGGTTCTCTCTTTCGATGCATTAATCTTGTTTATAAGATTTTTCCTCACATGGATATGACATCAAGATCTTTAGTAATTTGTCACTTCACAAGTTTCATACTAGTGTATGCAAACTTTTTGAATGTCTTATGTTAATTATTTTCCGTATCATAATTAACAAATTCCAAATCTAGCATGCTATAGACCAAGGAATCAAGCGTACGACAGAAGATGCATCATTCTGATTACCCATAGCTTCATCTACTAACATTCTTCTTTTAGACAAATCACCACCTTAAACCACACATGTTTTAAGAGGATCTCATAATTTATATGTGTAAGTCCTACACTTATCACATGTCATTCCAATTCACTTGTGATTATATATAATCACATATAATCTCTTATCATTATATGATTATCAAAATTTATTATGTGATTATAATCACATAAAATCAATGTGTAATCATTTTACACAATCAAAATATCTCCAACTTAGCGAATGGACAGCTCACAATGGATGACAATCACACCGTTCAAGTTAGTTACATAAACCAACGTAATTCGTTGTCATCTATATGTGTGTTCTTTCTTGACATTTCACAATGTCCTACACGGTTATATTCAACACATAGTCACTTCTTACATATGACAAACCGTTCGATTATTAGCAATATGAGTTATAACAAGTCTTGACGATTATTCATCTTTCTAGAATAACAAGTAGTTTGATTATTCGAAACAATATTCACAACAGAATATTTGAAACATCCAAACTTCCAATACTCGATACAAAATCGAGTGACTTGTATATTCTCATGTTACAAAATTAGTTTTACAAAACCGCACCAAACAACTTTAAATAGGCACTACTTTGCCACAAATATTTTGCACCAAATGAAACAAACAATTTTGCGTTGAACATTGTACAAAATATCAGATAATTTTGTATTATAACAACCAAAAAATGTTGTACTAAACATATCAAATGTATGCCTCACAAAAATTGTTTTATTAAAATACAAACTGCGATCAAATGATTCTTCCGTTTATGCTCAATTTTTTTTTTCTTTCTAAAAATAAAGTTTAAGATATTTACCTAATCACGGTAAAAAGAAAAAATTTGTGCAAAACTCAATTTGTTTATTATGAGAAAAACACATCTTCTCGCAACAAGGCACATGAGACATCAACTTGTCCAAAATGAATTTCTATATCAAAATAGAAATTGCGATTGAATGGCTTATCAATTTAAGCTCAAACTTTACAGAAATAAAGCTTAATGCCTTAGTTACGCACTAAAAAAAAACCTTTGGGTACCAAGCTCCTCCATTTACTATGAGAACAACACATGTTCTCGCGACAACACAACTGTGATAACAAGTATTTTGGAGTCCAAATAACACCAAAAAATATCACACACTTCATGAACGAGATTAATCTCAACATTTTGTCATGAAACCATACTAGTTATACAAACCATTATCATGACGAGATTTCAGCCAACATGCAACTGCCAAATTATTTTACCAAAAAGATTACAATAATCCAGGTTAACTCACCCTAAACTATGTATGTCAAAAAAAAAATTCTTCATGAAATGCATATTGTGGCCCAAATTACACCTATACTCACATTCCACAAGAACGAGTTTTATTCCGATTAGCCATTTACGTGACTTATATCATTTACACAATTTTAGTTTCAATTAAATTAGTTTTACTAATGAAACAAAACCAGTTGCATTCTAATCTTGCTTCTGAACGAACCATATTTTTTTTTCATTTTTTTTTCAAATACGTTTTCCTTTAACATTCCCATGACTACTTCTAATAGCAACATGAAATCTGTCTTAAGATTATTACATAACTAAGTGTATTGCTATTAGAGACAAATAAACCATAACATAAAACATAAAAGTGTAGAGAAACGATACCATAAATCTTTGAATTGTTGAGATACAAAATCACAAGTAAGGAAAATGTTGAGGCCTATGATGCTCATAGTTTCTTTAAGACAGATTTGTCCTCTCCACGGTGCTTGAGAATCGTGAACGTCTATCTCCCAGGATACAACAACAACGGATAACCCCGTTAGCACAAACGGGTTATCAATGCGAACCAAAATCATGCCTTCCCTCTATTACGAACGGATACACACAAGGTCAAGACTAATGGTGAACAAAGGAGAGGAGTGAGTTATTATTTCTTGGTGTATCTGAAATGAAAGAGTAAGCTGCAATATATAGGGAATTGGAATGGAAAAAATGGTCACAATTAATTAACACAATTAATTTTACTAATGTCTCATGAATTAAAATAAAACCATTAATTAATTTTATTCTTAATTCTCATTAGTAAACATGATGACAAAATCAATTGTCATTCACCACATTTGACCACATTTTCTAACAGATTCAGGAAACGGTATCAATGAAACAACACAACCTTTGTATGTGTCGATTCAAATAGTATATATAGATTAGGATTCTGTAAACAATAGTCAACCTTTCAGATTTATTTATATCAGATTATTAGAAGGGTTCAACCCATCTTCTTGTTTCCTTTTATCAATTCTTGTATGGTGATTATACACATGATGTTGTTTGATCAAATCGATCCAGGAAATCCATCCAAAACCTGTGCAAAAATCCCCTTATTATAGTTCCTTCCATTCCAGCTAAAACTCCACAAATAGAAAAAAAGACATCCTTTGCATTTCACACAAATTCAATTGGTTGCAAAATATCCAAAAGAAACTTAAAACATAAATAATAGTATTTAATTTACGTTATCAAATTACCATGTATCTTGTATAGTAACTTCACCTAATCAACTCAGTACATAGTCTACATGGGAAATGTACACCACAAAATGTAAATTTACCCATTAGGCATACGAAACATAATTTTAAACACCAAAAAATCGGAAACAAGAACGAAAAAGAAAATAATGAAGGAACATAATCAGGGTTTATAATATGCAGATATGTACACATAACTTCAACAGCATTCAAATTCAAAGATAAACGACAAACAAAAATAAGATAAATTAAGGGCATATAAACAACTTACAACAAATGCACCTAAGGATGAAGCAGATGTGACTGGAATCAAAAGAAACAAAGATTATCAGCAAGAATGAGTGATTAAAACAAGAGCTAACACAAGGAGGTAACTTATAGTAATTGAGTAAACTTCCGAAGAAAATAGTAAAGATAAAGAGGGGAACATTACAGATGATCGTTATTGAAGAAAATAGCCAGGTTGAAGCAAACATGGCCCTGCAAATGCTGTATATATAAAGAATCAATAAATGATTCCATTAATGTTTTTTAGAATTAGTTACGAAAAAACAAATACACATAATATTACATTAATCTCGAATGAATTTTCTATGTAATCTCGAATAAAACTTTCTTTCACTTTATAACGAAATTGTGAAATCTTGAAAATTACAAATTTTTATTTTTTTATTAACTTCAGCTTACATACTTACACAACATATACAACAAATATCGATCTGATGATTGTCCCAGACGGGACTTCAACCCACAACCACTCGGCTGGGGAGCATTTCACACCACATGTACACCGCTAGGTTACAAGCCCTTTGGTTTAAAATTTACAATTAATTTTACTAATGTCGTATACTATTATTATTTATTAGTGATAAAATTAGATTTACAACAGCGATATTTTTCTTTCTAGTGAACTAGATTTACTAATTTCGTATCTAATGTTGTACCTTTTCCCTGTAATTGGCCTCCCTTCGTAAAGCATTTACATGGATCTGCTCCTTCAATGAAGGGTGCCCCTGGTATCAAAGTATTATGATACCAAGTTGAAGTCCTTGTAATCTAATGCAGAACTATAGGAAAAAAGCTATAAATGCTTAACGTACTTTCCCCAAAAACTCATTATGCTCTATGTACTTCAAATATTGTCATTATACATAACCATTTTCATTTTAATTGGTTATGTCTACTGTTGTATAGGCACTTGTTGAACGGGTTAAAAGTTGACCCACTGTAACGCATACAACCTCAATCCTCTTGTTCAGATAGAATAAAACAGATAAAAATGCAACTTTTGCTAGCGGGTCAGACTTACTCATATCGACCCATACTAAAAATCACAGTTTCAACCCAGACTTGTAACCAAAACGTGCCTGACCCGGCAAACTTTGTACTTTTGCTTACTAGGTATGCAACGACAGGATGAAGTAAACATACTCGAGGAGAATCCATTGAAAAGCATTAATTCACCTACAAGCACAAGGTGTCGTATCACCATCAGGAGCTGGGAATCCTAGAAGCCAAAACAGAACATGACGATGCCATTGTAAAACATGTATAAGACAAAATGTGGATTACTCGCAATATCACACATAAACTGATCAAACTTTAGTTATAATTAATAAAGTGTCAGTCCATTATACTCTATGTACTTCTCGTGAAAACTCATTATGATTTCTCAACTTTTTTTATTGTCATTATACATAAAGAAGTAATTAAGCATAATGAGTCGAAAATGGAAACAACGTTAAGTATAATGACAATAAAAAAAGTTGAGAAAGCATAATGAGTTTTCACGAGAAGTACATAGAGTATTTTTGGCTTTTTTCCCAGAACTATACAAGTGAAAAATGGGAATGAATTAGAAAGTTGTATTAGTAAGAAGAGAGATACGTCATAACTGATAACAGCTAGCTATAGTGAAGTGAGTCAAGTGCAACAGATATCTAGCTGTTCACCAACAAATATCAGCAATCGCGAAACATCAACAAATTGCATAAGTTGAAAAACGATGTATACAACCAATAATATATACTATTCTATGCTCCAAATGTTTAAGCTCTATATTTACAGTTGTTTTTCCCAGTTTGGTTTATGCTAATATATGGTTTAAATCCCTCCCTATTTTATGCCATTATGTATAGATGAAGGATGACTCTTACAAGGAAATAGACAAAATTATAAAAATACAGAGGTAATGGCAACTTAAACCACACAATTAAATTTAAACTCGTAAAACAAAACACATGTGTTTATGAAACGTCTTACAGTCCCAAACTGTTCAAGCAAAAGCAAAACAATAAGATAAATATCCAATTGGAGACCAAGTCAACTACTTCACTCCGTCTAAAGGCAACAGTTAACATCCTTTTCAACTGTTCATCGCAAAAACGTTAATAACCAGCAAAGCTAACCAGTCCACACGACCCCACCACGAGGACAATATGTGGATGGAAATGCTGAACTTATGCTCCACTCAACAGAGTGTCCGCCCATACTTGAAAACGTGACTATTATTCGCAACCCCCCTCCCTCTTAAACCAGTGAGCTACCAACCATAGTTAAGTGCACCTAGTCACCTAGATAAAGAACCTCGTAAGCAAAATATCTTATTGCATACGATATATTTTTTATTGTTTCTCGACAGGAGTTTTTATGTCAATTTCAATTCATGTTTGATGCAAATTAACAACATTGATGTGGCCACGTGTTTATGTGGCGGTAGAAACCCCGTAGATTAGTTGGCCAAAGAAGTCACAATTAAAATGTAAACAAGATAATGGAAAAGAGGTAGTTACCCTGATGAGCATTCAAATTCATATCGAATAATTAGGGATTTGATGAATGATTTGGAGACCTAATTTGGGGTATGAGAAATGCGTTGAAACATATAATTTGCTACATCTGGTAATTGCGTTACGAAACATACACAGGAAACCTATGCGTTTCTTTCTTTCTTTCAAATAATATTAGTACTTTAGTAGTCTCCGTGAATGGTTTTCTGTTTTTCACTTTTAATTTTGAGAGGCATTTCTCCTCAATTTTTATTATTATTATTATTTTTTTTTTTAACCAAGTTAAAATTTTATAACACACTTCATCATAAAGGAAAGTTCAGCACGAAAGTTTACATCTCAAAAAAAATTTGAACGGAAGTTAAAGCAATACATGCCACATGATGTGTAACACGACTACATGTGCGGCAAACCTAAGCGAACTGCAAATCAAGTCGGGATGCCCGGTCTCTTATATCAGCTACTATTACAGTACACCCGATGCGGCGATGCCCATGGAAGACAGATTGTGCTGAAAAAAGAGTTATAGCATTTGTTGAACCAGCTGATTCAATAATCGCATTGACCCAATCATTTGTCAAGGAAAGGTTACATGTGGTTCATATTGCTAGCAGCTCCATAGCTAGCGCGGATGAAGCATGCCATTTTTCTCCAATGATACACGTATAGACCTTTTTCTAGTCTAGGGAGACAATCCCAATGGCTCTTTGATTCGGTTTAAAAGTTTCATCACAATTAAGCTTCACAACATTTGAAGTAGGGGGACCCACTTTGGTGTACTCTCTTGAGAGGAGTGAGGATGAACCAAAGAGGCGCGGGTTGGTACGGTTTTTGGTAAAAATCAAACCGCATCTGCAATTGCGGTTTAAAAAAAAATGAGAATCCGCAACCGCACGGTTTTGCTGTTTTTGCGGGTTTTTTTTTTTTTCAAATTATATTTTTTTGTGTATATTTATTATAAAATAAATATAGCATAAGGTTACATGATGGGTTGTAAACAAAATGTTATTTATTAGTATGAAATTATAAATCTATACAATAGTAAAAGTCAAATAAGATGAAGAATTTTAACAACTTCGATGATAAATTGAAAGAAAAATAAAGTTATATGACCGAAAAACTCAAACAATAATTAACCATTTAAATGTGTTTATAATAATTAATTATGAAAGTATAAACAAGCATTTTATCACACAAAAAATATTGAAATTTAGTAGGCTTATTTAAAAAAATTGAATATGACGGAGTGGTGAGGTGCGGTTAGTTCGGTGCGGTTTTTCGGTGAAAATCGAAACCGAACCGCAAAATGCGGTTTTTTTATTTTCAAGAACCGCGCAGTCGATTTTTCTTGGGATCGGTTTTTGCGGTGTGGGTTTTGCCTTTTTTTGCGGTGTGGTTCGTGCTCAACCCTAGTGGGATGCAGCAAACAATTGGACCATGAATTATTATATGTGGTGTTTAATTATTGCATGGGTTTGTATGGTTGTGGTAAAATGGTAGCAAAGCAAATAAAATCTGAAACAAGATGTAGCAAACAAAGCAATAGACAACAATAAAAAGAAGAAAATTAAGTAGTGGCAAGGGTGACTAGGGATTTTTTTTTTATCTTTGAATAGGTAAAAGGGTGGTGGCTTGGGTTTGACGGAGTGGCATAAAGAAGCCACTATCTTTACATAAGAGAGTGCGATATCTATTTATAATAGACATATGACTTTCTAAACAAGTAACACAACCATAACCCTAAAACCTATGGACCCAAACCCACAATTAGGTTTGAGTCAACTAATCTAGTCATCTAACACTCTCCCACAGTATGAAAAGGAGGCTTCCGAATGACCAAACTGGAATATATATTGTTAATACAAATATGTTAGCCTTAATAGTTTTATTAGAAGGGATGGTCATTCACGTTTAGGAACTTTGTATCGTGTGTTAGATATCGTGATAGAATAGTCAACGGGCTCGTGGATTGGACTAAGCTAAATGGCTAGGCGTTATGATTATGCTAGCCGTTTGAAGCTTAAGTATCCAAAGCCCAATCCATGTCCAACCCACGAAAAGCCCAAGCAAAGCCTTTTAGGGTTTTAAGTTACTTGTACTATAAATACCCCTCAAATGGTCATTTGAGGGGTGTGCTTGAAAGTGTGTGTGTGTGTGTTTTCCTTTGAAGCAATATACAACTTATTGTTTTCATCTTCTTTCCTTTATCTCTCTAAATACATACACGATCTATACATCAAGTCACCAAGTTCTATTCTTCATCTTTCATCTCTACGCATACTGTTTGTGTAAAACGTGTTCTTGTTGTGTGGTAAAGGTTGGTATTTGTGATAAGGTATATGTGATAAAAGGGGCTTTACAATTGGTATCAATCGCCTAATAATGGTTTAGGAGTGTTTGTGTTTGTTTTGAAGGGTTACGCGTAAAGGCTCACGTTTTACATATTTGTCACGCTTAAAGCTTTAATTTTTGCACTTAAATATTCAAGATTCTTGTGGTTTAAGGTTTATTTGGTGCTAAAGTTTCAGTTTTTTGCAAAAAGTTCGAAGCTTTACGCGTTTTGGTTAAGTTTTAAACTCGTTTTTGGTTCATTGGTCATTTCTACTCGTAACTTTTCTAAGCACTTTGGGTGAAAAAAGTCAACATTTTTGGGTTATTCGAGTGTTTTTAAGGCTATCTGTGCAAAAGAAATCATTTGAATCGTTGGAAATTTCTTACGCGTAGAAGTCAAAAAGTCAAAACCCTAGTTTTCTACGCATAACATTTTGGTGAAGAATCTTCAAGCTATAACGGTTACTCAGTGCTTCCCTCACTTGGATAAGTGTGTGGAACACTTCGACTTGTGGATATCCCTTACGCTGTGACAGTGTAAAGGATTTTTGGTTCTTAACCATAGTTTACGCATAAGCTAAAAGCTTACGAGTAACTCTACGCATAACTTCACAATTACGCGTAAGGTTTACGAGTAACTTTTTGTCTACGCATAAGCTTAAGGTTACGCGTAAGATACTGTGTACGCCTAAGGAATCCTACGCCTAAGCTTCCTACGCATAAGGAATCCTACGCCTAAGCTTCCTACGCATAAGATCCTACGCCTAAGCATCGTCTACTCGTAACTTCGTGTTTCTACGCCTAAGCTCTTCATTTTCATTAAAAAAAAAAAAAAAAAAAAAAAAAACAAAATAAATAAATAATAATTTAAGGAGACTAAACGTTCAATTTAAATTTAAATTTTGAGAAAAATTTTTTGGCGGGAAATCTTGAGTAAAATTTAAATTTTTGAGGAGACTAAACGTTCAATTTTTACGCGAGATTCAAATTTTGGTTTAACTGTGAAAAGTTTGGTCAAAAATTCAAATTTTTTGGCCTAAATTCAAAATTTTTCGGGTCAAATTTGGCGTCAAAATTGTCATAACTCAAATTTTTCATACGACCTTAGAATTGATTTTTATAGTGAATTTCAAATTTTGGGAGAAAATTTTTTTACGACCAAGGTTACGAGTACGACTTTCAGAAACACCTCAAACGAGCTTAATCTTCTTCAAACACAACTCCTTTATCGTTGAATCGATCCTACATCAACTTTATCATACATACCTTCCTCAATGGCAACTCTGGCAGATCGTCTCAAAACTGCTTTCTTTGATTCATTCTTCAATGACCCAAACATTAGTCCAACTACACCAAATAACAACAACCAATGGATTTCATCGTATAATCCGCAGTTTGCTCAACCGAGTATGCATATGGGTCAAGGAGGACAAATGGTTGATGTTATTGGGAATCAGAATGGATTTGCTACGGGTATACAAATGGGGAATCAGATGCAATATGCAGGACAATTTGATGGACATCAAGGGGGTCAAATTGTGAATCAGAATATGGGATATCAAAATGGGAATAACTGTTTTATGACTTCGGTTCAGAATGCTACCTCCGAACCTCAAAGCCAAGATTCAGCGTATCGTCGGTTCAACATGCTACCTCCGAACCTCAAGTACAGGGTGCTGTTAGCAAAGAAAGAAAAATTGGGAATAGAGTTGACTGCTGAGGAATACGAATCTCTGTATCCAGGACGGGCAGAGATAGCAAATGATAATGCAAGCTACTGTCTTACAATCAATCAGCAGGACACAACATCAAGTGGTACTTTTGATACAACTCCGGTCTATGACACATATCCACTCAATGAGGTACCAAATTATAGTAATGTTGCTAATCAGTTTACTCATGATGAACAACATTCTGTGACATCAGCACCTACTTATGATACATACATGGACAATCCGAGTTGTAGCAATACGAACTCTGAAACTCCAGATGTGGATCCTAATGGAGGATGTGTGGCACAAAATACTGAGACTGATGAGGAAACCCGTGCTTACTTTGAATCATTAATCAATAACTGTGGCATTGAAATTGAAAAAGTGAGTAAGGTCAATCGCGAAGTTAAGGCCGCGAATAAGAAATTGACCGTTGAGCTTGAGAGTTACAAGGAGCACGCCAAAGCCTATGAATTTCATACAAACAAAATGTCCGAATTAGAAATTGGTTATCGATATTCTGTTTTAAGAGAAAAACAATTGCAACTCAAGTATGACACACTTGATGTGAATTTGAACTTGAAAATAAAATCTTTAAACAAGGAAATTTCTTATCTAAATGACCAACTTTCTAAACAAAAAGCACTGTTTTCTGATCTTGAAAAAGAGAAGAAACAGTTGATTGCTGATTTTTCAAAACGAGAAGATTCTCTTCTTGATGAAATTCTTGATAAAACGGAAAAAATCAAAACATTGGACAATTTGCTTCTTACAACGGGTCATTCAGCTAAATCAAACAAGATGCTTTCTAACCAAGTAAATCCACGTTTTCATACTTCACATAAGATGGCACTTGGTAACGACCCTTCTTCGTTTCTCAAGAAAGCTCAGAAATCTTAGAATGTGTTGCACAATGGAAAACCTTTGCATGAACCCATAATTGTGCATGATTCTCTTGAAACGTTGGAACTATCTGAGGAGAGTAGATCAAAAATGAAACAAAAGAATCCAGATCTTAAACTGATTGATTATAACAAATGGAACAAAATTAATGGTATTCTTTTTGTTTCTCAAAAAGAAAAGTCAACGTTTTCCACCAAACCAAGTGTTTCAAACAAAGTGTCAACACCAGTTTCAAAATCAGTTTCAAAACAGTTGTTGTATCCAAATCTCTTTCGAACATTGAACAAATGTCTTCAAACAATCCTTTTAACACAAGTGATGCCAGAAGTATTTTGGAAAATGTGAAAATGAGAATTGCAGATCTTCAAGAGACCGTTAAAACTAAAACCAATATTACAACAAACATCTGGTTTAATAGTTTTGATATTGAACAGAAAAAGTTTTTTGAAACTCAAATTGCCCCTCAGCTGACTAACATCAACTCAAGGGTAATCCATTTTGAACAAGCCTTTTTGAAAGAAACAACTGACTTTGTCAAGGACCATAAATCCCTGGTAAAGCAAGCTAATGAAAGTGTTGAACACATCAAAGTTTTGGAAAATTTAAACGACTCTCTCTTCGAAGATGTTCTGACTACCGATATTATGTCCATTATTTTGCAAACATATTCTGTTGAAGATCATGAAAGACTCCATGATGAGACCTCTGAAATTGTTTCAAAATATGAAAAAGCTCTTGAAAAACTTGAAAAAGAAAATGTCTCATATTTTAAACAAGAGTAAATTACATGGATGGTCCCTGTGGTTTGTCCAAAGTAACAACTTTCGTCCCTGAAAGTTTAAAGTTGCACTGGTAGTCCCTAAGTTGGTAAATAAATAACACCACTGATCCTTTAGTTTAACGGGCGTTAAGTAAGTTAGTTATAATTTACACGTTAGCCCCTTTGGTTAAAGATCGTTGCATCGTATATCCTTAAATTTATTTACATAATTCGTCCTTGTGGTTAGGCCGGTCAACGGAAGTCAACGCCACATGTCACCACATGAGTGGTGCCACGTGTCATCGGGTCGGGTCGGATAAGTGAACGTGTCGGGTCGGGTTGCCACGTGGACCAATGAGGTGGTGCCACGTGGCATTTGTAAAATATAACACAAATTTTGCCACCCCTAGGATTCGAACCTGGGATGTTTGTGTTGGAAGCAAGGCTTTGCCCAACTGGGCTAAGCATAGCTTCAAGAATATTTCTCAAAATCTAATACATAACCCTTACTAGTTATTTAGCCCAATTCAATAATAAGAAAAGGTTCAATTTAGTTTTTGGCCTATCAATTTAAGGAGTTATATGGACTGTAAAAAAATAAATAAATATACCGTCGGACTCGTTTTTTCGTGCTCTTTCCAATGGTATGCTCGGAGAATTTTTTCGAATTCGTTAAAACCTCAAAAAATGCGAAAACGTCGTCGAAAAATGCGAAAACGTCCTTTTCCGAGGTTCCAAGGAAGTCGAAAAAATTCCCCGAGCATACCATTGGAAAGAGCACAAAAAAACGAGTCCGACGGTATGCTCGGGGAATTTTTTCGACTTCGTTAGAACCTCAAAAAATACGAAAACGTCCTTTTACGAGGTTCAAAGGAAGTCGAAAAAATTCCCCGAGCATACCATTGGACTCGTTTTTTCGTGCTCTTTCCAATGGTATGCTCGGGGAATTTTTTCGACTTCCTTTGAACCTCGGAAAAGGACGTTTTCGCATTTTTCGACGACGTTTTCGCATTTTTTGAGGTTTTAACGAAGTCGAAAAAATTCTCCGAGCATACCATTGGAAAGAGCACGAAAAAACGAGTCCGACGGTATATTTATTTATTTTTTTACAGTCCATATAACCCCTTAAATTGATAGGCCAAAAACTAAATTGAACCTTTTCTTATTATTGAATTGGGCTAAATAACTAGTAAGGGTTATGTATTAGATTTTGAGAAATATTCTTGAAGCTATGCTTAGCCCAGTTGGGCAAAGCCTTGCTTCCAACACAAACATCCCAGGTTCGAATCCTAGGGGTGGCAAAATTTGTGTTATATTTTACAAATGCCACGTGGCACCACCTCATTGGTCCATGTGGCAACCCGACCCGACCCGTTCACTTATCCGACCCGACCCGATGACACGTGGCACCACTCATGTGGTGACACGTGGCGTTGACTTCCGTTGACCGGCCTAACCACAAGGACGAATTAGTAAATAAATTTAAGGATATACGATGCAACGATCTTTAACCAAAGGGGCTAACGTGTAAATTATAACTAACTTACTTAACGCCCGTTAAACTAAAGGATCAGTGGTGTTATTTGTTTACCAACTTAGGGACTACCAGTGCAACTTTAAACTTTCAGGGACGAAAGTTGTTACTTTGGACAAACCACATGGACCATCCATGTAATTTACTCTTTAAACAACTTGATCGAAAAACAGAGGAATGCAAGTATGACAAACTGTCGTATGAGCGTGCCTACAATGACATGAAAGCGAAAAATGATCTTTTGAGGGCTCAGCTGGAAAGTCAAAAAGGAAAGGCAGTGGAAACTGTGATTAAAAAACCATTGACTGAGGAGAAAGCAAATGTTCCCAAACCGGTTTCCAAACCAAAAATGTCTATTTCTCAGTTTCCTCCAAAAGTCAATGAGAAAATTGATTTATCAAAAACAGTCACTCCACAGACTTTGCCTATTAAAAAGAGAATTATCAATGGTTTTGAAAAAGGAAAAGCAGTTGATGTAACACCAAAAGTGATTACACCTAGCCTTTCTAGAAATAGCACACGGAATGTGACCAAATATCCAGTTAAAGAATCTGTCGGTTCTAACGACATGGTCAACAATCACTATCTAGAAGAAGCTAGGAAAAAGGCACAGACTCGAAAAGATGGAATTCTTGGTGCCACATCTAGGGTGATGAATTCTACAAGATTTCAAGGCACTACTAGTAGCTGTAAACCATTACCTAGGAACACTCTACAAAAGACTAGGGATTGGCTTGCATCTAAGAGTAGTTGCGCAAAAGAAAATGTTATGCCCTTAGAAAACAACACTAGGAATTCTAGGTCCTTTTCGAACAAGAATCAATTTCCAAAAGACTGTAGTGACAAAGTTAAAGCTGCTGTTTTAAACAAGAATATTGAATTTTTCTGTACTACATGTAAAAAATGTGTCTTTTCAGCTAATCATGATGCATGTGTCTCACAATATCTCAAGAAAGATAATTCTCGTGCCAAGGCACAATCCACTAAGACACCAAATAGAAACAAGCCCGTTGATAAAAAGACAAACAAAAAGACACCTAATAGGACGATCTCTTCAGGACGTAGTCTTTCCAAAAATGAGTCTTCCGCTGCATCTGATAAGAAAACAACTCCTAGATCTTACCGTAGGTGGATACCCACGGGTAAAGTTTTCAACAAAGTAGGTCTTAGGTGGATTCCCACAGGAAAGATTTTTGATACTTGCTCCAAGACAAATAATAGTGAAACTCATCAAGTTAAGGAAGTAACAACCACTACAACCGTTGATAGTGATCACCCTCGCCGTGAGGAAACATCTACTTCTAACACTGTTATTTGTGAAAATTATTCTTCTGTGGATGCACGTACTTGTAAAAGTGTTGAAGGTTCATATACCTCGTGTGGTAAAGAAGAACTTTATGCCAATTTCGCATGTGGAAATCCTTTTCTAGTTCCACTCTTATCTCCACTTTTACTTGTCCCAACTTAATTTCTCTTTCTTCAATTCTTCTTTGTAAAAATTTTCAAAAAATACAAAAACAATATAAAATCAAAAATCCAAAAATATTCTTCTCACGACATGTCTCTCGTATAATCAATATTCTATACGTTTCTAGAAATGTCATTCAACAATGATACGGGTATGTACAGATGCTTGAGCGAGAGTTCTTTAAATGTTTTCTAAAACATGTCATTTCTCAAAAAATTTCTTCAAAATAATGGCTTTCGTATACATCAGTACGAAACCCGGACTACAATGAAGACTTTTGATTATTTTTACAAATCAAAACTCGTGATTTTATAGAAAAAATCAAGTGTACGCTTCAGTGCACTATATTTAAAAATGGTGAGAAATCATCATCATCTTGAGCACCTTTTCAAGATTGTTCAAAAAGATTTTCAAAATCCTTCAAAATATTTTGTGCTCAAGATAACTCCCTCTAAAACCCTTTAATTGATTATGCTTTATTAAAGGGGGAGTATAAAACAAAATGTTCCAAATTCATGCTTAAATCAAATCCGTTTGTCTCCCCAAAAGATTCTAAAATGTTGTTTAATCCGTTGATATCAAAAATATCACGAATATGCTATTTTTGAGGGGGAGGAGACGTGATTAAAATGTGATCAAAATCGGTGTTTAAATCTCAAAAGAGCTCGACTCAGTCGTAACCATTGAATTGACGAGGAATCATGTACCATCTCGAGAAACTTTCTATGGACTTGACCAGGACGGGTAATCATTTCAAGCTAGTTCTCTAGTGATGTAAACGTGTCTCGAATCGGTCTTGTTCATTTAAAGTCGATCAATTCAAAAAGTGCGAACTCTACCCTCTATGTGCAGATTTCTGTCAAAACTTATAAGCACATGTGAAGGGGGAGTGTTTCTGAAGATATAAAACTCTCGGAGTGTCTCAAACATGTTTTCTATCATAAACACTCTGAGAGATTTTCAAGAAAAATAGTTTTATGGCAACAATAGGACAGTCATGGAGTTATAAGGTGACTAAGGATAGGAAATCCGTCCTATGATCCGCCAGAGCCGGAGGGATCTACCCAAGGACATCACAAATAGTTAGTATTAGAAGTCCTTAGGAATGATTGTAAAAAGGAGAAAAATGAGAATACGGGAAAGTGCGGACTGAGACAGAGCTAGTACTGGAATAAACCCAACAAGGTTCTAGTTATGAAGTCTCGGTAAGCACTGAAGGGGTTGAAGAATGAAAAAGAATTGGAATGTAAAAAGGGTGAAAAGAAATAGCCCTCCAATAATTCAACCTTAGGGCAGTAACCGGGTTCAATACATATGCTACTGGTGTTTACTAAGGTAATACTGGTATTGAAAACAAGACGTCATGGACCCAGTGACGCACTGCACTAAACTTCCCAAGCTGCTCAAGTTCCTCTTAAAAGGGATTTGTTTCATTCTCACTGGGAACCCTACATAATCTATCGACTTTCTCTTAGAGAATGTTGATATTGAAGAAGGAGAACCTCTCCCTAGTCTCCGCTTAGGAAAACCAAAATGCACTTATTGAGTCTAGAGCCAAGAGATTCATCAAAAGATCTCATAGGAACACTTGACATGACATCGCTTGCTGTTCTTCATTAAGGGCACAAGTGATATATTATAGAGTCCTACGCAGATCTTAGCAATCTGCCAGAACATTTATGAGAAGATTCACATTTGTGATCTTCAGTGATTGAATGGAAACTCCTGCCAGGGTCAACATCAAGCAGCCCTGACAGCAGGTCACTTCGGTAATTCTCCGTGGATTACGCTTAGTGTGTCTCAAACGGTCTACAGTCGTGGGGTGATGCTTCGGTATACCTCAGCGACTCATCTGAACTGTAGATGTACTTCGGTATATCGCGTTATCTCACTTGTGGGACTCCAGTTCAGGAACGGCCTCTGTGAGAATTAGAGATGTGTTTTCACACTATGCTGTTAACACCCTCGAAATTCAAACTTGTAAGTGCCTGAATCCGCTTATCACTAACTTGTTTTTATGTTTTCTTCTTATGGAAGCTCCAGAGCGGATGGATCGTGCAGACTCGCCACATGCTCATACCAACAACACATGAAAGTTCTCATCAAATCAAAGGCAACTCAAAGTTAAAGATGATTCTTCGTTAATGTCAAAGAATCTACAAAGTGTAAAGACTCGAGAACTTCATCATTGGAAACTCAAAGTCAAATAGAAGTGTGAGCATGGTGGAGAAAGACGTGGAGACACCAAACCAACGAAGTTGACAACGGCAGACAACCATATTATCTGATCACAAAGCATGAAGGAACAAAGAATCAAGACTATTCTATATCTACACGCAAAGTTCAAGCTCAAGGAAAGTAAAGAACCTAATTAAGTGGAGCATCATTTGAATGACCACCCCTTAGGGGGAGATTGTTAGCCTTAATAGTTTTATTAGAAGTGATGGTCATTCACGTTTAGGAACTTTGTATCGTGTGTTAGATATCGTGATAGAATAGTCAACGGGCTCGTGGATTGGACTAAGCTAAATGGCTAGGCGTTATGATTATGCTAGCCGTTTGAAGCTTAAGTATCCAAAGCCCAATCCATGTCCAACCCACGAAAAGCCCAAGCAAAGCATTTTAGGGTTTTAAGTTACTTGTACTATAAATACCCCTCAAATGGTCATTTGAGGGGTGTGCTTGAAAGTGTGTGTGTGTGTGTTTTCCTTTGAAGCAATATACAACTTATTGTTTTCATCTTCTTTCCTTTATCTCTCTAAATACATACACGATCTATACATCAAGTCACCAAGTTCTATTCTTCATCTTTCATCTCTACGCATACTGTTTGTGTAAAACGTGTTCTTGTTGTGTGGTAAAGGTTGGTATTTGTGATAAGGTATATGTGATAAAAGGGGCTTTACAAAATATCGTCATTAAACGTTATTTATATTTTTGATCTTTACCTAAGTTTTGTTAACGACAAAAGTAAATTTAATTTGTATAAAAGCTTAAAGCTTGTCAAGTTTAATAGATATTAAAACAAGCTTTTTCAAACAATATATTCATCATTCAAGCATTTACATTTATGATTAGTGACATCTTGATATTACTCTAATCATTATGTATGATAGTAGTTTTTAGAATGTGTTAGGTTCTTAAAACCAAACACTACTTAAGTACTTGCATATTTCTAAAAATAGAAATACAACATATGACATCATGTGATGCATCATGGAAATCATTGGAAGATTTCATTAGATATTTTGTGTGGATTTGTACTCTTCATATCTTGCACAATCTCACTTAGATAGAGTTGACTTTGGCAAGATTTGATATCTTGGCTGTCAGACCCGGCGGTACCAAATTGGTACACAGGCGGAACCCTTTTAAGGGTTCCGCGGTCCGTGGACGCTCCTGTCCATTTTGGCTATAAATAGCAATGCCAAGCCAAGTAGTTTTTCATCCCTTTCTATTATACTCTCATACCTCTCTAACCTTTCTAACTCAGTTTCATATCATAGTAGTGATCTCTTTTGTAGCAAAGAAGATCAAGTCACATTCAAGCTTCAAACGAGAAGTTGGAAGTCTTGTTTGTTTAGTGTTGTATGATCTAGTGTTGATTCATACTTCATTGTTGTATTAAACCATCATAATCTTGTGAGTGTGAGTGGTTAGTATTTTAGTCCTCAAAATACATTGTGTGTGGGAGTAGTTGTACCCTTGGAAAGAACTCGACATCTAGCTTAGTGTCGGAAATTGTGTAAGCGAAGTGTAAAGGTTTTCTCCGCCGGTGAAAGGAGCTTGTTGACTAGTGAAGTTAAACTCTCGAGTGTGAGACTCGGGGAGTGGAGTAGGGCAAGGAAATAGAGTCCTTGTAGACTGAACCACTATAAACAACTTGTTGTGGTTTGATTATTTCTTTCCTTATTTACTCTTTACATATTACTTACATATTTCATCAACATATCCAAAGATCAATATCAATTGATCTTTCAATAAGTTTCAAAACAAAGTTTTTAATTGGTAAACTATTCAACCCCCCTTCTAGTTTTCTACAATTGGTACCAGAGCCTCGTTACTCAAGAATTTCTAAAATAACTTGTATTTTATAAACTTGAAACGATCCATGGATTCTGAAAACTTTAAAGAAGGGCAATCTATGCAAAGACCACCACTCTTTGAAACCAATGGATTTATCTATTGGAAAAACCGTTTTGAAACATATGTAAAATCAAAAGATATAGATCTTTGGTTTATTATTGTTAAAGGGGATT
Organism: Chrysanthemum seticuspe; assembly: GCA_019973895.1. Taxonomy (NCBI): domain Eukaryota; kingdom Viridiplantae; phylum Streptophyta; class Magnoliopsida; order Asterales; family Asteraceae; genus Chrysanthemum; species Chrysanthemum seticuspe. The sequence goes on from BPTQ01000007.1 coordinate 262,052,140, forward strand.
TTAGTTCTACAACAAAGGACATTTCTGTTGATGAACAAAAGAAATTAGTTGCTAAAAATAATGAAGCTAAAATGATGCTTTACAATGCTTTACCTAGAAAAGAATATGAAAGAATTTTTATGTGTGAAACCGCCAAAGATATTTGGGAATCTTTGATTATTACACATCAAGGTAATTCACAAGTCAAGGATAACAAAATTGATCTTCTTGTTCAACAATATGAACAATTTGTTATCCCTGAAGATGAAACCATTGATTGTGGATTTGCTCGCTTTAATACTATTATTACATCACTTAAAGCACTTGATGAATCTTTTCGTAGTAAGAACTTTGTCAGGAAATTTCTTAGAGCACTCCATCCCAAATGGAGAGCTAAAGTGACCGCTATTGAAGAATCAAAAGATCTCTAAAAAATGTCACTAGACGAGCTAATCGGTAACCTCAAAGTACATGAAATGGTGATGGAGAAAGATTCAGAGATCATCAAAGGAAAAAGGGAGAAGATCAAATCCGTTGCTCTAAAAGCAAAGGCGGAATCAAGTGATGATGACGAATCTTGCTCCGGTAGTGAAGATGAGGAATATTCCATGGCCGTTAGAGATTTTAAGAAGTTCTTTAGAAGAAGAGGAAAGTTCGTAAGACAACCTCGAGAAGAAAAGAAGCCATTCCGAAAAGATCGGGATGACAAAAAGGGTAAAGGTGAAAGAAAGTGTTTTAGATGTGGTGATGCAAATCATCTCATAGGAGAATGTCCCAAGCCACCTAAAAGCAAAACTCAACGAGCTTTTGTAAGTGGTGCTTGGAGTGATAGTGAAGACGATGAAGAGTCAAGCAAGGAAGAGATCGCTCTAATGGCACATGAGTCAAATGAGGTACTTTCCGACTCTTCTTACTCTTCTATTGATGATGACACCTTGCAAAAACAATATAATCAATTGTGTGAGCTAAGTCTAAAAATCATAACTAAAAATAAATTTTTAAAAACCAAAAAGGAATTTTTGGAAAATGAAGTTTATGAGTTAAAAGAAAAAGCAAAACGACTTGAAAAAGGAAAAGCAAATGACGATGATTGTAAATCATGTCAAGAGCTTAAACTTGAAATAGAAAAACTAAAACTCACACAAGATGTTTTAATCGAAAATAATTCTAAATTTAAAAGGTTTAACAAAAACATCGCTCTTGCCGATGAAATAGTTAAAATCCATAAAACACCAGGAGACATGAATGGGCTAGGATTTAATGAAGTATTAATTCCAAAGAGTCAAAACAAAACGGCCGAAAAAGAAGAACAATCTGTCAAAACTGCTGCAGTACAGCACGGACCAGACGGAACCAAAATAAGGGTTCCGTCCGTGGAAACAAATGGTGCCGTGGGTACTTCAGCAGGACAGAATGTTCGTAATATAGACCGTACTGAATTTGTCAAAGTAACAAAGAAAACCAAGGATAGTGTTAAACTAAAATCAGCTGTTACATCAGGAGTAGGACTTGCTAAAAATGAATTTAGATAAAAAAATACTCAACAACGATATAAAGCACCTTTTGCCAAACGCCCCTTTCCTAAGAGCAACCACAACGTACAACCCAACTACCAACACAATGGTTGGAATCAAAACTTCCCTAGACCATATCAAACTCCAGATTACATGTCATGGAACTAGTTCCCATCATTTCCATACATGAATCAAATAAATGGTATGTTTAACCCAAACGGACCCATGAGATATTGGGGACCAAATGCTTGAGTTATTTACTTCTTAGGTATGCTTGAAAGTTGGATTGGAACCTGATGAATGGATAAAAGATAGTGGATGCTCACGACACATGACGGGCAACAAAAGTCTCTTCTCATCATACCAAGAGTATGACGGAGGTAATGTCACTTTTGGTAGCAATCTCAAAAGCAAAATCATTGGCAAAGGTACGATCGCTCATAACTCCCTAACTATTGAAAATGTTGCTCATGTGGATAGGTTAGGATTTAATCTACTTAGTATTAGCCAATTATGTGATAAAAAGTATAAAGTACTATTTGATGAAAATGGTAGTGAAATACTAAAAGATGGTATCACCATAGCTAAAGGAGTTAGGAAAAATAACATATACGTCATGAAGATAGATAAAACATATAACAACAAACTTTGTCTAACAACATTAGATGATAGCTCATCTCTTTGGCATAGACGCTTAGGTCACGCTAATATGAGACTTATACAAAACCTATCTTCAAAAGAGCTAGTTAGGAATTTACCAAAACTAAAATATGACCAACACTTTTGCGACGCTTGCAAAATTGGTAAACAAACCCATAGTAGTCACAAATCTAAAAATATGGTGTCCACATCTAAGTGTCTAGAATTATTACATATGGACTTGTTTGGACCATCCGCTATAAGAAGCTACAGAGGCAACTTATACACTTTGGTCATAGTAGATGATTACTCAAGGTTTACTTGGACGTTGTTTTTAAAAACCAAAAATGAAGCTTTTGATAAATTTGAAATTCTTAGCAAGAAAATTCAAAATCTACTAGGTGTTAAAATTGTGTCGATCCGAACGGATCATGGTCGTGAATTTGACAACGAAACTCAATTTGGAAACTTTTGTAATACAAATGGTATAACACATAACTTTTCCGCTCCAAGAACACCTCAATCAAATGGAGTAGTAGAACGTAAAAATAGAACAATTCAAGAAATGAGTAGAACAATGCTTAATGAACAAAACATTCCTCAAAATTTTTGGTGCAACGCCGTTGACACTTCTACATATATTTTGAATAGAGTCTTAATACGTCCTTTCCTAAACAAAAAACCATATGAGCTTTACAAAGGTAAAAAGCCAACTTTAGGATATTTTAGAGTCTTTGGTTGTAAATGCTTCATTCTTAATACTAAAGACTATCTCACCAAGTTTGACCCAAAGTCTTATGAAGGTGTATTTCTGGGTTATTCTCAAACTAGCAAAGCTTATATTGTCCTTAACAAAGAAACAATGATAGTCGAGGAATCGTTGAACATAACATTTGATGAAAGTCCACCTCCCTCTAAGACATCACCTTTGGTAGATGATGACTTAGTTGAAAGTCAAATAATAGAAAGTCAAATTAATGATAACAAGGAAGATGAACCATTAAATAAGGAAATTATAAACATCAAAGAATCTAAAAGTCATCCTTTAGAAAAGGTCATAGGACAACTTAATCAAAGAACCTTAAGGTCACAAGCCCAAAATCAAAGTAATTATTTTTGTTTTGTATCCACCATAGAACCGAAAAACATAAATGTAGCAATAAAAGATGAATCATGGGTAATTGCCATGCAAGAAGAATTAAACCAATTCGTTAGAAATGATGTTTGTAAATTAGTTCCAAAACCTAAAGATCAAACCATAATTGGAACGAAATGGGTTTTTCGAAATAAAATGGATGAAAATGGTATAGTATCTAGAAACAAAGCTAGGCTTGTTGCACAAGGCTATAATCAACAAGAAGGTATTGATTATGATGAAACTTATGCTCCGGTAGCTAGACTCGAATCTATTAGAATATTACTTGCTTATGCATGTGCTTATGACTTTAAATTATTTCAAATGGATGTTAAAAGTGCCTTCCTTAATGGGTTTATTAACGAAGAAGTGTATGTTGCTCAACCTCCCGGTTTTAACGACTTTGAGAAACCACATCATGTCTTCAAACTCAAGAAAGCATTGTATGGTCTTAAGCAAGCACCAAAAGCTTGGTACGACCGACTTAAGACTTTTCTTATTGATAACAAATACTCTATGGGATTAGTAGATAATACTCTTTTTACCAAGAAAAAAGAATCACATATTATCATTGTTCAAATATACGTTGATGACATTATATTCGGATCAACTTGTCAAGAACTATGTGATGATTTCTCTAAAATCATGCACGACGAGTTTGAAATGAGTATGATGGGTGAGTTAAATTTCTTTCTAGGACTTCAAATTAAACAACTAGAAGATGGCATATTTTTTAACCAATCTAAATATATAAAAGACATGCTTAAGAAATTTGGGCTTGAAGATTCCAAACCAACTAAAACACCCATGTCCTCGGACACCAAACTCACCAAGGACGAAGAAGGTGAATCCGTAGATAACACTAAATATAGAGGAATGATTGGTAGCCTACTCTATCTTACGGCTAGTAGACCCGACATTATGTTTAGTGTTTGTCTATGTGCTCGCTTTCAAGAAAACCCAAAGGCATCACACTTAGAAGCCTTAAAAAGGATTTTTAGATACATTAAGGGAACAACGTGTTTAGGATTATGGTATCCCAAAGGAACGGGTGTAGAAACCATAGTGTATGCCGACTCGGATCATGCCGGTGACTATGTCGATAGAAAGAGTACAAGTGGTATTTGCACTTTTGTTGGACATTGTCTCACCTCATGGTTTGCAAAGAAGCAAACGGCCTTAGCCATCTCAACTACTGAAGCCGAGTACGTCTCAGCCGAAAAGGCATGTCAACAAGCTCTTTGGATGAAGCAAGCTCTCGTAGATTACGGAATTCATCTCAACGACATTGTGATACTTTGCGACAACAAAGGAGCCATCAATCTCAGCAAGAATCCCGTTCAACATGCTCGTACAAAGCATATTGAAATCCGTCATCACTTTCTTCGCGACAATGTTCAAAAAGGGAACATTTCAATTGAGAAAGTATCCTCCGAAGACAACATTGCCGACGTCTTAACTAAGCCTCTTAAACGAGAACCTTTTAATCTTCTTAGACTTGGTTTAGGGTTAATGGAACCAAACATGTAGGATAAACATAGCCTAAAACATTAGAATAGTCAAACCAAAACAATTTTGTTTTATATATGCTACTGTAGCCACGGTACCAAACGACAACAAGGACGGAACCAAAATTTTGGTACCGTCTGGTCCGTGGTGTCTACAGAAGCAAAAATACTACCTACAAAACATCTTCTTCCTCAAAACCCACTTTACCAAAACGTGTAAAACTTAAACCAAGCTCATTATTGACAACTTCCCTCTCACTAATCACAGAAGATAACATCATTGTAAGTATCCTAACTACATTTTATCTCTCAATTCTGAGTCTAGGATTCTTATTTATGCACAAAACTATCAAAAATCATTACATGGGGTTTTATGTATGCTTTTATACTAAATATGAATTCAATTGGCAAATTGCATAACTAGTCATTGAAATTAGGTACTACATTATCATATTGCATAAACAAATCATGTTTCCCACTAATTAATAGATAATGAATATAAGGCCTTATTCAAATAACCAAACACCCCATGTCAAAATTTTTGAAAAGCTTCTCACTTGTAGGAAAATAATTTTTCATTGTTTAATACAAATAGAAACGTTAGACTTTCATCACTTGCATGCTCTTGAATACTAAAGGTATTGCATAACTAATATGCATTCTCGGGTATATTCAAATGAAGCCACATTGAATTAGGAGCATTTGGGTTATCTCATGGTATTTGCCAAACACCCCACTAAAACCATTTTTGTGCATAAAATGAGTCGAGATAACCGCAACTCCAAATTGTTTTCATATAGGCACACACTAGAACCAAAACGTTAAAGTTTATTCTCAGTTTTAACATATCAATTATTGTCCTTAGGAATAACCATGGTAGCCGCAAGATTCTATGATCACAAAGACACCCTTAACTACATTCCCAAACACCACAAAACCAAAGGACTTACCAAGGATCAAGTAGAAATATTTAAGGGTCTAGAATCAAGGTATTTCCATGAGGGTAGAACCATTCACTCATCCTTCCTTGAACATACCAATCTTCGTGAAGAACTAGCCGCCATTAAATTCGATTGTCTTCTTGACATCGATGAACCAATTTGTCCTAGGTTTGTGTTAGAATTCTATGCTAGTGTGGCCGGCTTTAGTGATGAAGACGATGATGAATTTTGTCTTAGATTTAGAATCAATCAAAACGACTACACCATCACCTTAAGCAACTTTGCTCAAGTACTAGGAATTCCCAACCGAGGAACTTGTGTCTACACGGATAAGTGGTCTCTCACCGCTCTTGATGCAATCAATGACCGCACTTCTCCCTACCAAACCCATTTGACCGATAAGGATGTTATCCGTGAACACCTATTTAACCCAAAGGGTGATACAACCCGTGTTACCCGAAAGGGAAAAGAGGTAAACCGAGATCCATATGGAATGGAGCTAAATGAACTTAAGCCCGAATTTAAGAAATGGGAGGAGCTACTTAGAGCCAACGTCATTAGCACCATAGGAAATAGGGATCACATAAACTCTTGCCTTTGTCACGTGCTCTACAACTTGTCCACCCGACAACCATTCAATTTAGCCTATTACATAGCTAGGAGAATGATTGATATTCCAACTCAAGGATCGGTTGCTCTTCCATACGGGATGCTTCTCAACCGTCTCTATAGAAACTTTGCACCAATTCCACCAACCCCAAAAGGGATGCACCTTCACTATGAACTCATCCCTCACATCTTTGTACATTTGAGTAATGAACGAGTTGCTAAGACAAAAGGCAAAAGAGCAAAACCTCCAACTCCATCATCATCATCATCAAATAGCTCCGAGGATGGTCTTCCAGGCTCTCGTCTCCCACCTCACGAGTATTATGCGTCTCTTCCCGAGATTGAAAATGAATCAGCGGAATTCAAGCAAACTAAGGGAATGTTCAAGTGCCTTGGTAGGATGATGAACAAGATTTACAAGAAGTTGGACAAATGAGGGTACTTTAAGGAGTGTTTGGAACAATACATTATCAGTAATGTTTGATACTATCTAGTTGTTTTTATCTTGTAGGATGATAATATAACTTCTAAAACTGATGTATGCTAACAATCTTATGAAGGGGGATAGCACAAGTATGCTATCAAATTTTACCCATTTTCACTATAATGTGAAAATCAATAAGCCTTGCTCAAAATCTTTGCTCCACTATGTTTATACATGTTTTATTTACTTTTCCTAACTAGAAATGTTTAGTATAACACCTTTTGAGAAAAATTTCAGGTTTCGGAAAAGTGCCCGACACCTAAAAACATACTCTGTCTTGTTTTCTGCACTCCACGGACCAGACGGCACCAACGATTTGGTACCGTCCGTTATGTAAAATGGTACCGCCGTACCTGTACAGGCGGACCAGACGGCACCCTTTTTAGGGTTCCGGCCGTGTATGATTTTGGTGCCGTGGATCCTCCAGGTAATTTTCTGAATTTCGACTCTTTCCTGATTCCAAATTACCATCCATTACTTATAAATCAATCTTAACTAGTTTATACTCTTATTAAACTAGTATACTTCACTTAGGTATATAAGAAATCCATTTCCCACCAAAATTCAAAAATTTGAAAAATCCACCCAAGGAGCCCTTTGGCATAAAGGAAGGAACCAAATTTTTGGTACCTTCAAATCCGTGGGTGATCTGATTGTTAGGAAATTCCACTCATTAGAACACATTTATTGCAAATCTTTTCTTCTTCACTCCATCTCTCTTGAATGGATTGACTTGGGTGATATGACTAGCATTCAACCCACTTCCAAATCATTAGAAACCTCATCTCTTCAATGGTTTAACATCAAATCAAACACATTTCTCCATAATTTTTCACTTCTATAAATTAAGAGGTTTTTACCATGATCATCCTCACACCTTCTTCATTCTTACTATCATCTAGCAAAGAAAAACCAAAGTCAAAAATGACAAAATCATCTCCAAAACCTTGCAAGAAGACCGCTAGAATTAGTGTGAGGCCTTTTTGCTTCGTTAACCTTAGCTCCTCATCCGAGTCTTCTCCACTCACAATCTCATCTCCCATCCGAGATGATACAAGTCTTACCTTGGCTACACCAAATCAATCACACATTGTGATCACCACTCCACCACCTACAAAAACACCAACTTCACCTCCATCGGCACCCATCCAAACATCCAAAACACCCTCACCACCTTCACCACCAAGGTCTCCTACTCTCATGCCTATGGAGTTATTCTCCACTCCATCAACTTCACCACATCCTTTCTTGGAGGACTTGGATGACTTGCCTCCTAGGCCAAATCATCCACCACCATTGCCATCCTTTGGCACAATTGATCAAATAGCTCATGAATCACCAAGGTCATCTTTTGACCCAAACGCCCCACTAGGGCCAAAACCTCTTCTCTTCCACCCCATTTACAAAGACATTCATGGTCCTTTGTATGGGGATCATCCACTCCCAACATCAATGTCCCCTCATCTTGAGGACATTGAGGAGTGCATGTGGGATGCCAATCCCACTAGAGAGGAGATTCAAGCGGAACTCCACAACCTCCACCAATTCAAAGGCATGGTGGATTCTCACTTAAGTGAGACCATGCAAATGCAAAATGCTTTGCTTGCCTTCATCATGACCACCCCAAACATTCCCAACACCACCAACACATCTACCATACCACCACCACAACCTTCCTAAACATTCTACCCTCCTAGGCATGGTTGCTCAACTTGTGAGCAAACGGCCCAAACCGTGGAAAGGACCCGGGTTATGGTCCATGACTTCCAAGAGGAAATGAGGTTCATCCTCAATCATATCCTTGGGCACCTCAACGCTCTTTCTCATCCACCATCAAATTAGGATGGTCATAGATTAGCATTTCTAGTTCTTTTTTTCTTAGGATTATTTTCTTTTTCTTGTACTAAAACACATCATTGTGTTCCCATTTCATGATCTTTATTCATGAAAATTTTAACTAATGAATGGTGTTTTTATTATAGTGTTGGTGCTTTTACATAGTATTTGGAAATGCTTGTGAATGATCATTATTACTAACATTTTTTTTGTAGCTTTATTTTTACAATCCATGTATGTTCCCATTAAGTACCCAATTTAGGGGGAGCTTTGATCAAGGGGGAGATAATGGCTCGGGCTCATTACATTCCGCATCGCCTCTTCTTTTTGTTGAGACAAAAAGGGGGAGAAAATATAGAACTTGATTATATTTTGACTTTTCTGAAAAAGTCAAACTGACATTGACTTTATGAAAAAGTCAAACAGGATACATCATTGTTAATACTTGACTTTTCTTAAAAAGTCAACTGCATACTTTGACTTTCTGAAAAAGTCAACATCATGCAACAACTAGTGAATACATTGACTCATAGTTGTCAGGATCCCGATCCTGATCTTAGGATCTTACGATTTTACGATACTGCAAAGCAAAAACGATCCGGATCCTACATAGGATCTTTGCAAACTTAAGATCTTATAGGATCCCGATCTTGACCATACGATCTTACGATCTAATGCGATCCGATCTTACTTTTCTCGGATTACAAACTAAAAAACTACAAATTTATGGGTTCTTTGTTTGTAGAATTCAAAAAACAACATGTTAATCTTTTTAAACACTTTATAATCATAATTTAGGACAACATTTATATGAAACATTCATAGTATTTTGTGGTTATAATGTATTAGAATTTGTAGATTTGTATAAAATTACATAAACTATTAAGAAATAACATTAGAGTAGGATCTTAAGATCCCGATCCGATCTTACGATCACGATCTTGCAAAGACGAAAACGATCCTAGGTAGGATCCCGATCTTGACAACCTTGCTTTGACTTTCAGAAAAAGTCAAACATCATACACTTGCATTATCATTCTCCTTTCAAGTTCTAAAACTAATATTTTTATAACTCTTGCACAAACTTTGTATCTTTTATAAAAATAAAATTTATATTTTGTCCTCAACAAAAAGGGGGAGATTGTTAATACAAATATCGTCATTAAACGTTATTTATATTTTTGATCTTTACCTAAGTTTTGTTAACGACAAAAGTAAATTTAATTTGTATAAAAGCTTAAAGCTTGTCAAGTTTAATAGATATTAAAACAAGCTTTTTCAAACAATATATTCATCATTCAAGCATTTACATTTATGATTAGTGACATCTTGATATGACTCTAATCATTATGTATGGTAGTAGTTTTTAGAATGTGTTAGGTTCTTAAAACCAAACACTACATAAGTACTTGCATATTTCTAAAAATAGAAATACAACATATGACATCATATGATGGATCATGGAAATCATTGGAAGATTTCATTAGATATTTTGTGTGGATTTGTACTCTTCATATCTTGCACAATCTCAATTAGATAGAGTTGACTTTGGCAAGATTTGATATCTTGGCTGTCAAGCCCGCCGGTACCAAATTGGTACACGGGCGGAACCCTTTTAAGGGTTCCGCGGTCCGTGGACGCTCCTGTCCATTTTGGCTATAAATAGCAATGCCAAGCCAAGTAGTTTTTCATCCCTTTCTATTATACTCTCATACATATCTTCTCTCTAACCTTTCTAACTCAGTTTCATATCATAGTAGTGATCTCTTTTGTAGCAAAGAAGATCAAGTCACATTCAAGCTTCAAACGAGAAGTTAGAAGTCTTGTTTGTTTAGTGTTGTATGATCTAGTGTTGATTCATACTTCATTGTTGTATTAAACCATCATAATCTTGTGAGTGTGAGTGGTTAGTATTTTAGTCCTCAAAATACATTGTGTGTGGGAGTAGTTGTACCCTTGGAAAGAACTCGACATCTAGCTTAGTGTCGGAAATTGTGTAAGCGAAGTGTAAAGGTTTTCTCCGCCGGTGAAAGGAGCTTGTTGACTAGTGAAGTTAAACTCTCGAGTGTGAGACTCGGGGAGTGGAGTAGGGCAAGGAAATAGAGTCCTTGTAGACCGAACCACTATAAACAACTTTTTGTGGTTTGATCATTTCTTTCCTTATTTACTCTTTACATATTACTTACATATTTCATCAACATATCCAAAGATCAATATCAATTGATCTTTCAATAAGTTTCAAAACAAAGTTTTTAATTGGTAAACTATTCAACCCCCCTTCTAGTTTTCTACATATATGTTGAAAGCTGCTTCTTCTGTTTATTTTCGTCTTGCATCTTCCTTGTTGTTTATTTGAATGGAACATAATTTTATATGACGCCATAGTTGTTTACTGCTTGCCCCCTCCTTCTTTGCGTGACCTTTTTTTACGTCATGGCTTGCTTTGCTTTTAGGTGGGGGCGGAAATTTTTGCGACCAGCTATTTTTGAAAAACGACAATGATCTCTGGCGGTGAAAAAAAAGTAATGTTGATGAAACAAATTTTGTTGTGAAGTAAAGCGAAAGAAAGTAAATAAATCGGGATCTCTCCGGATCAACGACGAGTTAGCGATGGCCAGAGGACAACTATCTTGTGGTGGGTTGAACCCAAAGCTCCGATACGATATTTTTGTGATCACATAATTAAAGATTGCATATGTATTTGTTGGAACACGAAAAGTGTAAATCATTAGTATAAGGACGTCTATTTATACTTTGTTATAGTTCGGGCACGTTATGTAAGTTTGTTGTACGTTGCGAGACCAAGTACCCTCGCAACACTTTTAGACTTGCGAGGGGAATCTTAATGTTGTGAGGTCTCATAACATCTATTATGTTTGGGTATAAAATACCCCCTACCGCATGCGTTATGAGGTGGGTGTCAATATTATGTCATGCAAGACTTTCTTATACTCTCTATAGTTTCTCTCTCTAGAATAAAGTGTCCACACTCACTTTATCTCTTTTAGTTCATTAGTAGACGTGATGTTTTTGAAACAACAATTGGTATCAATAGCCTAATATGAAACGTTGTTTCATTTAGTTGTGTTTTTCTTAGCTTTAGATCTTAATTAGTAGTAAAGTTTAGATTTTTATAGCTTATAAAAGACTTTCTCTCTCTAGAAATTTTTCCTCGTACGATTTTAGTTAAGATTATTCATTAACGTGTTTAATTGATAACATCAAATAATCCTGAATATTAAGTGTCAATTTCCCCCGATAATGCTCGTATTTTATATCATTTATACGGATTTACGCTTGTTTTCCTCTATATTTCACTTTGAGGTAATTTACGAGCATTGGAGCTAATGAGACGCGGATTTGGAGAGTTTATTGAAGATATATGATAGTATGCTTATTTTGAAGTAACTATGGCGTAACTCTTCTCTCACATTACGCCATAACAGAACCGTGGCTCAGAATACCAACTAAACTGAAGATTACGGCGTAACTCCCTCCTAGGATTACGCCGTAACTAATTAGGTCAAATGATGTTCCGTGCCGCTGCAAGCTACGCCGTAACTCATTCCACAAATACGGCGTAACCATGATTTATTGATGATACGGCGTAACTCATTCCTGATGTTACGCCGTAAACAGCTTTTCCAGAGCAAAATATGAAGAAATGGATGTTACGGCGTAAATCTCAACTTAAGTTACGCCGTAACCTGATCTGGCCTATAATTACCGCCCAAAATTATGCATTTCTCATCATTCACGCCACACACAAAAGTAGAGAACGTGGGTAGGAGGCTGAAGGCAGATCTCGAGGAGCATATGAAGCCATCTCCAAGGGAGAAATCACTCCCTAACGATAAGCATTAGCAATTTATCATTTCATTTACTTTCAATTCATGTATTTCGATATATTAAAAATTGAATCGATTGTTTCAATTAATATGAGCGGCTAAGCATCTCTGGTGCTAGCCTAGTTATGATTCCTTAATTGTTTTGCTTATGTTTACATTGCTTCCGTATTGGTTTCTAGTGTATACATGCATAGTTTGTTAGTAGCTACCCTTGTTTCGGTAGTTTTGAATGGTGGTAGTGTCTAGTTGCTTAAGAGATATGACCAACTGACCCTAAGTAGGTAGACTGAGTGGGAGGGTAAAAATTGACCAACTGACGACCCTTCTTCGCTTGTGCGATTTGACCAACTGACCACCTACCGTTTGGATGAAATTAAGAAGTTAGGGATGAGTGTTTAAGATGCTAGCGCTCGACCCTCATTGTTATCAATCTTGCATGTAGCAGTACTTAATGAGTTGGCTTAGTGGACTAAAAACAACTGGACTTTCAAGGGTAGTAGCTCGATCTCCGGTGGAAACCTTTGGTGATAGGTTAGGACGAACTGACCAAATGCTGTCCTAGTGATTTAAACCCCCACTTGAATCAATTGAAAGTAATTAAACGTGAACTTAACATGATAGGATGAGTAACTAGGTTATCACACTTCTTCTCTATTGATCACAACCCTCTCCTTTATTTTCTTTCTTGCATTTCTTGCTTTAGTAGTTAATTAATCATTTCAACCTTAAAATCAATTAAAATCTGTGACACCTAGACTTAATTAGAATCCGCTCACATAGCTCTTGGGACGACCTCGGTTTTACCGAATACTACACTACACACGATCAGATACACTGCCCGTTAATGCATTAGGGTAGACCATAGGTATAACGAGACATTATAAATATTAAAACTTGGTCAGTAAAACCTGCATCAAGTTTTAGGCGCCGGTGCCGGGGAGTTATATTAGGATTTTCGTTAAGTCTTTCATTTTTGTTTTGTTTTAAATTTTAAGTTTCAGGTACCATGGAAGTTGTTAACATTGATGACCTCACTCTTGAGGAATATTTGGCATTGACAAAGGAAGAACAAAGGTCGGGGCTCGTTATGCCAATTATTGGGGAGGATATTGATTTCGAGATAAGACCATAATTCATGAGGGAATTAAGAGCAAATCCTTTTTTTGGAAATACTACAGAGGATGCTCACGAACACATAGAAAATGTGGAATATATTACTAGCCTATTTAATACGCCAGGAGTCTCGAAGGATGCAGTTATGCTCAGACTTTTTCCCATCACACTTACTGGAGCTGCAAAAAGATGGGTTAATAGATTACCCGCTGGGCCGATTGATACGTGGGCCCTCCTGAAAAGATACTTCATTCAAAGATATTGTCCACCTTCTCAAGTATCAAGAAAACTCACAATAATACATAATTTTAAACAAGATGACAATGAGACATTGTATCATGCTTGGGAAAGATACGACGATCTCCTCTACAAGTGTCCAACTCATGACCTAAACAGCCAACAAAAGGTCAACATCTTTTACAAAGGTATCAACGTAACTACAAGACAAATGCTGGATTACCAAGGACCAATTCCGAGCATGACTCCTACTCTCGCCATCAAATCCATTCAAAAACTAGCTGATCACTCTAAAAAATTGCATGATGGAGGTAGCCAAAGAAGCCTGGACATAAATTCTGAAGGCATTGCCGCCATAGCAAGCAAGTTAGAAAACCTTGGAGAAGATAGGAAGAAGCTTCAGGAAAATGTGCATGCTATTCGAGTAGGATGCGACACATGTGGAAGAGGACATTTAGCTAGAGACTGCCCTATGGAGAACATAAGTCCCCAAATCGAAAAGGTTAAGTATGGAAAAGGAAAACCCTTCCATCATGATTATGATCGGAATCCCTACAAGGAAGGAAAACCTTCACTCGAAGATTCAAGAAATAAATATTTGGAAGAAGATACCAAGCGACAAGCCAACAGGGACACGTTGTTCCAGAAATTTCAAGAAACAAGAACCACCCTCCTTGCTCGTCATGAGGGTTTAGAAAACACCAAAATAAAATTTGGGATAAGGGAAAATGAAATTTATTAAGATAGCTCAAGTGATGATAGTATCTGTAAAGCCATATTTTCCAATAATGGAAAACCTCTTTACACCCGTTTCAGGTACGATGAAGAGGAAGTTGCTGGTTTCTCCAAACAAGCAGTTAGAAAAGATGAAAACACGAGCTTTCAGAAAGAAGAACAACATACTGAGACTGAATGTGAAGCTGTTATGGAAAATGAAGTGAAGTTAAACGCTAGATGTTCAGCAGTTGTCCTGAATCATATCCCTCTAAAGGAAAAAGACCCAGGAAGTTTCATTCTCCCTTGCTATATTAATAATTTGCATAATATTAATGCCTTAGCTGACTTAGGAGCTAGCATAAGTATCATGCCATTCTCCATGTGCAAAAGATTAAATCTTGGTTCTGTCAAACCCCTTTGCATGACTATTGAAATGACAGATAGAACGGTTAGCATACCTAGAGGGGTAGTTGAGAATGTGCTCACTAAGATTAATAACTTTACTCTTCCTGTCGACTTTGTCATTTTAGACATGGAAGAAGATCTCGACATTCATTTAATTTTGGGTAGACCCCTTCTGACCACCGCACGGGCAAAGATTAACGTTTTCAAAAAAATCATAACATTAAAAATCAACGATAGAAAACTTACCCTAAATATGGATGATGTTGGAAAATGTCACCCTATCAAAACTGTTTGTGTTATCAAAAAAGGAAAAAATAAAATTGCTCCCACCACCATCACACACAGGTACTGTACTTCTAATAGTCAAAATATGTAGGAAAAGGAAGTTGAAAGATACAACAATGGAAGATTACGTCGCAACCACTTCTCCAAGATAAAGGACAACAACAATCCAGTGCTAGAATTTGATTCTAAAGATGATTGGCCCGAAATTCAGAAATTTGATTACAAGTACTTTCCTAAATTGAAATACCATTGGTGCAAAGCTATCCCTGTTGACAACGACAGATGGTATGATATTTGGGCTTCATGTAACCCCTATGTGGACATCTGTGACGGTGGCCATGACAAGGAAAGAGTAAAAAACAATAAATACCTGTGGTCCTCAACTAATGATAAAGGCATAACATTCGAAGCTTGGCTACGAATTGTGTAGGGGGGAAGTTGACAATGATGCTACAAGAAGAATCTAGACTAATCTTAGCCGCAGTGAAACCTCTGGTAATGATGCAATTCATGAAGCAACGAAAAATTCAAAATCGGATCATGGAACTATTAATAATGACAACACCTTTGCTCGAAAGCATTGGTGTGAGAAAATAAAAACGATTGATGGGGATTTTTGAGGTTCCTGCAACCCGTATGATGACAACTGTAATGGGGGAAGTAGTATGGTTAGAGTAGGAGATAAAAGATTTTTATAGACCTCAAACAATGACGATAGAAGAACCGAGATACAATGGTTAGACAAATTAAGATTTGACGATTGGATTAAAATCAAATTTGGAAAAGTGGATGCTTCCACTAAGAATAAAAATTGGAAGGATTGCATGAACGAAGATAGCCCATGTGAAGATATTCCTCAAAATACGGGCGACTTAACAAAAGATGATAACAAGGGCACAAGAGAAGAATGTAAACATGGGCATATTAATGAAGTAGTTGATACCGAGTATAGTGATCATGACATAAAAGGAATCATGGACCACTTTGAGCTACAAGGTAAAGCTGGGTTAACTGACCTCGATGATGAAGCATATGAGCTAAAAAGGTGCAAACTTCTTGGCATTCCGTATAAAAAGCCGCCACCAATTGTAGTTTAAAATTATGAGTTTACGAGATACCACTTGGGGCCGGACGATTTTTTTTTAAATTTGGAAGATCGAGACTAAGGAATATCTCCGCACCACTGCAAATGTTGCTTGGGCCAGACATAATTTGATGAAGGATATGGAGGAGGTTGGCCAAGTACAAAGGCCAACATAAAGCTCCGAGGCTTTGAGTCTAACTTAAAGACTCGTAAATAAAGAAAAGTGTTCTTTCGGGAGACAACCCAAATTATCCCTTTCATTTGTTTTATTTCCATTACTGTTGGGTTTTGTGTTTTTAACCATTTTTGCAGGAAAACAGAGAAAGTTGTTGCAACATGCTGAACGGGGACCTGATCTGTCCACAGTTATGGCGTAACTCATTCTTATGGTTACGTCGTAACATACCTTTTGCAGTAGTTCTTCCCTGAAGCATTACCAATTACGGCATAATCCTATGCAATGGTTACGCCATAGCTACACTCCTGTAGCGTTTGCCAGGTTTTTCATTAATTACGGCTGATATGTGCAAAAACACATATCATTTCTTTATCAAAATCAAACCCAAAATAACCAAGAAAGAGCCGTTTATTGCTAATATCTGTTGTTTTCTTGAGTTTGTGCTTGTGCAGGTACGGATATGTCAAAACACACAAAAAGAAGCCAAATCAGACGAAAATCCGAGCACGAGAGATTAAGAGAGCTAAAGCTGAGCCGGAAGATCAAAATTGTGCATTTGTGAAGAGTTTTATTCTCTAAGGATGATTTTTGGAAGATATGATCATATTTGAAGAATTGTCAGAATCAGTCCCTAAACTTTGAGCATTTGGCAGAATCTACCCTGAAGTTTCAGAAGTTGCAAATTCAGTCCCTGGATTATTTGAAGATTGGCAAGATCAGCCCTTGATAACATTTTCAGATTTACAAGATTGGTCCCTGGATTTTCAGCATGTACACTCTTGGTCCTTATACCACTAAATGGGTACAATACTAGTCCTAAATCTAAACCAACTTATCCCTTGGCCCAAACCACTTCCCAAGTCTGGTCCAATATCCTCTTCCCAATCCATACCCGGTTTACTATCTAACCCGTTACCCATTATTAAATCCTGGTCAACCCACTTACCCGGTCAACAAAACCAAATAAATATAAAAAAACCATCACGCGCCATTTTTACCCCCAAAACGAATTCCCAGCATAAACCCTAGATTACCCCCAGCTTCAATTCACAAAATTAACCACAATTAAGGGTAGATTGGTACTTTTCCCTGACACCACCTGACACACGTGACTGCCAGGTCATCAATCCGTGTGTCACACACCTCAAAAACTCTCCTCTGATTGGTCAATGATACGTGGAGGTGTTAATCCAAGGGTCAAGATGATGTGGGATTGATCTGATGGTTCAAAACGTTCAAGAGAAAGCACAAATTGATAACTTCTGGATCCTTCCAAGTGTTGAGCTCAAGTATAAAAGCCTCGCTGATTCCACAGATGAAATCAAGTAGATTAGGAGTAGTTTAGGAGTAGTTCTGAGTAACTTGTTTTTAATTTACTTTAATGTTTAGATTTCAATTCTGTATTTGAAGCTCTTTTGTACTCAAAATTTTATTAATAAAGTAATTTTTAGCTTAATCTCTCATTTGTTAATCTTTGTTTTAAATTCAGGTGTTGATTCATAATTTTCAAGGTATTATAAGTCTTCTGATAGCTTATCTCACAAGTACTCAGAATTTACTCTTAAATTTCATTTGGTCAGTATAAGTCAAATTGCATATTCATTGGTTAATGTGATCTGGATTTCTGGAATTAATGGTGAAATGGGTTGAGTTTTGTTCTGAATTGGTTTGATAATAGATTTGGGATCAGTGGTATTTCATTTCAAGTGCATGCCATTGTGGCAGGACCTTGGTTAGTACTAAACTTCCACTTTACAATGTGAATCAGTAGTATAATTAGTTTCCATGCTTCTTTAATGTTCCATTTGGTTTGTGTTTTCATTATAATGTTAGTCTGATTAATTGTTGTTTTGCTTAAGCTTCATTCATTATTCTTCAATTTCTATCAATTTCTGCATAGTTTCTGTCATCATCAGTAGAACAGATAGGTTTTAGAATAGTATTGCTGTTAAATATGCTTCTTATAGGTGTAATTTGGTTAGCTGAATCTGGTTTGAGGATTATTTAGGCTTGGATTTGCATTTTGTTTTGAAATTCTTGCATATCAGATTCATAACTAGTGTTTGGTATAGGCAATGATTTTGAGGTCTAGTGCTTATCAGTGATTAGAATCAGTTGTTTAAGTCTCAGTTTGGTTCATTATAGCCAATTGAATGTGTCATTTGCATATTAGAGCAGTTAAGGTCAAATTTGCATTTAAACTGATTTCATATGCATATCAGATGGTTTAGATTTGGATAGACTTGCGTTTTAGGTTTATAATCTTATAAGTTAGCTTATTTAGGTCTCATTGCATTCTCATTCATCATCATTTATCTGTTTTTCAAGCTCAAATCTCACAAAAGTCAAATAACAAAATTTTCGTAAAAAGTCAAAATATCCATTTTATGTTCAAACAGCTTCCACTTTTATATTTTTAATTCCCTCAATTTGAGTCCTTTTAATCTGAAATTTTGGATACAATATCTTTGGTTGGTCGTGGATTTCATGATCATTTTAGTTTATTTTTAGGAATTTTATAAGCTAGCTTAATGTAGGCTCAAAGTACCCCCTTAAGGGTTGTTTGGCATATTATGGTTTTGTAGCTTAAATCCTTCTAGCTTGTGTTTTTTAGGTCCAATTCAGTTGCAGTAGTATATTCTCAGTTAATTTAGGTTATTTTGAGCTTGTGGTAGCTTCTGGTGCTTATAGGTGGCTTATTGCTTATTTTTCAAGTGCTTATTCATACAAGTAGTGAGCCCAAATCATAGTTCTTGTACTCCAAATTGGTTTCTGTTATTTTTCCCTAGTTCTCTATATTATTTTATAGGATTCTGGAAGTTTTCATATTTTTCACTGTTCATTTGCTATTTTTCTGCATTTTATGTCATTTTCTAGCATTTTTAATTAGCATTTAATCCAAATAATTCAGAAAATGTTTAGAAAAATGCAATTTAAATTTTATTAGTTTTAGAAAAATAAAAACGTCTTAAAAAGTATTTTTCAAGATTTTTCCTAGTTATTTTAGTATTTTCTAGGAATTGTTTAACAGTATTAAATTCATAATAAAATAAGAAAACTTCAAAAAAATGTGATTCCAGTTTCTAAAATTCTTTTTAGTGATTTAAGATTTTTAAAAAACAGTTTCATAATTTCCTAGCTTATTTTCCTAATTTTTAGCATTTTAGATCTATTTTAATTGTGTTAAATTAGTTTTTAATTCAAAATAAATCAATAAAAATCCAAAAAAATAGTTTTAATTCACAAATAATTTTCAAATATCATTCTTAGCTGTAAAAAAATAGAATTTCATTTTTACGGGTTTAAATTAGCATAGTTGCATTTATTTCGCGTTTCTTTAATTACGTTTTATTGTGTTTTTAGTTTAAATTTGCATAATTAGTTGCATTTACTTGTTTGCATTATAGTTTATGTAGTTTTTATTGCTTTCCCTTATTATTACTTGCCTCGTAGATTAGAAATCACCCAAAATTCCTTATTTCCCATTCGAATCCCGAATCGCGACGTGAGTTGTCAAACTCCATTCATCCCTCGTTGGGAAAACGACCCGGGAAATACATTCCTTTGTATTTCTTCGGAAAATATCTTGTACGAAAACGATCAAATCAACGGCGTAACTCCTTATAGGAGTTACGACGTAACTATCCTCTATAATAATTATTTCTTTTTAAACACAATAATCTTATATTAATTTTTAAATGAACTTTGTGGGTATGTTCCCTTTAAGCCCTCACGAGACTACACTCGTCCACTTGGGATACCAAGTGGTTTAAAAGGCTTGTTGCATACACTAAATGCAACCGTGATTCCTACGAAAGTGAGTTAGGTTTCCTTTCCTTTTTCATTTTTCTTTTTTAGAATTATGCTTGTTGGTAGTGTGATTTCAGGGACTGAAGTTTGCTCGTTGATGCTTATGCAAAGGCACGATTCTTTTCATGAGCCTTCTTACTTTTTGGAGCGAATTTCAGGGAAGTTCTCGCTCTAATTCTACTTTTCTCTTCACCTTTATTTAACGTTTAGTACAAAAGGGACTTTGTACATTTCAAGTGGGGGGGGGGGGGGGGACGGGAGTAGAATTATCTCTTGAACTTTATTTTGCCCACGTTTTTCTAGTTTATTTTTAAAAATTATGCCATTTTTAAAATTTTGACATGTTTTTCTTAACCTAACTAGATTAGACCTTAGCTGAGCACATTGTAACCCTTGATATTATACGGTGAGATTAGCCTTATTCGTTTCCAAATTTTTACCCCAAATCCACCAAATTATGAGTGTGCCGGTAGCTTGTAAACTTTAGAACTTGGCCTTTACATTATTTCGAGACCATAGACGAGGTATGTTGAGTTAGCTTGATGTATTTGGACTTTTCAGTTTAAAAAGGCAATATTATAGGATTATCACCCAAATAGCCTATCATTGTATGTCTATCGATTAGTCACCTCGACTTCTCGACCCCCATGTTAAACCCTTTTGTTGCACTCACCTTGTTAGGATTTAGTAAATCCAGTTATTAAAGTGTCGGTCACCTCAAGTATATGTAATCGTTAGAAAGCTCGTAGTCGTAGTTATTTAATGTTAGTTAGTATTTAGTTTTGTAACACCGTGGAGGACGGACGGGTCTTTACCCACTGTATGCTTGATCCACAGCCCGTAGGTGGCGTTTATGTAAGATACTATATATACCCTCTACCTTCCAAGGTAGAGGGTTGGAGCTCATAATAATACTTTTACTTTCTCTTACTAAGTTCCCAAACCTCTAAACTTTCTCTCTCTAAAATGTTACAAATGGTATCAGAGCCATGGTTTGATCATCTCTCTTACATGTTCTTGGATTTCTAGTGGTTTTATATGGTTTTTGGGTTTGAAAAAGTTTAGTGGTTTTTGCACCATTTGGATCATTTCTTGTGTTAAAGTTTGAATTTTGATTGTACTTTTGTGTTTAGAATCATTGTAAGTGCTTAGGTTTTGATTTGAAAAGTTTGAATCACTGTGGTTGAGCTTGTTTTGGATTAAAAAAGGTTGTGTTTAAGTTTTTCTAGCTAGCGACTTGAATCTCGGATAATTTTTCTTCGTAGCGACTTGCTTCTTTAGTTTTCAGCGACTTGTAGTTGAAGTGGTAGCCACTTGAGCTCTAGCGACTTGTCTATTAAGACAAGGCGACAAATAGTACAAAGTAGTGGATGTACCACTTCGGCTAGCGACTTGTTCAACGTAGCGACTTGTCTTTACTATTCTCAGCGACTTGACTTTGTTGTGAGTTGTGACTAGCGAGTTGCTCTTTAGCGACTTGGCCTCTTAGCGAGTTGTTCCTTAGCGACTTGCCCACTTAGCGAGTTGTTCTTTAGCGACTTGTCAGCTTAGCGAGTTGTTGCTTTAGCGACTTGTGTCTAGCGACTTGGTTCACAGCGACTTGAGCTTTTAGCGAGTTGTTACTTAGCGACTTGGTGACTTAGCGACTTGTCTTCAAGGGTTATAGCGACTTGGTTGATTATTGTTTCTAATACAGTTTTCTATTGATTTAAGTAAAATCCCGTGAAAGAATCTATTTCCCGGTTTAATCATAGAGTTATAAATTCCCGTGAATTCTGTAAACATGTCTACCAAAGTTCCTACAATCATCTCTTCTGTAGCTGAGGATGTTCAAGCTGCTGGATCAGATACTCGTCCACCCATGCTTGACAGAACTGACTATGACTCATGGGCTCAACAAATTAGGTTGTATTGTCTGGGAAAGGAAAATGGGGTCAACATTCTCAAGTCAATTAATGAAGGACCTTATCAAATTGAGACTACCAGAGATGTTCTTGAAACTGCTGTGGATGGTACAGTGATCTTAGGTTTGGACAGACCAAAGACGTATGATGAGCTCAATGATAAGGAGAAAAAGAGATACGATGCTGATATCAGGGCTTCAAACATTGTACTTCAGGGTCTTCCAAAAGATATCTACAAGCTTATCAATCACAACACTGAAGCCAAGGCTAAGCCAAGGCTGTTTGGGATAATGTCAAGATGCTTCTCTCGGGTTCTGAATTAACTAAGGAAGAGAGAGAATCACAACTGTATGATGAATTTGAGCACTTTAAGATGAAACCAGAAGAAAGTGTCTATGAATTCCACAAGCTTGTGAATGACATGAGGAATATCAAAATGACCATGCCAAATATTCAGCTGAACTCAAAGTTTGTGAACAACATGAATCCTGAATGGCATAAATTTGTCACCTCTGTGAACCTAACCAAAGGATTAAAGAACACCAACTATGAGCAACTGTATGCCTTCCTGCTTCAGAATGAGAGGCATGCTATGTTTGAATGAATGATTCTTGAACAGTTCAAATCTAAACAGGGAGAAACAAGCTCGTCAAATGATTCAACAGTCTTTTACACCAATGTTGGAATTACCACCAAAGCTTCTCAAGTCATGCCCACGGGTAATGGTAATTACAAGCTCATTCCTGATCCAGCATATAAGCCTCCAGACTCAAACACACTCATGGAAAACTTCATCAATCAACTGTCTCTCATGGTTAGTCAAAATATGAATTCCACTCCACACACCAACAATAACCTCATAACAGCATCCAATCCACACAATCAAGCTACTGTCAGAGATGGTAAGGTAGTGGTACAGAATGTGCAAGGAAGACGGTATGAACAAGGGATGATTGGAGCAGGTTATGGTAATACTGGAGTTGGTGGAGGGTATGTGGCTAATCAGAATCGTGGAAGGAATGCCAATCAAGGACAAGTAAAGCCAATCAAGTTCTACAACTATGGTGGTGATGGACACATTGTAAGGAACTGTACATCTCCAAAACGCCCTCAGAATGCAGAGTACTTCAGGGACAAGATGCTGCTGGTGCAAGCTCAGGATAGTGGAGCGGTTTTGGATGAAGAAGAGTTGTTGTTTCTTGCTGAGGGAAATGCCAAAACCTATTATGCTGATGTTGATGAGCAGCCAATTCAGGAAATAGGTCACAATCATCAAAATGCCTTTCAAGTATATGACTGTGATGCATTTGACTCTGATGTCGATGATGAACCTACTGCCTAGACAATCTTCATGGCTAGCATTTCACCAATGGTCTCTCCAAAGGTCTCGTCACCACAACAGGCTGGTCTATCCAAAGATTCAATCATTTCAGAGGTATTAAAACTATACGATGAAGTTGATGAGCAAAAGATACATAACGAAGTACAATCTCTTGAAACTTATGAATCAGATATTGATAATGAGGGTAATAGCAATATTGTCCCATATGATCAATATGTGACGCAAAGTAAAAGTGAGATTGTACCAAGTGATGCATCTTCTGCAGTCAATGATGACTATCTTTTTGATGAATACACTGCATGTGCCCCTGATGATTCTGTTACCTCTGAACTAAATGTCTATAAAAACAAGTTGCTATTTATGAACAACGTGCTAAGTTTGAGTTAACTACCCGTGAGCAGGAAATGGATGACCAAATGCGTACAATCATTAGAAAAAGTAATTTTAGAGAAGAAGTGTTAAAACAAGAATTAAATTTCTTACAAAAAAAGCTTTCTAAAACTGTTAAGCAAAAGCAAGAACTTCTAGATAATGTTAAAGTGCTTAAACAAGAATTTAATGCTAAGGAATCAAAACTTTTGAATGATTTTTCCAATCTAAAAACTTTGAAAAACAAGCTTGAAAATAAGTTGTACATACAAGGCAATACCATTCAGACTGCTCACATGATCACTAAGCATAGAGTCTTAAGCGATAAGCACAATATTCCCCTCATTAAGAAACCCAATCCTAAGTATGGTAAAATAGCTAGAGAGGCTCAGAAGGTAATCTATGATGGCATTGAAATCCTTAAGCCTAGGCAGAAACCTAGTTGCGCTGAGTGTACTGAGGAAGATATGGAATTAGAAGAAGCATCTAGGGAAAAAATGGATAAGAAGCTAAAAGATACTGAGTGTAAAAGGAAAAACATAACGATCAAACCTCATGATTACACTAAAGAAAATTGGATCTCCCTAAACATGCTTAGGCCTCAAACTCAATTAACCCCAGAACAAATCTTTTGGAAGAAATATATGGATAAGCAAAAAGCTAAAGTACTTGTTGAAACAAACACTCCCATTAGGAAAGTGCCTGTAGCTACTGTGTATCCTCCGAATACACCAATGCATTTAGTTCCTAGAACTATTTCCACTAATAGTAAGACCTTAATCAGCCTGTATGTTGTGTATCAACTATTCGTTGATTTTGAGAAGACATGTAAGAAGAGAATCACACCTACACGGATAACTAAAGGGGAAAGGGGTTTTGAGCAAACTAAAGAATGTTATTTAACTGAGGTCATGCCTTTCTTTAAACAATTAAAAGGTCAATTTGAGAGCCTTCATATAGGGATTAACTTAGATATCAAAGAAATGGAAAAGGAATTTGATGCAATGATAGTTGAGGTAAATGATTATGAATGGGAACTCAAATACAATGAAATTGATAGGAAGAATCTGCATATCTTAAATGAGAACTTAGTATTAAGTTGTGTGGCTCAAGATGTGTTTTATACTGTTACTAAGCATTCTATTACCGCTTATCAATTTCATGAATTAACTGTTTCCTTGAAAGTTTCCCATGATCGTGTCATTGAGCTTGAAAACAAAAACTCAGAAATAAATGAGAAAATTGATCAGGATGATCACGATAATTTGGTAAAACATTTTTCTAAGCTAGAAGTTGAACATTTTGATTTGCAACTAAAATATCAACATCTCAAAGAAAATGTCAAAACCTCAAACATCAAGACATCCTCAAATGTTCCAGAGTTTGATGCACTTTTTGAAATAAACAAACGTGAAAAACAGATTCAAGCTCATTGTAACATGATCAGAAAGTTGAAAGCCTAAATTTCACAATTAAAGGGTGAAAAGAACAATTTGTCTGGCCCCCAAATGCCTCCTCCTTTAGATTCTCAGTGTTCTCAAACTTTTCATCTTCAAAACTTGGTTAATGTTTTACAAAAGGAAAATAAGAGTTTTCTAGAAGAAAATGAAAAAGTTAAACGACACTTTAAAGAGTTATATGATTCAATGAAAGTCACTCGTGACAAGAACAACGAAAAAATAACGTCTTTACAAAAGGAAATTAAGAATCTGAGGAGTCAGGTAAAAGGGAAAATGCCACTTGTCTTTAATGAGAATGTTGCATCAAAGTTATCTGTAGACTCCAAATATACTGTGACTGTTAAATACATTCCTCCTCATCTTAGAAATAACGAACTTGTGTTTCATAACTATTTTGCTCACCTTAAGGATAGTCTAGAATGTCTCCGTGAGATTGTAAAAGAGGATTTCATAAATAAGCCACATGATAGTGAAATTAGGTTTTCTTGCATTCAGGCCAAACGATCTCAGGAGCTGTTAGAATGTTTAAGAGCAACATGTCCTTAATCCTTATGTGAGAAAGATAAAGCTGTGATGCCTTGTTCTATGCCTAGTGCTAAGTATGCATCCCATCCTATGTCCACTATTAAGAAAGTGAACTATAAAGTGCCTTCAAGTAGTTCAGATCCCTGTAGTTCTAGTTCAGGAATGCAAAAGGTAGCCCAACCAACTAATGTTCCCATAATTCCCTCTACAGGAGTAATCAGTGACATTAAAGCAAGCGGGTCAAAGCCTCCAGGCAATACAAAGCAAGATAGGACCTCGCAAGCTAAGAATGTGCATTGGAAGAGAGTAGAAGACCACCCTAGGAACACTAAGTTTGAGTTGAATAAAACGAATCGTGTTGATTCTAGTGTTAGCTCTAAGCATGCTATAATTAATGCGAATTCTACTACTTTTGGCAAAACATGTAATGATGATTGCTTGGTTTCTGTTACTAATCATGTATGTGGTGTGAATGAGTTGATTAATATTGTTAAATTCCCTGTTAAAATTGTTAATGCCAAAAATCAAGTTAAGAAGGCTAGAAAGAAAAGGCGAAAGAAAGTTAGAAAACATTGGAAACCCACATGAAGAAAATTTAGTAATATAGGTTATCAATGGATACCTACTGGCCACAAGTTTAATCTTAATGAGTTGTGCCCTAAATTTTCTAAGTCAATGCCCATTAGAAAATGGATGCCTACTGGTAGAACTATTCCTTTAAGAAGTGAACATACTTTGAATAGGTCAAATACGAACACTAGCACTGCATCTATCCCTGATGATTCCATTGTTTCTACTTCCGATGTGAGTGTTCCAATCACTGTTACTAACTAAATGGAACCCATTCTTGCATGGGGATCCCAATTATCCAGTTATCCATTCTTGTCTGTGTTCAACTGCAGATCGTTCAAATCGTTCTGTGGTACCTGGACTCAGGCTGTTCCAAGCATATGACTGGAGATCGCTCGCGGCTCATGAACTTCGTGAGCAAATTCATCGGGACTGTAAGATTCGGGAACGACCATTTTGGTGCAATTATGGGTTATGGAGACTATGTTGTTGGCGATAGTGTAATCTCCAGGGTATATTATGTTGA
Organism: Chrysanthemum seticuspe; assembly: GCA_019973895.1. Classification (NCBI taxonomy): domain Eukaryota; kingdom Viridiplantae; phylum Streptophyta; class Magnoliopsida; order Asterales; family Asteraceae; genus Chrysanthemum; species Chrysanthemum seticuspe. The sequence continues at coordinate 262,079,158 of BPTQ01000007.1, forward strand.
AGGTCTTGGTCATAACTTGTTCTCTGTTGGTCAATTCTGTGATTCCGATCTAGAAGTGGCTTTTAGAAAACATACTTCTTTCGTTAGAGAACTTGATGGTGTGGAACCGTTAAGAGGAACTCGTGGTTCAAATCTTTACACCATCTCTATCGAAGACATGATGAAGTCTTCTCCAATCTGCTTGTTGTCAAAGGCATCGAAAACAAAATCATGGTTATGGCATCGTCGTCTCAATCACTTGAACTTCGGCACCATTAATAATCTTTCCAGAAAGGATCTTGTAAGAGGCTTACCCAGATTAAAGTATGAAAAAGATCATCTTTGTTCAGCATGCCAATTGGGAAAAAGCAAGAAATATGCCCACAAACCCAAACCCAAAATCGTTCCCTTATACACACCTCTCATGGAAAAACTCCATACGAACTTGTCCATAAACGAAAACCTGATCTCTCCTACCTTCGTGTGTTTGGTGCTTTGTGCTATCCAACAAATGACGATCAAGATTTAGGTAAATTAAGAGCGAAGGCGGACATTGGAGTTTTTGTTGGTTATGCATCAAACAAGAAGGGTTACCGAATCTACAACAAAAGAACTCGAGATATCATGGAAACTATTCATGTCACGTTCAATGAGCTGTCCGGGCAAATGGCTCCAGGACAATCAAGTTCTGGACCCGTATCAAAACCTTCATCAAGTTGTCCCATTAGTTCTTCTCTTGTACAAATTCTCTCACCAGCAACTCCTTATGTACCTCCTTCAGAAGATGATTTGAAGAAATTGTTTGATCCAATGTTTGATGAACACTATGAGTCAATTACAAATGATCTATCAAATCCATCAATAGAGGCTGCCCCTATCCCTGTCAATGAAGTTAACCCTTCAGTTTCTATGTCATTAAGTCAAGAAGCGCCTGCTGCTGATCACTCTGTCTCATCAACAAATCCTTAATCATCGAGTGTACATCATGGAATTGTTTCTGGCACCTACGATGGAGATAGTCCCTTTGCTACTCCCGAAGATGCTCCCTTTGAGAACATATTTGCTCCTGAACCATCATCAGAACCATCTTCATCAGGAGAAAATGACTCTGCTACTTCAGTTCCTCAACAACAACCACACGAACACCTTAGAAAATGAACACATGATCATCCATTGGACAACATCATTGGAAATCATTCTCGTCCAGTAACCACTCGTAAACAACTTGCAACCGATGCCTTATGGTGCTTCTTCAACTCCTTACTCTCTAAGATCGAACTAAAAGACGTTAAAACTGCCATGAATGAAGACAGCTGGTTCAATGCCATGCAAGAAGAAATTCATGAGTTTGATCGACTAGATATATGGGAATTAGTACCTGCTCCTGACTGTGCTATGATCATTGCTCTAAAGTGGATCTTCAAAGTAAAACTTGATGAGCATGGTGATGTATTAAAGAACAAGGCTCGATTGGTTGCAAAAGGATACCGTCAAGAGGAGGGTATTGACTTTGAGGAATCATTTGCTCCAGTTGCACGCATCGAGGCAATCAGAATCTTCCTGGCAAATGCTGCAAGTAAGAACATGGTAGTCTATCAAATGGATGTAAAGACGGCTTTTCTTAATGGAGATCTTAAAGAAGTCGTATACGTCAGCCAACCTGAAGGTTTTGTGAATTCAGAGCATCCTACTCATGTATATCGCTTGAAGAAGGCTCTTTACACTTTGAAGCAAGCTCCAAGGGCATGGTGTGATACGCTATCAAAGTTTCTTCTATCTACTGGATTCAACAAAGGAGCAGTTGATCCGACAGTGTTCACTAGAAAGTCAGGCAAACATTTAATTCACGTTCAAATTTATGTTGATGATATTATTTTTGCCTCGACTGACCCCAATGAACGTGACCGTTTTTCTAAGGAGATGGGCTCCAAATTTCAAATGTCAATGATGGGACAAATGTCATTTTTCTTGGGATTACAAATTTCACAAAGTCCCGGAGGCATTTTTATAAATGAATCTAAATATGCTAATGAGATTTTAAAAAATTTTGAATTTGATTCTTGTGACTCTGTTGACACTCCCATGATAGAGCGTACTAAACTGGATGAGGACCACTCAGGGATCATGGAAGATCAAACAAAATATTGTAGTATGGTTGGATCCCTGATGTACCTCACAGCCAGTAGACCTGATATTCTGTTCGCTGTATGCATGTGTGCTAGATACCAGGCTAAGCCTACCAAAAAGCACCTTGAAGCGGTTAAACGGGTCTTTCGGTATCTCCAAGGAACCATCAATATGGGACTTTGGTACCCGAAGGACACCGGTATATCACTAACAGCCTATGCAGATGCTGATCATGCAGGATGTCAAGATACACGTCGAAGCACGTCAGGAGGTGCTTAGTTTTTGGGTGATAAGCTCGTGAGCTGGTCTTCAAAGAAACAAATGAGTACTTATATATCCTCTACAGAGGCTGAATACATAGCCATGTCACCTTGTTGTGCTCAAATCCTATGGATGAGATCCCAATTATCTGACTATGGCTTTGAATTCAACAAAATTCCTCTGTATTGTGATAACAAAAGTGCCATTGCTCTCTCATGCAACAACGTTCAACATTCAAGAGCAAAGAATATTGACATTCGACATCATTTCATCAGGGAGCAAGTGGAGAACGGTGTGGTGGAACTTTATTTTGTTAGGACTGAATACCAGTTAGCAGACATCTTCACCAAAGCTCTTCCTAGAGAACGTTTTGAGTTTATCCTCTCACGACTTGGTCTAAAGAGTTTACAACCGGAAACACTCAAACGTCTTCAAGAGGAAGACGAGGAGTAAAAGTTTTTCTTCATCCATCTCTTGTTAATATTTATTCAAAAATCAAAATACAAAATTACAAAACCAACAAAAAGCAAATAGAAAAATATAAAACTTTCAAAAATCCATAAAAATTTGAAAAACTCGAAAAATTTCAAAAATATTGTCATTTGTCATGTTTTTCTTGATTCGATAATATCTACAGTCTTTGTGATGTCATTCAAAGAGTGACACGGGTCTTTAGATGTTGTTCGAATGTACATATTAAAAAAAAAAATTGAGAGAAAGAAAAACAAAAGGCTTATAGTCATTTCAGTCTATAACCCCGTTTTTTAAAGAAAGAACAGAGCCATGCTTTATCTTATTTTTCAAATCTCATGCTCTGATTCTTAAAACAAATGTTTGTCACTTAAAAAGACAAATGTTTCCCTCACAAATTTTTTTCCTTCTATAAATTCTTCTGAAAAATATTTGTTATCTTAATGAAAACTAATAAAAATAACTCGGTCTCAATCTTTGAAAATCATCTGAACTTGACATTTGTCAAAATCTCTATCTCTCAATCAACAACTTATGTCATTGATTGAGGGGGAGAATGATTTCATTTAAATCAAAGGGTTATTTGTCATACAATTGGTTCAGACCAAGGTTTATGTCATGTTTTCAAAAGATATTTAAGCATGTTTAATCTTTGGAGTTTAAAGTCTCAGATTTGATCCTTATCGGTTAAATGTTTTCATAAGCAAGTCACAATTCTCCTCAAAAGATTTCAAAATCAATTTAAATCTACAAAGATCACAAATCTCAAATGATTTGAAAATTGTGATCGGGGGAGAATTTGTGATTTAAATCGGATTTAAACTGATAATTCGATAAATGGTTTTATAGTGATCTACAAGCTCTCCTTCCCACATGTGCCAAACGATTTCAAATTTTCCATGCACGTGTTGAGGGGGAGCATCTATTTCAAACCAAAAAGGATTGAAACGTGATTGATTTGTTTCAATGTGCAGGTTTTCCCTAATATGTGCAAAACACTTTCAAATCTCTATGCACATATTGAGGGGGAGCAACTTTTTGAAAACCACATCCTTTCAAAAAATACCCTTAACAAAATATGAAAAATACTAATTTTTGATCAGGAAAGTGATGTTGATATCTTTTAGAAAATGGTAATCAAAGAAGTGAATCCTTCCTCTTGCCTCCGTGTGCCAAAACAATTTCAAATACACGATGCACATGTTGAGGGGGAGCTCTTTTTTCTAAAATATCAAAAACAATTCAGGTACAAAATGCTTTGACAATATATCACAAGTATCTGGATTGATTTTCAAATGGTTTTCAATTGGTTCCAATGGCAGATGAACAATACCAAATAGACCGACCAAATTTACTTTATGTATGATGATATAAGGATGGTTAGGTTAGGTATTCGTTCCCACGATCCCGCCAGAGCCTGAGGGATCTACCCAGGGAAAATCCACTAGATAGTGTAGAAGTCCTTAGGTATGATGAAAAAGAGGAGAAAAGTGAGAGATGGGAATAGTGCGGACTGAGATAGAGCTAGAACTAGAATAAACCCAATAAGGTTCTAGTTATGAAGTCTCGGTAAGCACTGAAGGGGTTGAAGAATGAAAAAGAATTAAATGTGAAAAGAAATAGCCCTCCAATAATTCAACCTTAGGGCAGAAACCGGGTTCAATTCATATGCTACTGGTGGTTACCAAGGTAACATCGGTATGGAAGAAAAGACGTCATGGACCCAGTGACGCACTGCACTACAACTTCCCAAGCCACTCAAGTTCCTCTTAAAAGGACTTGTTTATTCTCACGGGGAACCTACATAATCTATCGACTTTCTCTAGTGAATCTCAAATTCGCTGGTTCACTCACTCCGTGTTGTCTTCTTTGAGACGTTCTGACTTGAGAACAGCTAGAGCAGCTGCGAAACCCTGTCAAGGAGGTTCTTCGGAATTATACCTGATCACAGGCAGTACTTGTACTGATCAACGGGGAACCGTGGGCCGTGTACCTCAATTCAACGAAAGTGATCAAAGACACTTTCGTGCGCTTTATTGCTAACTGTTACATGCAGGTACACCCGATGTTTGCAGCTGATCAAAATGGAGAGGTCAATCCATGACCGCATGCTCACACAACACATTCATCTCTAAAGAAATCATGATAAACACATCAACGACTCTGATATTTTCACTCCATGCTTCTGCTACGCTGCTGCAAATATCATGAATCAACTAAAGCTTCTGCTACTCTGATGAGAAGATTTCATGATCCAGAATGTGAGCATGTCGGTCCAAAAGTCACAACATCACATAATGTCAACACTACATAGGAAGAGTCAGAGATTTATGGTAGCTGATGATCTCAGAGCTGGCTCAAAACTCATTATCACGTGGATCAGTTAAAGACCTCCACTTGGATTAACCAAACATGCAAAACATGAAGAATCAAAGACTACGAGCTACAGAGGAAAGAACTTTTACAAGAATCCAAGAACAATCTTAGTGTTATATCTGTTTGTATTCATTGTAATTTGAGGTGACCTCCCTTAGGGGGAGATTGTTAGGATTTAGTAAATCCAGTTATTAAAGTGTCGGTCACCTCAAGTGTATGTAATCGTTAGAAAGCTCGTAGTCGTAGTTATTTAATGTTAGTTAGTATTTAGTTTTGTAACACCGTGGAGGACGGACGGGTCTTTACCCACTATATGCCTGATCCACAGCCCGTAGGTGGCGTTATGTAAGATACTATATATACCCTCTACCTCCCAAGGTAGAGGGTTGGAGCTCATAATAATACTTTTACTTTTTTTCACTAAGTTCCCAAACCTCTAAACTTTCTCTCTCTAAAACCACATAGTATACGCCCATATTTGATCATGGTTTGATGTGTTTGTAAAATCCAATATGTTACATACCTTTAGTGCAAGATATCCCTAGATACACCCATCTGAGCCATTCCTTTCATTTTGTTTACCTAACATATTGTTTCGTTACACCCATACACCTTAGCCTACCCTGTAGTCTTTATTTGTGATTGGGAAGTGATTGTTTGCCTAAGTTCAAGGTTCAAGTGGAAAGGTTCGGGAATCACGCTTTTGTCGATGACATATTCTTAAAGATCATTGAAGACCCCCAAAATTCTCATATTGTTTATCTCAAGTGGGGGATGTTATGTTTAGTTATTATGTTTGAAAAAAAAATAATGAAATGGTTTGAGAAAAAAAAATAATGATAGTTATTTGTTGGTTATAAAGTGCGAAGTTATAAGCACTATGAGCTCATTATAGATTTAGTATCGAGGAGGCCACCTCGGTCATATTTGAAGAATGGAGTTGGTAATTGCGCCAATAGGTGAAGAAAAAAAGTAATGTACACATCATGACATCCTCTAATGGCACATCTACCTGGTATTACATGATCCGGTTTCTTAATTTCGAAACTTGAACTTTGGATGAACGGTAAGCGGTGATGACTTGGTTATAGATTTAGACTATTTGCTTGATTTTATTTTACACTAATTTTATCCCATGTCTTATCCTACTCTTTGGTCATGAAGCATGTCTAGGTGATGCAGCGAGCAATCTTTGGTGTCTTGGCCATGGATTTGGTCATGTATCATTGATTTTGTTCACTTCGCCATGACATGTTAGTAAGGATGACTCACCCTTAACCTTTGTCGTGTCTACCCATATCGCCTTCAAGAATTGTTTAGTCCTTAACTCTAGTGGTGGAGATTTGTGTAACCGCCAAGCTTATGATAGAATACATGCTATGACTGTGCGTTGAGTGATCACCTCGAAATTGACACTTAGAATAGTTGAGAGATTTGAGTGTTTTGTTCCCATTTTGTGAGGTGTTCGGCTTTGTTTTATTCTAGCATAATGGATTTGTAAACTTATATTTTCCAGGTAATGGGAGATATCTTTCTAGGAATCTATCTAATAAGGTCTACTTGAGGGCAAGTAGAGTTCAAGTGGGGGGATATTTGATAACATCAAATAGTCCTGAATATTAAGTGTCAGTTTTCCCCGATAATGCTCGTATTTTATATCATTTATATGGATTTACATTAGTTTTCCTTTATATTTCACTTTCAGGTAATTTACGAGCATTGGAGCTAATAAAACGAGGATTTGGAGAGTTTATTGAAGATATATGATAGTATGCTTATTTTGAAGTAATTACGGCATAACTCTTCTCTCACATTACGCCGTAACAGAAGCGTGGCTCAAAAAACCAACTAAATTGAAGATTACGGCGTAACTCCCTCCTAGGATTACGCCGTAACTAATTAGGTCAAATGATGTTTTGTGCTGCTGCAAGCTACGCCGTAACTCGTTTCACAAATATGGCGTAACCATGATTTATTGATGATACGGCGTAACTCATTCCTGATGTTACGTCGTAACCAGCTTTTCCAAAGCAAAAAACAAAGAAATGGATGTTACGGCGTAACTCTCAACTTAAGTTACGCCGTAACCTGATATGGCTTATAAATACCACCCAAAATTCTACATTTCTCATCATTTACTCCACACACAAAAGCAGAGAATGTGGGTAGGAGGTTGAAGGCAGATCTCGAGGAGCATAAGGAGCCATCTCCAAAGGAGAAATCACTCACTAATGATAAGCATTAGCAATTTATCATTTCTTTTACTTTCAATTCATGTATTTCGATATGTTAAACATTGAATCGATTGTTTCAGTTAATATGAGCGGCTAAGCACCTCTGGTGCTAGCCTAGTTATGATTCCTTAATTGTTTTGTTTATGTTTACATTGCTTCCGTATAATTGTCTCTAGTGTATACATGCATAGTTTGTTGGTAGCTACCCTTGTTTCGATAGTTTTGAATGGCGATAGTGTCTAGTTGCTTAGGAGATATGACCAACTGACCCTAAGTAGGTAGACTGAGTGGGAAGGGTAAGAATTGACCAAATGACGACCCTTCTTCGCTTGTGCGATTTGACAAACTGATCATCTACCATTTGTATGCACTTAAGAAGTTAGGGATGAGTGTTTAACATGCTAGCGCCCGGGCACTCATTTCTATGAATCTTGCATGCAGCGGTACTTAATGACTTGGCTTAGGGGACTAAAAACAACTGGACTTTTAAGGGTAGTAGCTTGATCTCCGGTGGAAACCTTTGCTGATAGAGTAGGACGAACTGACCAAATGTTCTCCTAGCGACTTAAACCCCCACTTGAAGCAATTAGAAGTAATTAAACGTGAACTTAACATGATAGGATGAGTAACTAGGTTAGCACACTTCTCCTTTATTTATCACAACCCTCGCCTTTATTTGCTTTCTTGCTTTAGTAGTTAATTAATCATTTCAACCTTAAAATCAATTAAAATCTGTGACACCTAGACTTAATTAGAATATGCTCACATAGCTCTTGGGACGACCTCGGTTTACCGAATACTACACTACACACGATCGGGTACACTGCCCGTTAGTGCATTAGGGTAGACCATAGGTATAACGATACATTATAAATATTAAAACCTAGTCAGTAAAACTTGCATCATTAATCTTATAAAATTGTTTAAGAAAAATATTCTAGAGGTTAAAGAAACATTGTTTTATCAATCTATACAAATACTTTATGAATTTGGTATTTTTTTATAAGAACGTGGTTAAAAAGGTTTCATAAAGTGTACTTTTTATTCATAAAAATAGGTTTTTATTTGCTCGCAAATTTTGTTAGCAAGATTAGTGTTTTGTTGCGGCAACTAAGCTTAGGTTGGTTACGAACCTTGTTTTTGGCTGTGATAGCTCCTTTCGATGTCTATTGCTTGCAAAATTTTGGTTGCGATAGCCATTTTGTTTTGTTTGCGAAAGAAGTTCTTGCGATTCTTGCGTTGCAAAGCATTTTGTGACCCACATTTTACGAAAAAAAATGTAGGATACTATATAACATAAACACACATGATTCTTGTGGTTTGGCCGTGTATAGAGAGAGAAAGAAGAAGGAGAGATAGGAGACTTCTAGTGAGAGAAAGTTAAGTAGATTAGGTTGTAACCAGATGAAGTTCCAACCCTCTCTCTTGGTTGGAAGAGGGTATTTATAGTCATACATAAATGCCCCTATGGGCTGTAGAGTGGGCTGACAGTGGGTAAAGACCCGACCCGACTCCATGGTGATACTTAAACTAAACATTTTCTAATAAGACTACGACATAACTAGAGCTAGATGATACTCGGGGTGACCGAATATTTAATATGGATTTTCGTAATCCTAACTATCTCCCCCTAAGGGAGGTCACCCCGGAAATTACACTTTGAATTCTAGCATTCTATTACATGAATTTGATTTCCTAGCTCGTAGTCTTTGATTCTTCAAATTCCGCAATCTTTGTACTTCCAGTAGTGATCTTTGAATGTTCCTTTGGCTAGGTGATCTTTGAGCTTTCTTCGAGATCATCAGCCAGTGTAAATCTCTAAATCATCCTTCGTTGTATCGCCTCCATGTGATGTTGTGACTTTTGGACCGACATGCTTACACTTTTCTGGATCATGATATTTTACATCAGAGTTGCGGAAGCATTGTTGTATGTCGTTCAATTATCATGATTTCTTTGATTCTGAGTGTGAAGTGTCAGCATGTGGTTATGAATTTACGTCTCATTTGCCATCAGCTACAACTGTCGAGAATTCCTGTAGACAATAGTTAGCAATAAACACACGAAAGTGTCTTTTGTTCACTTTTGTTGAATATGGTTGCAAGAATCACGGTTCCCCATTTATCAGTATAAATACTGCCTATGATCAGGTAGAATTCCTAAGAATCTCCTTAACATGGTTTCGCAGCTGTACTAGCCGTTCTCAAACCGGAGCATCTCAAAGTAGACAACACGGAGTGAGTGAACTAGCGAATTAGGATTCAGTGATTGATGAAAAGTTGATTTGAAAAACAATCGCGTATTCCTGAATAAAGTGTTTTTGCAATACGAGGAGAGTTTTATTAGAAAAATCAAGTTTCAATCACAAATACTTTTGTTTGAAAATTTATGCACAGTCGATGTGCTTGAAAATAATTGCTGAACACATCTAAGGGTTTTCCAAAAGTATACGTCAATTCCTTTACTGAAACACGATTGATTCAAATGCGAATCGTCCCATCCTTGTTTTCGAGTTGTCACAAGTTTTATCCATGAAGAATATCACATTTCAAATACCAAGAGCTTGTTTGATGTTTACTCTAGAAGGATTTCCATGTTCATTGTGAATACTTTGCGTATCACTCGGATGTTCTGGAAATACCACAAGGATAATGCGTAGGACTATTAATATATTTTTTTTTTGCTTTTCACGGTGTATGAAACAACAAGCATATTGAAAGTGTGTCCTAATGAGATTTATGGATGATCTCTTGGCTCTAGACTCAATAGTGCGCTTTGGTTTTCCTATGCGGAGACTAGGGAGAGGGTCTCCTGCTTCAATATCAACCATCTCTAAGAGAAAGGTCGATAGATTGCTTCGGTTCCCCGTAAGAATGAAACAAGTCCTTTTAAGAGAACTTGAGTGGCTAGGAAGTTTAGTGCAATGCGTCACTGGGTCCATGACATGTTGTCTTCAATACTGGCGTTACCTTGGTAACCACCAGTAGCATATGAATTGAACCCGGTTTCTGCCCTAAGGTTGAAAATTTGGAGGGCTATTTCTTTTCACCCTTTCTCTTTATATTTCTTTTTCATTCTTCAACCCCTTCAGCGCTTACCGAGACTTCATCACTAGAACCTTGTTGGGTTTGTTCCAGTACTAGCTCCATCTCAGTCGGCACTCTTCCCTTATTCTCACTTTTCTCCTTTTTTAATCATACCTAAGGACTTCTACACTAACTAGTGGATTGTCCCTGGGTAGATCCCTCCGGCTCTGGCGGGATCGTGGGAACGAATACCTAACCTTACCATCCTTATAACTCCAATAAAGTAAATACAAGGTCAGTCATGTGGTACTGTTCTTTCCGCCTTAAAACCAAATGAAAATCAATCTAGTTACTTGTGATAAAATATCAAAGCATTTGTACCTCAATTATTTTTGATCTTTCAGAAATGCTCCCCCTCAACATGTGCATCGGTATTTGAAATTGTTTAGCACATGGAGGGAGGTGTGTCTGGTTGAGTCTTAAATAAACACCCGTTTTTATCAGATTTAATATTTAAATCACATTCTCTCCCCCGATCAAAAATTTCAGACCTTTTGAGATTTGTGATCTCAATTGATTTAAATAAGTTAGAAGATTTGGAAGAAAATGTGGTCTAGTTTAATATATACTGATAAAGGAACATTACAATGCTCCCCCTCAATCTATGAGGGTGAATTTTAGTGTCAGGTATGATAATTTTGAGAGATCTTTGAATGTAAGAAAAATCATTTTGAAAGATCTTTGAATATAAGAAAGATCATACACTGACACATAACAACAAGTAATTATTCACTACTTATAATGTACAAATGGACTCGTTTGATGATATAACATTTGAAAATATGAAATTTGAAATCACTCTCCCCCTCAATCGATGACCCAAGTCATTGATTGAGTGACAAATTTTATGAAAAAGATTGAGTCCGATTGATTTGCAACAATTTCAGTCCGATTTACTTTCAAACAATGTTTTACCACCATGTGAACTACAAATATTTTTCTGAAAAATCATAGAAGGAAAAACATTTGTATAGGAACTGCTATCTTTTTGGCGACATGTTTTTCTCATTTTGTTTTAGGATAAGTGCTCGATATTTATGAAAATCGATTTTGTGTAGCACTTTCCCTTTTTTTAAATAATAGCAAACCATTGTAGACATGTTTTGAAAAACTTTTGAACTTCTGCTCGAACTTCATTTAAAGACCCGTGTCATTATTGAATGACATTTCTAGGAACGTAAATGTTATCGATGCCAGAAGACATTCATTGAAAAACTATTTTTGGTATTTTATATTATTCTGATTTTTATGGTTTTTGTAGGTTTTATATTTTTCTATCTTTCTTTTTAGATTTAAATATGTACAAGTGAAGCAACTCCAACTACTTTCTTCCTCCGACTTCTTTAGCCACTTCCAGCTTCCCCACTTCTGCATCTGTCGTATTCGGGAGAGCTTGCTTTGTGGCGGAGCATTTAGCAATGCTAGCAACCTGGTGAGGGATGGTTATATGGGAACATTTTAAGGTAGGGCTGATTCGCTTCTTCCTTCGCGCAAGCCTTTTGTTCGCCCCTTGTTGTGTTGCATTTTCTGCTCCTCTGCTTCAGTTTGCCTTCTTCGGATAGCCGGGGTCCGACGTTGATTTTCGATTTCAATGTCAGCTCCAGGTTTTGGGCGGCCCATCCGGTTAGTACTCCCCAGTCTCTTCCTGCAGATGTTTGAGTGTTTTTGGCTTCAGAATCTTCATACCAAGTCGCGGGAGAATATATTAAAACCGTTCTCTTGGAAGAGCTTTAGTGAAGATATTCGCCAGCTAGTACTCAGTCCTTACGAAGTAAAGTTCAACCACACCATTCTCAACTTGTTCCCTGATGAAGTGATGTCAGATATCAATGTGCTTTGATCGAGAGTGCTGGACATTGTTGTAGCAAAGAGCAATGGCACTTTTGTTGAGTCGACAAGTCTGTCCATGTAAGAGAGTGGAAAGCGTTGGGCGACACCTTCTTTTCTACGAACACCCCACCAATGAATGATGAACTTTTCCAGTTTTCATGAAACAATCATCGAGCAAAAACAATGGCTTTTTAACGACCCGACATTTTTTAGCCATGTTTGATGAAAGAGCCACCTGCTGACCTGGTGTTGATGAACAAGTTATGGTTGATGTATGCAAAACCATATTCAGACAGTTAGGATCTCATCCATAAGATTTGAGCACAACATTCAGACATGGCAATGTACTTTGCCTCTATGGAAGATATGAAAGTCCTTATTTGCTTCTTTGAAGACCAACTCACTAATTTATCACCTAGAAATTGAGCACCTCCCGACGTACTTCGACGTGTATTTTGACACCTTGCATGGTCAGCATCTGCATAGGCTGTTAGTGCCATGGCGGTGTCTTTCAGATACCATAGTCCCATCTTAATGGTTCCTTGAAGATACCGAACGACCCGTTTAACCGCTTCAAGGTGCTTTTTGGTAGGCTTAGCCTAATACCAAGCACACATGCATAAAGAGAAAAGAATATATGGTCTACTGGCAGCGAGATACATCAGGGATCCAGTCATACTACGGAACTTAGTTTGATCAACCGAGATCCCAGAGAGGACCTCATCCAGTTTTGTTCTCTCCACCATGGGAGTGTCAACAGGGTCACAAGAATCAAATCCAAATTTCTTTAAAATTTCATTAGCATATTTAGATTGATTTATAAAAATGCCTCTGGGACTTTGAAAAATTTGTAATCCTAGGAAAAATGACATTTGTCCCATCATAGACATTTGAAATTTTGAACTCATCTCGTTTGAAAAACGGTCACATTCCATTTGATCGGTTGAGGCAAATATGATATCATCCACATAAATTTGAACATGAAGTAAATGTTTGCCTGTTTTTCGATTGAATAACGTAGGATCAACATCACCTTTGTAGAATCCGTTTGCCAGTAGAACTTTGACAACGTGTGGTACCATGCCCTAGGTGCCTGCTTTAAGCCGTAAAGAGCCTTTTTCAGACGATAGACATGAGTAGGATGATCGGGATCCACAAATACTTTTGGTTGACTGACATAGACTACTTCTTTTAACTCGCCGTTTAGAAAAGCAATCTTCACATCCATTTGGTAGACTATCATGTTCTTCCTGGCAGCATTAGCGAGAAAGATTCTGATAGCCTCTATTCAAGCAACTGGTGTGAATGACTCCTCAAAGTCTATGCCCTCCTCTTGACGATATCCCTTAGAAAAAAGTCGTACCTTATTTTTCAAAACATCACCATGCTCATCAAACTTCACATTATAGATCCACTTGAGGGCAATAATCATTGCACCGTCTGGAGGTGGTACTAATTCCCATACTTTAAGTCGGTCAAACTCGTGAATTTCTTCTTGCATTGCATTGAACAAATAGTCCTCATCAATAGCGGTCTTGAAATCTTTGGGTTCGACTTTGGATAGTAAGGAATTATAAAATCACCACAAGGCATCGGTGGCAAGTTGGTTTTGGGTGGATACCGGACGAGAAGGATTCCCAATAATGTTATCAATCGGATGATCATTGGTCCATTTTCTGAGATGTTCATGTGGTTGAGGGTAGGGAACTGAGGTAGCCGTGTTTAGATCCCCTGACTATTGTTTTGTATCCGGCACCAACCCGGGGTCATCTCATTTCGACGGTCGAGCGGGAAGGTTCATCCTTAAACTTAAACATCATCCTTTAAAACTGGCTCGATCATTTCCTATGTCCACAATATCAACGAAACCATCCCATCCATAAAGTTCCACCATCTTCAACGTATCCCTCTTGACATCGAAAGTTATCCTTCCTCAGGGTGGGGAGACATCATCTTTGATCTAATCAGACGTAGCATCAACAATGTCTAGGACGCTCTTCGAGCCATTGCTCCTACTGCCTTCGGAATATCGATCTTTATTGCGCGTCTACGATTGTTGCAGCTAAAAACCTTAGAAATCCCAGTTTATTACTTCGTTAATTTTGGTGCATGTGTTTTTGCATGAATTCTTTATGTGCTTTCCTACGCTTGATAGAGAAAACCCGGGAAGTTTTAATGATATGAATAAAATCATTTAGTCATTTACTTAGCAAGTTTGCCACCAATACCATCATCTGATGCCAATGCAAACACTTGATAGAAATTCTAAGAGTTATTCTGATTTTCTTCGACTCTCACATTGCTTGCCAAAATTAGATGGTATTATCATAAACACGTTTGGTTCCTAGAACGAAAACCAATTAGAGCATTTACTGAAGAGTTGTGTGTTCAAGATGGACACACCCCACCACTCTATTGTGTTGTAATGCTGGTTGCGGACGGTTCTGATGACACCCACGAGTTTTTGAATTGTCTTCACAACCGGCGCAAAGTGCATACGTCTACCTGGATTTTGGATGTGAGTGTGTGTTTTCGGATGATCAATTAGGATGCCTACAGTGGTGACCTAGGTCACTACTGCCACATCAGCTTTCTCCCTCCAACGACCTAGTTGCCACAATGGTGACCTAGTTATTATTATTATTATTATTATTATTATTATTATTATTATTATTATTATTATTATTATTATTATTATTATTATTATTATTATTATTATTATTATTATTATTATTATTATTACTATTATTACTATTACTATTACTGTTACTATTACTATTATTATTTAAATTCGATCTTTTTAAACAACAAATTTAACTTAATTAGTAATAAAAATATTACATAAATCATACAATACGATACGGAAAAAAAATATACGAACTAAAATATACTACGATACGAAATACATAAACATATCATAATATGAATGTTCCCCACATGCATAATCATACAAAGGAGACCGATACCCAAGAAATTCCTCGATGAAAGCCAGACGTTCTGCTTCCGTCTTCCTGGCATTCTCATCATCCTCTTGTTTCTGCCTTGCTTGTTCTGCTTCAAATTCTCGAAAAGCCTCTTCACCACACATTATTTCATAATGATGTCTTGCAGTTATGCCATGCTCATCTACTTCCTCATCTGCATAACCTAGCCCAATTCTAGTCAGTTGAGGTTGCTCAACAAATCTAGGTCTAGCAGATGAACTTGATGCACCCACATCAGCTTGATGCATTTGTTGTGATACCGAACCAACGATTTTGTTTTCATTATAGCTCCAACAAATTTTGTTGCTGATGTTGGTTTGTATCTGTTAAACACACCCCCACAACGTGTCAATAATGTCGTTCTCTTTGTTGGCTTCATCGCTCAAAAATTTGTCAATCACAGATTTTCTTTTAGGCGAAATATCGTTGCAAATCGCGTATCGTTGTCTCAAACGTTGCTTCTTTGCCTTTGCGAGCTCAAACTGCTTGATAACGTCGACAATAGCGTTTTTTCGATCCATGTCATCTTTTCTGCATTGTTTTTTAATATACATTTGCGTTTGTTCGACGGAATGAGGAAGACGACAAACCATAATAATTTTGTGTTGAGAGAATTGTGTTTGAAATTGTGTGTTTAGAAATGTGTTTGAGGTCGATATTTATAATGTTGTAAAAGTGGTAAAGTTTAAATAAACAAATAAATAAATAAATAAATAAAGTTTTTTTTTTAATATTAAACGTTTACATTTTTTGTCCATTTGTGTGTTTCAAATTCGGTTGCTTGGGCAACCTAGTTCGCTTGGCCATTGTTCCTCGACCAATCCTCACCCCACCTCCACATTGGTGGCAACCAAACATAACCTTGGTCGACCGATCGGATCAACCGATTCACTGCGTATAGCCTTAAAAGAGATTGCAAGGGGGCTCGAAATGAGTGGGCATAGGTTTTTGTGGGTAATCGGGAGCCAACCAACAATTAAAAAAGAAGATCGAATTGTTCATGCCACCTCCAGTGCTCGATTTAAATATGTTGCTCCCGCATGGATTTTTGGAACGGACTAGGGATAGGGGCTTGTGGTAAATAAATGGGCCCTACAAGTTGTGGTACCGAACCTCAAGTCAGTTGGTGGGTTTGTGACACATTGTGGCCTCTGTATGCAGAAGAAAAGATGAATAAGATTGTGATGGTTGAGGAAATGAAATTGGCATTGCTAATGGATAAGATGTAGGGTGGGAAAGTGGCAGCGGCAGATATTGAGCAGTTGATGGAGTCAGAGGAAGGGAATTTGTTATGGAGGTGGTGAAAGCAAGGAAGGAGGATGTTGCAAGGGCGATGAGCGAGGGACTAGCTAGTTTGGTTGAGTGTTGGGATGCGATGAGGCGTCTATAGCCCTCATGACGCGCATTTCATTGTATTTGGACACTGATTATATGATTATTATATTCTTAAAACAAAAATAATTGCGTCTAAATTATCTAGACGATGTAATGAAGTAACATGTAAAAGAAACTATATACCAAAACCAACTGTCTTGCATATAAGGAAATACATAATGTCAACGTAAGAACTAAAAACAGTATAATAGATATGGAAAGTAAACATCTATGGGCGATAACAAACAGGGCAACACTACCCTTCAACCCCAAACACAAGCAGACTAGTAAGCCACATTCTGTCCACAGCTGAAAAGTATTTTTAGTCCTAAACAACAACTCCAATTGAACCTCTGTAAAGGTTTCTGTTCAATTTCCCATGGTGAAACTTTGTCAGGGAGTATTGTCGATAGCTTATCCCATTGAACCTGAAATTGTTTGAGACACGGTTACACACTAAGTTAAATACTTGAATCTAGGTGGATTATCTCCCATAATAGCAACATGCAAGCTCAGGAAAAAAAATCAAATCGAACCTATAGATAACTTATCAACTAAATTTGCTAAAACACTGTTGTCCCAAACTCTAGATCAAAATATAGATTGCAAAGTGTATAAAATAAATAAATATAAATTTGTCTATTAACATCTAAACGTTACATATGAAATGTATATATATTGTCCTAAACGGTTTGAGTGAACCGTTGTACCCATTCGGTATAGTAACCGAATTTTGTAACCGCCATTTGTAACCGCCAAACGGTTACAGAATTTCTAACTAACACGTTTGGTCCTTCGTGTATTAATATTTACATAAGAAGCATAAGTATCGAGATTATTTGGTTCACATTCTCCTCCTTAATCTTGATCGTTGCTTCGTCCTAAATCTTGAACTCCGAGCATTTGTCGCATAGTCACGAACTTCAATCTTGGTAGAGCCTTCGTTAGAATATCTGCTCTTTGTAGTTCTCTGTTGACATGTTCCACATTGATGTGCCCATTCTCTACGTATTCACGAATGAAATGGTAGTGAATATCGATGTGCTTGCTTCTTCCATGAAAAACTGGGTTCTTGACGACTGCTATTGCTGAAACGTTCTTGACCTTCAGCGTTATCCTTTTCTATTCCCATCCAGTTAATTCACTAAGCAGTCATTTTATCCATAAGGCTTGACATGGTGCTGCAGTAACCGCCATGAATTCTGATTCACATGATGATAGCGCCACTGTTGGTTGCTTTTGAGTACACCAGGTAATCGGTGACTCTCCGAAATAAAATACTATCCCAGTAGTTCCTTTTCCTTGATCAGTGTTGATTCCATAACTACTGTCGCTGTAACCTGTAATCTTGTAGCCGCCTTCTTTCTTGTATATTGTGCCATGCTCCTTTGTTCCTTTGATATATCGGATTACTTGCTTTACCGCCTTCAGGTGATGATCCTTTGGCTCTTGCATGAATCTGCTGAGTAGTCCGACTGAGTAACTAAGATCTGGTCTTGTATGTAGTAAGTACCTGAGACTTCCAATTAAGCTTCTGTAATAAGTTGCGTCAACTGAGTTTCCATCTTCCGCCTTGACCAACTTAGTACCGGTATCCATTGGTATCTTCGTATCATTACTAGCCGCCATACTTGTTTCCTTCAAGATCTTGTTAATATAACCTGTCTGCTTGATTGTAATCTCTCCTCCTGTCTGTGTGACTTCTATCCCAAGATAATAAGCTAACAATCCTAAGTCGCTCATTTAAAATTTATCCTTCATCTGGGATTTAAAATCTTCTATTTCCTTCCTTGGAGTGCTTGTGATTACCAAATCATCTACGTAGACTCCAACTATAAGTGTAGAATTCTTGTTTCTCTTCGTATACACTGCTTGTTCGAGATTACACTTCTTAAAGTCTAAAGACTTTAAGGTTTGATCAAGCTTCACATTCCAAGCTCTTGGTGCTTGTCTTAAGCCATATAAAGCTTTAGTAAGCTTATAGACTTTTCCTGAATTTCCTTGTTGAATAAATCCTTCAGGTTGTGTAACATAGATTTCTTCCTTCAAATCTCCATGTAAAAATTCCGATTTTACATCTAAGTGATGTACTTGCCAACCATGACATGCTGCTAATGCTAATATCAACCGAACTGTCTCTATTCGAGCAACCGGTGCAAATACTTCATCGAAGTCTATTCCTTGTTCTTGTACATATCCTTTTGCTACTAACTGTGCTTTGTATTTGATGATCTTTCCTTTTGCATCCCTCTTGGTCTTGTAAACCCATTTTAGTCCTATTGCCTTCTGATTTTCTGGCAATGTTGTAAGAGTCCATGTATTATTCTTGTTGATTGAATCAAATTCAATCTCCATGGCCTCAATCCATTTCTCTTCTGTTGATGCTTCCTTATAGTTACCGGGTTCTTCTTCCTTAAACAGTAAACTTTGTGGTTTAACTCCACGTGCATACTTATATATTTCCGTCATATCTATGTATTCACGTACGGGTGTATCATCAAATCTATCTCTTGAGTTCTCTACAGAACTAGTAGTAGACTTTTCTTCTTCTTCTGTGTGTGGGTCGTAATTGTATGTCGGTGGTGTGATTGGTGAAACTGGATCAGGGATCTGATCTTGTTCATGATACGTGTTATCATCGTTTTCTGTGTTGATTGGTGTATGGTTTTCATTGTCAACTCCTTCTACCACAAAACTAGTCCAAAATGTGTCTTGTGTACTCGTATCCTTTTCATCTCTATTCCAATCCCACGGTTTTGTTTCTATAAACTTTACGTCCCTACTAACATGTTTCTTCTTGGCTATTGGATCATATAACCTACATGCTTTTGATCCTTCCTCTACTCCTAAGTAAATCATCGGTATGCTTCTGTCGTCTAGCTTCTTTAAGTGAGGTATCGTTATCTTTTCATAAGCTGTGCATCCGAATATTCTTAGGTTTTCCAGATTCGGTTTTCTGTTGTAGAGTGCCTCATATGGATTTTTATCTGCCAGGGCCCTCGTAGGTACCCTATTAAGTATGTAAATTGCATGTTTAACTGCTTCCGCCCAAAAAGTTAAGGGTAACTTCATTGCTTTCATCATGCTCCTCATAGTCGATAACACTGTCCTATTTCTTCTGTCCACTACTCCATTCTGTTGTGGTGAGTAAGGTGTTGTCAACTGTCGTGCTATTCCATTTTCCTTACAGTACCTTGTGAATTCATTGATGTGAATTCACCACCTCTATCCATTCTTAGCAGCCTTACTTTCAATCTCATCTCCATTTCTATCTTCTGTCTAAATTCCTTGAATGTACTAAATGCCTCATCTTTCGATGTCATAAAGTAGGCCCACATAAAACGGGTACAATCATCCACTAACAAAAAAATGAGTTTCTTGCCAGAGTGTTTGGATAGACTTATAGGACCGCAAAGGTCTCCATATACCAAGTCCAACGGTTTCTTTGATCTGAATTTAGCTTGATTTGGAAATGGTGTTCTACTGTGCTTTCCTAGTAAACATGCGTCAAAAATCTGTCCGGCATGATTTATCCTAGGTATTCCTTCTACTATAACAATGCTTGGTTATCTATATTTGCTAAGAGACATATAGGTGCTTCTATCTGTAATTGAATCTTGTAAAGTCGATTCTTAGATCTTTCAACCTTCATCAACAACTTCTTACTCTTATCATACAAAGTCAACGTGTTTTCGTCCATAATGACCTTACAACCTATCTCCGTAAGTTTTCCTAGACTTAGTATGTTGCTCTTGAGGTTTGGTATGTAGTATACATCCGATACTACCTTCTGTTCCTGGTTCTTACAACCTAACAATATAGACCCTCTACCCATTATCTATACATACGATCCATCTCCAAAACGTACTCGTCCTGTTACACTTTCGTCAATATCCCTAAAATGACTCTTTATTCCCGTCATATGGTTACTTGCACCATTATCTAACTAGACTTAGTATGTTGCTCTTGAGGTTTGGTATGTAGTATACATCCGATACTACCTTCTGTTCCTGGTTTTTACAACCTAACAATATAGACCCTCTACCCATTATCTATACATACGATCCATCTCCAAAACGTACTCGTCCTGTTACACTTTCGTCAATATCCCTAAAATGACTCTTTATTCCCGTCATATGGTTACTTGCACCATTATCTAAATACCATATGCTTGCGTCCGTTGTAGCATATTTTCCTGGTTGAATTTAGCCTTCATTCAACAACACTTCCTCGTGTTCAGTTTCGTGCATAGTCATTAGTAGTGATGGTTCATCGTCCTCTAAGATAAGGTTTGATTGTTCCTGAGTTGCTGATGTTCCTCTACAATCCCTTTTAAGATGTCCAAGTTTATGACACTTGTAACATTTTACTTTACTTAAATCCCACTCACTTTTATTCTTATCCGAACTCCCTTTGTGATTTGAGTTCCCTCCTTGTGAGTTGTTTCAATTTCTATTATTCTGCCAGTTTCCTCGTGAGAGATTTGATTTCCATCCACGTTTATAAAAAACGTTTTCTGTTTCCTGAGTGTTCGCCATGTGCGAATAATAAGTTTTCCTGGCTTTCTACTTGCCCTCCTTTCTGGAGTTGTATCCTTTCCTCAAATGCCTTGAGTCTTCCAGTGATCTCATCTAAAGTGATATCGTCGAGATCATTAGTTTGTTCTATGGATGCTACTATCTGAATGAACCTATCTGGTGTGGAGTCTAATAGTTTTCGTATTAAAAGTGATTCATCCAAAGTTTTCCCTAATTCTTTTGCCTTCGTGGCATAGCCGTTTAGTTTAGCCGTAAATGCATCCACCGTCTCATATTCCTTCATCTGAAGTGAGTTAAACCCAATCATCAATGATTGTAACCGTGCTTGTTGCACTCTATCTTCTCCAACGTGTCTTTTCTTTAACGAATCCCATAATTCCTTAGCCGTTTTACAACCCGCTACTTGTAAAATCACATCTTCGGTCAACGCTTGATATAGGAAGGCAGTCGTTGCCTTATCCTTCTTATCATCTACTTGCGTGTCTATCTTAGGTTCTATTGCTTCCCATAAACCATGTGCCTCTAGTATAACCTTAATTTGTATAGCCCAAACTGTGTAGTTTGTGTTTTTCAACTTAGGGCATTGATATTGTGCAATAGGTGTTACGGGTTTTGATGTAGTTGATGTGCTTGTTGTATCGTCACCGATCATCTTGAAGGTGCTTGTTATCTTCACTTTCTAATCTAATGGGAATTATCCTTCCTAGTATGGTATTTTTATTAAAATGTGAATATCTAATCTTCTGGGAATCTTAATAATACGGGATCAATAAATAGTTCTCGGGATTTCCTAATAGTACAAAATAATTATTCTATACTATTATAATATAATTGAAATCCTGAAAAGTTTAACTTGTGACCTCGATGTTGTGATGAACACAAATGTATTTCATTTATCTCGCGTTAGTAATATCGTTTACCAACGTCTTGTTGTTATCCCAAAGATTTGCTTTCCTTGCCTCGTTGTACTCTTGGTTCTTTAGTTTCCAATCTTCCAATTTGTACCCCTTGATGTCTTTTCCTTGTGTTCGAATTTTTTTTACCCTTCAAATCAAAACACCAAGTTTTTTTTTCGAATTGCTTTCAAAAGTTTCGGCCCTTTTTCTTTTTTTTTTGAATTTCTTTTGCTTTAACCAGAAAATGTCTCGACCACCTTTTGAATTCGTTTCCTTCCCAACGAGTCAAAACAAAATTGTCTTCCTCTTCTAATTTGTTCCTTCGAAAAACAAATCCTTTTTTTATTTTATTTTAATCCACACTAAACACGTTGCTTTTCCTTGTACGTTGTTTTTGATTTCCTTTCTCCGAGATCAAAAAACTTTCCCACGTACAAAACTTGGTACCGAAATGGTAACCACCACCGAAACAAACAAGGGTATGTTTGCTTCTGATTTTCCTTTCCTGTTGTTGTTGTTTCCTTGTGTCGTCCCGACACTACTCCACACAAATCCTGAGTGCTCCTTTCTTTCCTGGTCACGTACATTTTCAACTTCTCCACAACAACGTTTTCCCCGCGTTTTTCTACTTTGTGTTTTGATTTAACCGGTTTCACAAAGTCTTTGTCCCACTTGCTCTTTAATCCGAACAAAGTGCCTTTCCTTCCTTCCCTTTGTTGTCGCCAACAAGGTTTGCCCACCAATCCGTTTGATGTAAACGTTTGCAATCCCCTACGTAAAGGATCGTGCACTATCTTCTACATATCCTTATTCAAGTCTTGTTTCTCTTGGAAGAAAAGAGAAAACAAAAAAACAGTTCCTGCCGAAACAAAATGTTTGCAGCGTGTTGCCCTTGGGTCTCTCGTTAGTATGTATGGTATCCAAACGAGTCGCGTATAACCACTTGCTCTTGATGCCAATTGTTGTCCCAAACTCTAGATCGAAATATAGATTGCAAAGTGTATAAAATGAATAAGTATAAATCTGTCTATTAACATCTAAACGTTACATATGAAATGTATATATATTGTCCTAAACGGTTTGAGTGAACCATTGTACTCATTCGGTATAGTAACCGAATTTTGTAACCGCCATTTGTAACCGCCAAACGGTTACAGACTTTCTAACTAACACGTTTGGTCCTTCGTGTATTAATATTTACATAAGAAGCATAAGTATCGAGATTATTTGGTTCAAAAATACAAGTCACAATGAAAAACAAGCCATTTGACTGTATATCTAATCATTCATTGGAACACATGGAGCACTAGGGGTAGGTAATATGTATTTATATATAGTGACTAAAACATAAGTGGGGTGATATGAGGCCCAGGAACAAGGTAGGAGTGAAGATAGTGATAGAAAATGAGATTGTAGTTTAAGTAAGATGTGACAGATTACTATCCGGATACTGGTGTGATAGACTGTGGATGCTCTAACAAGCTTTGTGACCTCAAGAAAAAATGTGAACGCCTCTAGTTTAATTCCTGTCTTAGGTTCTTGCATGTACAGTTCTTCATCTACAAACTATGAAGTTAAAAAGACAGGGCTAAAAGGGAGGCAGCAAGGTAAAGTAAAAGAAGAATGAGGCTTTAGCTTAAGCATGTACTTATTTTATCATAATAGATTCATGAATTACGTTGAATATTCTAGGAATAACTCTAGCCCGAAGGAGCTATAGAGGAAAGGAATCACCTTTACAGATTTCCATTCCGACTCTGGCCACGTTGAAGATGCATCATCTCCAACAGCAACAATCGTCCCACCAAACCTGCATCAACAAGTTACATAACATATGACATTTCTTAGGCACCAACTTTAAAAATAATGTGACATCAACAGTAGGTACCTTTCTTCAGGAACCCTTTCACTCTCAAATCCCATTGTGAATTTCATTCCTACACAAGGCCTGGGATTTTGTGCTTTGAGGTATCTATTGACACGATTGTGATCTCACTCTTCCCCCGGGTTAAGAACCCAACACATTAAGCTCGTGCAAATTTGAAAATAAAAAGAATAAGAGCTTAACATATAAATATCAGTTTTTGACTATTAAGTAAAGCCGCATTAACAAATTAGATAAGGCTAATGAATACCTTGGTTTGTAGATAACATTGAAAAGAGTTCCTGCAGTGATAGCATGGTGGGTTGTCGCAAGGACGGAAAGATAAGTATGATTCCTTAATCCACCAGCAGGTGCACTTGCATCACAGGCAGTAGGTGTCTTGTAAAACGAGCAGACATTGCAACAAGGAGGCTCCGGCACAGGAAGATCAGGGATCTCTACTTCACTTTGCTGATTAATAAAAGATATAAACATAAGAGACCAAAAGCTGGGGAGGGTATATTTTTTAAAGGTCAAATATGTTTTCTATGAATTAATATATGGGAATATATATAACTCAATGTGCTCACATTTTGATTAGGCAGTAAAGTTATTTGAGCATAAACTTGCTGACTGTCCTCTTCAACCTGAAAAAATGTATCCGGAATCATTAGTCAGTCTTCTGTTTAGCAGCATTTCAAGTAAGAAGGATATGGCAATAGCTGTTGAAAGAAACATGTATCACCATATAACTCCTAGTTACTAATTGTAAGATAAAATGAAGGCATGGCAGTTTAATCTGTCACCATATAACTCAAAAATACTTATTAAATAATATTTAGAGTTTATAGTCTTCTCAAGAACTAAGTTACCGTGACTAGGTTGATAAGTAAGACATACAGTTACAGACAATGACAAATAAAGATATCTTCAATATGGACAAGACGTGAGATCCTCGGTAATAACAACAAACTTACCCACAGTCGAACATTTATCACCTTGCAAAGGATTTTTGGTGGTAATAAAATAGCTGGGAGCTGCTGGTTTGAGGCCTCCATCTATAAGATAAAAGACAATTCACTGCCATTTCAGATTCTATTAAATTCATAATCAGGGCATAGCAAGAATATTATACAAACTGATACTATTAGACTAGCAATTAACCATTGGGAGAGAAAACACTTTTATCATTTCTGCATAAATTCTATTTTAGAATGCAACACATAAGCTAAATAACAAACCTGTTCCAGGAGACCTTGTGGGAAGTATAAAACGTTTTCTCCTTCACGAGGGACATATGCATGAAGGCCACCACATTGATGCCACAATTGTTTATATTGTGATTCAGTTAAGAATTCTGAAAAAACATGAAATCTTATAATCAACATAGGTGAAAACATGGAGAACAAAAATGAAACTAACAGCTAAAATTATTCATTTTATTGACACCGAGGATGCAAACTAAATTACTAAAACACCATTCAAACAGGTCTTCTAAATTTTCAACTAGTCTATGTACACTACAAAAAAAAGGACTTTTAGTGACACCATTTTTAATGACACACAAAAAAAAGTGTAAATGAAAGTACATGTTTACTTACACTTTAAAAAAAATGTAAGCAAAAGTTTAGTTTCGCCCACTCTTTTAAAAAAGTGTAAGCAAAAGTTTAAGTTTTACCCACACTTTACATAAAATGTAAGCAAAAGTCTAGTTATGCTTACACTTTTAAAAAAGTGTGAGCAAAAGTCTAATTTATACACACACTTTACATAAAGTGTGAGAAAAAGTGTAGTTTTACTCACACTTTTTTAAAAAGTGTAAGTAATAGTTTTATTTTTACCCACACTTTTTAAAAGTATAAGAATAGTTTTATTTTTTACTTACAATTTTTAGAAAGTGTAAGTAATATTCTTACTTTTGCCTACACTTTTTAAAAAGTGTGAGCAAAAGTGTAGTTTTTATTTTATTTTTTTTAAAAAAAAAAAAAAAAAAAAAATGTTAGAAAAGTCTACCTTGCATTTGTACTTGTTGAAAAATGTAAATACGAGGCTCGTTTTTGTTTACAAGATCGTTAAATTTTAAATGTATTAATGTGAAGTTTGCTTTTACCATTGTTTAAAAACCCGGGTTGACCCAGCAGGTTGAACCCCGAACTGGTTGAATGACCGGAAGGCGGTTTTGAGCGAACAAACTGGTTGAACTGTGACTGACCCGATGGCTCGGCCAGATCAATTAAAAACCGGTTTCTAAAACACTGGCTTTTACTCTTCAAATTTTTTAACTAAATATTTTATAAAAACTTTACTACTTCTAATTAGGGCTGCTCATCGGGTGAAAACCGGACCGAACCGAGACCAAATCCAGAAAAACCCTAGACCGAGACCGAGATCGAATGTGGTCGATCCGGTCTAATCCGGTCCGGTCTCGGTCAGTCCATCGGTCCAGTCCAACAAAGCTAAATTTTCGGTTTGTGGTCCGGACCGCACCGAGCCAAATTTGCCAAAAACAGTAGACCGAGACCGGACCGCCGGTCCTTCGGTCCGATCGGTTTTGCCGGTCGATCCGATCCGTTTGCTCACTCCTACTTATAATATTTAACAAAACAATTTGATTTGACATTTTTGAATAATGAAAAAAAAAATTGATTTGACATTTTATTAACTCCTAATAACACATATGATTTGACGGTTTATTAACATATCCGCGTCTCATCAGATATGACCATTTATTAACTTTCCCCAAATCACTTTCACTCAATTTCCCCAATTCACTTTCCCCAAATCACTTTCACTCAATCGTTATGGTTTAATCGTTAGGGTTTAATCATCGTTATTTACAGGAAGCTCACCGTTAGGGTTTAATCATCACCATTAGGGTTTAATCGAAGCTCATCCTCACACTCAACTCGGTAAATTTATTAAGAAGTTGATATCTGTTATTTTGCTTATGAAGTTGATATTTGTTATGAAGTTGATTTGACATATTTGTTTCGGTAAGCTTATGAAGTTGATATCTGTTATTTTGCTTCAAATGAGCTTATGAAGTTGAGCTTGTGATATTTGTTAAGCTTATGAAGTTGAGCTTGTAAGTTTATTTTGTTTATGTTTATTTTGAGTAAGATTTAGGATATTTGATTAGGCGATTTATATAATTTGTTTGTATGCTTAGGATATTTGATTAGGCGATTGATGCGTTAGACTTTGAGTGATTTTAGAAAAGGTTGTGATTTATTTTCTTCGTAATTCGCTAATTAGGCTTTGAGTGATAAACAAATTACTAGGAGTTGCAGTTAGGTAATAGTTATGTTTGGTGGAGAGTTCTGCTATTTCCAGCTTGATATGTATATTGGTTTATATAGCGGTGTTTGGCACTTCGTTATAGAAGTGATAATCCAAATATGGCGTTATCAGGCCGTAGATGATAAGTAAGCGTTGTTAGTATCATTAAAAATGTATGAAGGAGGACCATAGTTTAGTTAATTGGGATGAGATATCTATATATGTTCTTTATGAGTTGTTGAGATCCATGTTTAGCACATGTCAGTCTATAGTAAAACTTCATTAGAGTTTAGAGTGTTATCAGCATGTTTAGTTAATTGGGATGAGATACCTTTGTGGGGTTGAAACCTTATTTACTAGGCCAATAAGGAATGACGATGATGACAATCAAAATAAAATTGAATCATCTAATTTCCTTTGCCCTGGACGACCATTAGGGCAACATTTTCATTCTGAATTGTCTTCTCTTAAAAGGAAGAAATCTGCTGCATATGAGATTGATGAAAAGTCACTTATTCAAGCACATCGTTATGTGCTCTTTAATGTTGACTCAATCACAGAGTTTAGAGAGTAAGAGATTCTATTCTCATTACTATTTTTAGTCTTCTATTACTAGGAAATATCTCATATAATATTATCTATACTTTAGGGAACACAAAAATATCATCAAAGGAAAACATCGGTCACGTCGGATACCTCAGTTTGAGCTTGAAAAGATCCATTGCGAGCAATTTAGTGAATGGTTTAGGAAGCGGGTAAATTTAAGTTATATATATGTATGGTCAGTCGTCACAACAAAAAAGTCTTATTATTATAACCTAGAATTCGTTTCTATAGGTTGAACGTTTAGAAGAGCTAAGTGATCCAAGAGTTACTGAAGAGATTAAGTGGCTGGCTCGAGGTCCAAATAATTTTGTGAGACGATATTTTGGTTATTTTGTTAAAGGTTATCGTTTTCACACTAAAAACCATGAGAATTCATTGAAATCTCAAAACAGTGGAGTTGTTGTAACTGTGATGGATTCCAGTAATACTCAAGACATGGTGAACTACTATGGATCGTTAAAGGAAGTTGTTAAATTGAACTACTCTGGTAAAATACGTGTGGTTCTATTCAAATGTGACTGGGTTGATGTTAATAAAGGTTGCAAGCGAGATGAATTTGGTATCACACTTGTCAACTTCTCATATTTGACACATTCTGGTTCGGATGTACTTGATGACCCATTTGTCTTTGCATCACAAGTTGATAAAGTGTTTTATGCCAAAGATCCTCAGTTAGAAGGATGGCTAGTTGTTAGACATGTAAAAGTTAAGGACGCCTACAACATGGGAAGCAATTCTGATCAGAACAACCTATATTCAATTCCTCACACTTGTGATCTACCAAGCCTTCATAGGAATGAGGTTGATGGTGATGACGAGATAGATGTGACAGAAGCTATGGAAGATGAAGATGAGGAAGAGGAAGACATATACTAGCTCAAATGTTTTGCTTTTTCTTTGTAGGAACACATGAATTGCATGCAGTACGAGTGGTTATGCTAGTTTACTTTTTCAAAATATCTTGTCATTTTTACTACTTTAAGATGAATGATGTATGATGTATGATCTATTTTGGTAATATTAGTTTTTCTATTTTTCTTTCTTGTTTTCAGTTATAATATTAACATTTAAGATATTGATCAATAGTATGGGTAAAAGAATACGCATAGTATCTACAAAAGAAGTGGTGCAACCTGCTGAATCTACAAATCAAGGCCAGAACATTTCATCTGAAGCAAGTGATCCATCTATTGGAAAATCTCTACCTCGAGGTATGTTTACACCTTTCCTTCCGTCATTCTTTACTTGTTTATTATTTTAGGAACATCCAGACGTTGTAAGGCCCGCAATCATTTTCTACATAGCATAATTAGGACCTTTGTTTGTACACCTTTGACTAATGTACAACCTTATTGCTGTATGTGGATTGTGTGAAATCTTTCCTGCTAACTGTTTATTTGGCAAATGAAGTTATCATCACTTCTGAAGGATTGTAAATAATCTTTTGATAATGGGTCTCTTGGAGGATCATAAATGATTTTATATGGCATCTTCATGTGAAGATGATTGTTGAATACAGTATTCCTTGTTGGCTTCTTTTGAGATTGAAGCTACTTTTGAACTAAACATTTTCAAATGGTCTTGCCAATACTTTATCTGACGCTGTTTTGCTTGATTATTTGAATACAATTACATGAAATTTTTTGATACTAGGCAAGTTTATAAGTTCTGCTAAAGCTGTCTCATCGGACGAGCCTTGTATTAAAAGAACAATATTTGATAAATACGTTACACCACGGTCAATGTAGAAGGCCCCTTTAATGTAATGGCAATAAAATATCAGGAGTTTTGTAGATTAAACTTAATATTTGATGACTTGGGGACTTTGGATTTACAGTTAGCAGCTAATCGGTACAAAAAGCTAATCCTAAGTATAGTCTACATTTCAAAACTTGTAAACTTAAAATAGAGGTACATGTGGGTTCTCTGGTTTCCTGTGTTATCCATGATATGATCATCGCACATTGCCTT
The DNA here is from genome assembly GCA_019973895.1 of Chrysanthemum seticuspe. Taxonomy (NCBI): domain Eukaryota; kingdom Viridiplantae; phylum Streptophyta; class Magnoliopsida; order Asterales; family Asteraceae; genus Chrysanthemum; species Chrysanthemum seticuspe. The sequence continues at coordinate 262,109,034 of BPTQ01000007.1, forward strand.
TAATATGGAGTTCTTGTTTATTATGTAAGGTGGAGTATTTGTCATCTTTCCATTACTTGTTTAACTTAAAATTGCTACATGAACAAAGTGTCAGTCAATTAAATAGATTCTGGTGTTTTTTTGAAAAAAAAAATGAAGAACTTATATGCATTCTTAAGCTGCCTTTGATGTGGAATCTCATTTTTTGATATGCGGAAAGCGGCTAAATCATGATGATTTATGTTAGTCTATTATTGTTATTGCTTGCATTCCAAGCTCTTCCGTGTATTCTTTAGTTAGCCATGTAGCAATCATGATTCTCATATCATCATCACGTTTGTCTGGAAATTTTCTTATCGTTTGTTGGAACCAACGTTTGATTTGTTTATAACATGAGTTGCAAGATAGAACATTCAATATTTCATAGTATGCTAGTAGCACAACATATATTTATGTTGCACATTTTAATATTCATAAGCTCCTATACTTTAGTCATCACCTGGACATAAACATAACTAATATTCATAAGTTCCTTAATCATGGTTCATGTGCTAGGTTCAAAAAAGAGGGTCAGAGGTCCAACCAAAAAGAAAGAGATATGGGACTTGGCAAGTGATGAGATAATCTTAGTCACATTTAACGAACTATGTCAACCTATTGGAGATGAAGGAAACGAGATGAAAAATTTTCTTGGGACTCTAGTAAGGATGCCTCAGCACATTGGAATTCACTACCCGGAATGGAGGAAGGTTCCCAAGGAGAAAAAAGAGGATCTGTGGAGCATCGTTAAGGTAAATTACTTTAATGTGCTATAAAGTATTTATATATATGTAAGTAATCTGTTACTAATCCCTATAATATTGTTCTAGGAAAAGTTTTCATATTAATCAGATCAATCAGAAGACGACATAAAAGCGTGGATCATGATGGACATGTCCAGTAAGTGGAAATCTTGGAAGTATGAGCTTAAAAAAAGTTCATATGATCCGACTATGACAATTGATGAAATTGTGGAATCTCAAAGTGACGATAGAGTGGAAACTAGTCAATTTAGAAAGCTTGTGGCTAGTTGGTTCGCTGAAGAAAAACAGGTAACTTGTCATTAGTAGGCTTGCTCATGAAATATATGGAATTAGATAGTTAACCTGTAAATTGATAGGTGGAAAGTGCGAGGAAGAAAATTAATTGCTTGAAGTCAATTGAGCCTCATGTGACAGGGACCAAATCATTCGCACGGGTAAAAGATGAAGAGGTCAGCTAATTTTTTTTCTACATCTATAATGTTTAAGATTACATAATAATGCATATATAAATCATGGCCTTTACTGTATAATGGTTCATCTTGTTATTCAAATATAGTTAAAAAGTTAATGTAAAGGTACTTTTCAATGTAGACGAAAAAGAACAACGGTGTAAGTACGTCACGAGGAGACATGTACTGTATAACCCGAACCCAAAAAAATGGAAGCATCGTAAATGCTATAGCTGCTCAAGTTGTGGTATGCTATTTATAAATGTTGTTAATAAATAGCTAGTCAAGTGTTACACATTGGATTTCACAAACACATCAAACCATGATCACACAAGGCATATACTATTAGGTTTTAGAGAGAGAAAGAGTCAG
>BPTQ01000007.1:262115379-262275379 GCA_019973895.1 Chrysanthemum seticuspe
ACACTGAAACCCTGGCTGTACCAGTGTAAGTACTTTAGAAGTGTAGTCTCATCGCCTTCGTAAACAACTTAGTGCTATAACCGTCGTCGCATCGTCTTCGTATCATACTTTATAGTCTCGGTCCAATACATCTATACGTGGTCAGTACTAAAGAAGTTTAATTCACACCTTCGACACTCGTACGCCGAAACCTAACTGTAGAGTTAAGACTAGTCGACGTTGGCAGGTTCACATGGACGTTTGTTGTCAATCGTTATTTTGTATGCTTTCACAGAAACTAGTGAAAGCGACTTAACTCCATGTGCCGGGTGCCAAGGGGCAACTAGTCATGTTCATGACGGACACTAGTCCATCCTAAGGATTCTTAGAGGAACTGTCCCAAAGTGTCGACAAGATCGACAAGAGTTTGGCCTTGCAGAGTTTCTTCTGTTGTGCCTCACTCACTTGGTCGCTTAAAATTCAGGTGACTAACTTCTTTTCTCTAAACTTTTTGTTAGCACATAACGAGTTATCTTTAACAAAAACGTTATGTTGCTTCCAAAATAACTTTTAGTTAATAGTTAGTATTTTTATGGAAAACCAAACTTTTTACTCATGTGTCAGCTACACGATTTCTTTTCTCAAAAATTCGTGTTTCTGACCAAAAAGTTTCCATAGGCAGTTAGGGATTGGACTTGGTCCTAACTAAGTTCTTTAACTTAGCGGGGTAACAAAGACAAGTCAACAGTGTACCAACTAGATATACTATCTAGAGTGTACGGTGGATGGTCCTCGAACAAACTACAACCGAGGTCTTCCGAAAGGTAGAAGTAACACTTACACATTTGTGTAGTGAGTCTACAAGACCTTTATGGTGTTCCTATTACGCATCCTGAGTTCTATATTAGAGAGAAAGGTGTAACACACTTTGTCTCTCAGAAGTAACTTTCACAGGATCACTCTAATTAACTACTAGAGCACCGAGATCTGAGTTAAACACGTATAAACCTAGGATATTGCCTCTGATCCCTCTCCCAGAGGAAGAAGTTATAGTTGGTAGAGATTCTCTTTCAGCTATCTATTACAGCCAAGGGGCACTCTTACTTTGTTCGGGAAAATTCTCCTTGAACTCACCAAACCTTTCAACTTCATGTCACGCAGTGACCCAGGTACTGCAGAACAGAAGTTATGGCTACAATGGTAGTCATCGTATACTTCACTTGGGCCAAAGACGGGATTCCAACTTAATTACCTCCCGATAAACAAAAGTGGGATAAAAGTAAGTTAAGAAAAATTAAGAAGTTGGGGAAGTCACGAATGGCTCTGAAGTATCGATAATGGAACAACCCAAATAAGGTCATGATCGAGTCAGAATCAGACGTGAGAAGGGTATAGAGTGAAAAGAGAGCAATACACGATTGTTTTTCAAATCTCTTTTCTTCAATCAGTGGACTTAAAATTCGCTGGTTCACTCACTCCGTGTTGTCTTCTTTGAGACGTTCCGGTTTGAGAACAGCTAGAACAGCTGTGAAACCCTGTCAAGGAGATTCTTAGGAATCCTACCTGATCACAGGCAGTACTTGTACTGATCAACGGGGAACCGTGGGCCGTGTACCTCAATTCAGCGAAAGTGATCAAAGACACTTTCGTATGTTTTATTGCTAACTGTTGTTTGCAGGTACACTTGGACGGTTGCAGCTGATCAGAATTGAGATGTCAATCCAAAGCCGCATGCTCACAGCTTCCACACTTAATTTGAAGAAATCATGACTGGTGCATATCTACATAACCTGGCTCTGATATTTCATACTATGCTTCTGCTACGCTGCTGCCAATATCGTGATTCAACAAATGCTTCCGCTACTCTGATGTGAAGATTTCATGAATGTGACCATGTCGGTCCCAAAGTCACAACACCACAATGGATGTCTCAGAGATTGTTGATAGCTGATGATCTCAAATGATGGCTCAAAATTATCATCACGTGGATCAGTAAAAGACCTCCACTTGGAACAATCATACATGCAATGAGAAGAATCAATGACTACGAGTTTAAGTGCAAAGAACTACATCAAGAATGCAAGATCAAGTGTTAATGTAATATCTATTTGTATTCTATGTATTTTTGGTACGTGATTGAGGTGACCTCCCTTAGGGGGAGATTGTTAGGAATTAGAAATTCCCGGTATTAAAGAGTCGGTCACCTCAAGTATATGTAATCGTTAGAAAGCTCGTAGTCGTAGTTCTTTTAAGTTAAGTAGTAATTTAGTTGTGTAACACCGTGGAGGACGGACGGGTCTTTACCCACTGTATGCCTGATCCACAGCCCAAAGTGTGGCGAGTTATGTAAGACTATAAATACTCTCTACCTTCCAAGGTAGAGAGTTGGAGCTCATAATAATATCTTTCACTTTCTCTCACTAAGTTCCCTAAACCTCTAACTTTCTCTCTCTAGAATTCCATCTTATTCGCCACCTTGTGTTATGGTTTGATGTGTATGTGAAAAGTTATATCTTACAGTATTATTATGAGCTCCAACTCTCTACCTTGGGAGGTAGAGAGTATTTATAGTCTTACACAAACCGCCACCTACGGGCTGTGGATCAGGCATACAGTAGGTAAAGACCCGTCCGTCCTCCACGGTGTTACTTAACTAAATACTACTTAACATTAAATAACTACGACTATGAGCTTTCTAACGATTACATATACTTGAGGTGACCGACACTTTAATAACTGGATTTACTAAATCCTAACAATCTCCCTCTAAGGGAGGTCACCTCAAATTACATTGAATACAAACAGATATTACATTAAGATTATTCTTGGATTCTTGATAATGTTCTTTGCTCTGTAGCCCGTAGTCATTGATTCTTCATTTTTTCATGTTTGATTAATCCAAGTTGAGGTCTTCAACTGATCCACGTGATAATGAGTTTTGAGCCAGCATTGAGATCATCAGCTACCATAAATCTCTGACTCTTCCTTTGTAGTGTTGGTATTATGTGATGTTGTTACATTATGGACTGACATGCTCACATTCTGGATCATGATTTCTTCTTATCAGAGTAGCGGAAGCTTTAGTTGATTTATGATATTTGCAGCAGCGTAGCAGAAGCATGGAGTGAAAATATCAGAGTCATTGATGCACCAATCATGATATCTTTGGAAATGAATGTGTTGTGTGAGCATGCGACTATGGATTGACCTCTCCATTCTGATCAGCTGCAAACGTCGGCTGTACCTGCATACAACAGTTAGCAATAAAGCGCACGAAAGTGTCTTTGATCACTTTCGTTGAATTGAGGTACACAGCCCACGGTTCCCCGTTGATCAGTACAAGTACTGCCTGTGATCAGGTATAATTCCGAAGAATCTCCTTGACAGGGTTTCGCAGATGTTCTAGCTATTCTCAAACCGGAACATCTCAAAGAAAACAACACGGAGTGAGTGAACCAGCGAATTTGAGACTCACTGATTGATAAAAAGATATTTGAAAAACAATCGAGTACTGCTTAATAAATTTTTTTTGCAATACAACGAAAGTTTTAAGGAAAATCAATTATCAATCATAAACACCTTTTAGTTTTGAAATATCATTACACCGTTGATGTGCTAGAGAAAAGAATTTTAAGCACACCGACCGGTTTTTCAAAGGTATCCGTCAATCCATAACCTAACCAGTATTGATTCATAATTTTGAATCGCCCCATTGTTTCTGTTCAGTTGTCACATGGTTGATCTATTGGATAGATCTCACATGCCACCTACCAAGAGCTTGTTTGATGTTGGCTCTAGAAGGTTTTCCACCGTCATTGTGAATATGTTTACATATCACTCAGATGTTCTGGCAATACCGCAAGGATAATGCGTAGGACTCATAAAATATAATCTCTTTCCACATTGTGTGAAACAGAGAGTCTTCCTTGATAGTGTCCTAAAGAGATTTATTTGATGATCTCGTGGCTCTAGACTCACATTTGGTTCCTATGCCGGAGACTAGGGAGAGGGTCTCCTTCTTCAATATCAACAATCTCTAAGAGAAAGTCGATAGATAATGTCGGTTCCCCGTAGGAATGAAACAATCCCTTTTAAGAGGAACTTGAGTAGCTTGGGAAGTTTAGTGTAGTGCGTCACTGGGTCCATGACGTCTTGTCTTCAATACCAGTGTTACCTTAGTAACCACCAGTAGCATATGTATTGAACCCGGTTTCTGCCCTAAGGTTGAAATATTTGAGGGCTATTTCTTTTCACCCTTTTCTAATTTCATTTCTTTTTCATTCTTCAACCCCTTCAGTGCTTACCGAGACTTCATAACTAGAACCTTGTTGGGTTTATTCCAATACTAGCTCTGTCTCAGTTCACACTCTTCCCATATCTCACTTTTCTCCTCTCTTTTTTTTCATCATACCTAAGGACTTCTACACTATCTAGTGGATTGTCCCTGGGTAGATCCCTCCGGTTCTGGCGGATCATGGGAACTAATACCTAACCTTATCATCCTTATATCACCATACATAAAGTAAATTTTGTCGGTCTATTTGGTATTGTTCATCTGCCATTGGAACCAATTGAAAACCATTTGAAAAATCAATCCAGATACTTGTGATATATTATCAAAGCATTTTGTACCTGAATTGTTTTTGATATTTTTAGAAAAAGAGCTCCCCCTCAACATGTGCATCATTTATTTGAAATCGATTTGGCACACGGAGGCAAGAGGAAGGATTAACTTCTTTGATTACCATTTTCTAAAAGATATTAACATCACTTCCCTGATTAAATCAAGTAGATAGAGCATATTAGGGAAGGATGAGGTTTTCATAAGTTTGCTCCCCTTCAATATGTGCCTCGATGTTTGAAAGAGTTTTGCACATATTAGAAGGAACCTGCACTTATAGACAAATCAATCACGTTTCAATTCTTTGTGGTTTAAAAAAAATGCTCCCCCTCAACATGTGCATGAAAAAATTGAAATCGTTTGGCACATGTAGGGAGGAAAGCTTGCTAAACACTTGTGAAACCAATTATCGAATCATCAGTTTAAATCCAATTTAAATCACAAATTCTCCCCCGATCACAATTTTCAAATCATTTGAGATTTGTGATCTCTGTAGATTTAAATTGATTTTGAAAGTTTTTGAGGGGAGATGTGACTTGATTATGAGAGACATTTAACCGATAAGGATCAAGTTTGAGACTTTAGACTCCAAAGAATAAATATGCTTGAGTATCTTTTGAAAACATTGTTCTTTTTGAAAATACTCTTTTTGATTGAGATCATTCTCCCCCCCAATCAATGACATATGTTGTTGATTTAAGGATAGAGATTTTGACAAATGAAAAGCCCGGATGATTTTCAAAAGTAGAGTCCGAAGTATTTTCAAAGCAATTTTGTTTTCATTAGATGACAAATATTTTTCAGAAGAATCATTTGAAGGAAAAATATTTGAAAGGAAACATTTGTCCTTTTAACGACAAACATTTTTTTTAGAATCAGAGCATGAGGTTTGAAGTTTTAAGATAAATCATGGCTCTGTTCTTTCTTTGAAAAATGGGTTACTGCCTGAAATGACAATAAACAATTGTTTTACTTTCTCCCAATTTTTTTTTTCTTAAAAAAAACAAATTATGTACATTCGAAGAACATCTAAAAGCCCGTGACATTCTTTGAATGTCAACACAAAGTTCGTAGATGATATCGAATAAGGAAAACATGACAGAATAACAATATTTTTAGAATTTTTCAAGATTTTATAATTTTTATGGATTTTGAAAATTTTATATTTTTCTATTTGCTTTTTGTTGGTTTTGTAATTTTGTATTTTGCTTTTTGAATAACTATTTACAAGAGATGGATGAAGAAAGACCTTTACTCCTCGTCTTCCTCTTGAAGACGTTTGAGTGTTTCCGGTTGTAGACTCTTTAGACCAAGTCGTGGAAGGATAAACTCAAAACGTTCTCTAGGAAGAACTTTGGTGAAGATGTCTGCTAATTGGTATTCAGTCCTCACAAAATAGAGTTCCAGCACACCGTTCTCCACTTGTTCCCTGATGAAATGATGTCGAATGTCGATATGCTTTGCTCTCGAGTGTTGAACGTTGTTGCAGTAGAGAGCAATAGCACTTTTATTATCACAACACAGAGGGATTTTGTTGAATTCAAAGCCATAGTCAGATAATTGGGATCTCATCCATAGGATTTAAGCACAACAAGATGACATGGCTATGTATTCAGCCTCTGTATAGGATATAGAAGTACTCATTTGTTTCTTTGATGACCAGCTTACAAGCTTATCACCCAAAAACTGAGCACCTCCAGACGTACTTCGACATGTATCTTGACATCCTGCATGATCAGCATCTGCATAGGCTGTTAGTGACATACCGGTGTCCTTCGGGTACCAAAGTCCCATATTGATGGTTCCTTGGAGATACTGAAAGACCCGTTTAACCGCTACAAGGTGCTTTTTGGTAGGCTTAGCCTGATATCTAGCACACATGCAAACAGCGAACAGAATGTCTGGTCTACTGGCTGTGAGGTACATCAGGGATCCAATCATACTACGATATTTCGTTTGGTCTACCATGATCCCTGAGTGGTCCTCATCCAGTTTAGTACGCTCTATCATGGGAGTGTCAACAGGGTCACAAGAATCAAATCCAAATTTCTTTAAAATCTCATTTGCATATTTAGATTGATTTATAAAGATGCCTCCGGGACTTTGTGAAATTTGTAATCCCAAGAAAAATGACATTTGTCCCATCATTGACATTTGAAATTTGGAACCCATTTCATTTGAAAAACGGTCACATTCATTGGGGTCAGTCGAGGCAAAAATAATATCATCAACATAAATTTGAACGTGAATTAAATGTTTTCCTGACATTCTGGTGAACAATGTTGGATCAACTGCTCCTTTGCTGAATCCGGAGATAGAAGAAACTTTAATAGCGTATCATACCATGCCCTTGGAGCTTGCTTCAAACCATAAAGGGCCTTCTTCAAGCGATAGACATGAGTAGGATGCTCTGGGTTCACAAAACCTTCCGGTTGACAGACGTATACGACTTCTTTAAGATCTCCATTAAGAAAAGCCGTTTTTACATCCATCTGATAGACAACCATGTTTTTACTTGCAGCATTAGCCAGGAAGATTCTGATTGCCTCGATGCGTGCAACTGGAGAAAATGATTCTTCAAATTCAATACCCTTTTCTTGACGGTATCCTTTTGCAACCAATCGAGCCTTGTTCTTTAATACATCACCATGCTCATCAAGTTTTACTTTGAAGATCCACTTTAGAGCAATGATCATAGCACAGTCAGGAGCAGGTACTAATTCCCATACATCTAGTTGATCAAACTCATGAATTTCTTCTTGCATGGCATTGAACCAACTGTCTTCATTCATAGCAGTTTTAACGTCTTTTGGTTCGATCTTAGAGAGTACAGAGTTGAAGAAGCACCATAAGGCATCGGTTGCAAGTTGTTGACGAGTGGATACTGGACGAGAAGGGTTTCCAATGATTTTGTCCAATGGGTGATCATGTGTCCATTTTCTTAGGTGTTCATGTGGTTGTTGTTGAGGAACAGAAGTAGCAGAGTCGATTTCTCCTGATGAAGATGGTTCAGATGATGATTCAAGAGCAAATATGTTTTCAAAGGGTTCATCTTCTGGAGGAGCAAAAGGATTTTCATCATCTGTAACTGCATCAACATTTCCATTGTGTACACTTGATGATGAGACCGAGTGATCAGCAGAAGGCGCTTCTTGACTTAGTGACATAGAAACTGAAGGGTTAACTTCATTGACAGGTATAGGAGCAGCCTCTGTTGATGGATTTGACAGATCATTAGCAATTGGCTCATAGTGTTCATCAAACATTGGATCAAACAGTTTCTTCAATTCATCTTCTAAAGGGGGTACATATGGAGTTGCTGGTGAGGAGTTTGGTACAAGAGAAGAACTAATGGGACTATTTAGAAATGCGGGTCCAGAACTGGATTGTCCAGGAGCCATTTGACCGGTCAGCTCATCAAACGTAACGTGAATTGTTTCCATGATATTTCGAGTTCTCTTGTTGTAGATTCGGTATCCTTTTCTGCTTGGTGCATATCCTACAAATACTCCAATGTCTGCTTTAGCTTTCAATTTTCCTAAATCTTGACCCTCATTAGTTGGGTAACATAACGCACCAAACACACGAAGGTATGATAGATCAGGTTTTCGATTGTGGACAAGTTCATACAGAGTTTTTCCATGAGTTGTGTGAATTAGGGACCGATTTTGAGTGTAGCATGCAGTGGCAATGGCTTCAGCCCATAGAAATGTTGGAACCTTTGAGTGAATCAGCATTGTTCTAGCGGCTTCCACAAGAATTCGATTTCGTCTTTCAACTACACCGTTCTCTTGAGGAGTTCGTGGAACACTTCTTTGAGGACTGATTCCAACACTTTCATAAAATTCACCGAGTTCTCTATTAACAAACTCAGTTCCATTGTCAGTTTAGACAATTCTGACAGTCTTGTTAAGTCGAACCTGCAGCTGTTTAATGAGTTTAATGATGACATTTGGAGTTTCATCCTTTGTCCTCAAGAACTTAACCCACGTGAATCGGGAGTAGTCATCAACCACAACTAACACATATTTCTTGCCATTAATAGTTTGCACTCTCATCGGTCCACATAAATCCATGTGAATTGTATGTAGAACTTCCATAACAGAATTTGTGGGTTTGGGTTTGTGGGCATATTTCTTGCTTTTTCCCAATTGACATGCAGAACAAAGGTGATCCTTTTCATACTTTAAACTGGGTAAGCCTCTTACAAGGTCCTTTCTGGAAAGATTGTTAATGGTGTCGAAGTTCAAGTGATTGAGACGACGATGCCATAACCATGACTTTGTTTTCGAAGCCTTTGACAAAAATCAGATTGGAGAAGACTTCATCATGTCTTCGATAGTGATGGTGTATAGATTTGAACCACGAGTTCCTCTTAACAATTCCACACCATCAAGTTCTCTAACGAAACAAGTATGTTTTCTAAAAGCCACTTCTAGATCGTAATCACAAAATTGACCAACAGAGAACAAGTTATGACCAAGACCTTCAACATAATATACCCTGGAGATTACACTTTTACCAACAACATAGTCTCCATAACCCATAATTGCACCGAAATGATCGTTCCCGAATCTAACAGTCCTGATGAATTTACTCACGAAGTTCATGAGCCGCGACCGGTCTCCAGTCATATGCTTGGAACAGCCTGAGTCCAGGTACCACAGAACGATTTGAACAATCTGCAGTTGAACACAGACAAGAATGGATAACTGGATAATTGGGATCCCCATGCGAGAATGGGTTCCATTTGGTTAGTAACATTGATTGGAACACCCACATTAGAAATAGAAACAATGGAATCATCAGGGATAGATGCAGTGCTAGTGTCCGTATTAGACCTATTCAAAGTATGTTCACTTCTTAAGGGAATAGTTCTACCATTAGGCATCCATTTCCTAACGGGCATTGATCTAGATAATTTAGTCCACATCTCATTAAGATTGAATTTGCGGCCAGTAGGTATCCATTGATAACCTATGTTACTAAATTTCCTTCCTGTGGGTTTCCAATGTTTTCTAACCTTCTTCCGCCATTGCTTTCTAGCCTTCTTAGCATGATTTTTAGCATTAACTATCTTAACAGGGCATTTAACAGCATTAATCAAATCATTCACACCACATTCAAGATTAGTAACAGAAACCACGCAATCATCATTACATGTTTTGCTAAAAGTAGCAGAATTCGCATTAATTACAGTACGCTTAGAGCTAATACTAGAATCAACACGATTCGTTTTATTCAAATTCTCCCTAAGGTGATCTTCTACTCTCTTCCACTGAACATTCCTAGCATGCAAGGTCATATCATTCTTTGTGTTGCATTGAGGCTTTGACCCACTTGCTTTGGTGTCACTTCTTACTCCTGTAGAGGGAATTGGAATATTAGTTGGTTTTGCTACTTTTTGCATTCCTGAACTAGAAGTGCAGGGATCTGAACTATTTGAAGGCACTCTAGAGTTTACTTGCTTAGTACTGGGCATAGAATGAGTTGCATACTTATCACTAGGCGTCGAGCAAGGCATCACAGCTTTACCTTTCGCACCTAAGGATTTAGGACATGTTGCTATTAAACATTCTAACATCTCCTGAGATCGTTTGGCCTGAATGCAAGCAAACCTAATTTCACTATCAAGTGGCTTATTTATGAAGTCCTCTTCCACAATCTCACGAAGACATTCAAGACTATCCTTAAGGCGAGCAAGATAATTATGAAATACAAGTTCGTTATTCCTAAGATGAGGAGGAATGTATTTAACAGTCACAATATATTTAGAGTCTGCAGCTGACTTTGATGCAACATTCTCATTGAAGACAAGTGGCATTTTCCCTTTTTCTTGACTCCTCAGATTCTCAATTTCCTTTTGTAAAGAAGTTATTTTTTCGTTATTCTTGTCACGAGTGACTTTCATTGAATCATATAACTCTTTAAAGTGTCGTTTAACCTTTTCATTTTCTTCTAGAAAACTCTCATTTTCCTTTTGTAAAACATTAACCAAGTTTTGAAGATGAAAAGTTTGAGAACACTGAGAATCTAAAGGCGGAGGCATTTGGGAGCCAGTCACATTGTTCTTTTCACCCTTCAATTGTGAAATTTGGGTTCTCATTTTTCTGATCGTGTTACAATGAGCTCGAATATGTTCATCACGTTTTCTGATTTCAAAAACTGCATCAAATTCAGGAGCATCCAAGGATGTCTTGATATTTGAGGTTTTAACATTTTCTGTTAGATGTTGATATTTCAATTGCAAAGCAAGATGCTCAACTTCCAATTTAGAAAACTGTTTCACCAGGTTATCATGATCATCCTGTTCAACTTTATCATGCAATTTAGAGTTAGTTTTCTCAAGCTCAATGACACGATCATGGGAGACTTTCAGAGCAACAGATAATTCATGAAATTGAGATGCATTAATTGAACAATTCGTGGCAGTGTAAAACACATCTTGAGTGATACATTCAGAAATCAGATTCTCATTTAAGGTATGCAAGTTCTTCCTCTCAATCTCATTATATTTTAATTCTCGCTCATAGTCATTGACCTCAACTATCATTGCATCAAATTCCTTTTCCATTTCTTTAATATCTGAGTCCATCCCCTTTTTAAGACTCTCAAATTGACCTTTTAATTGTTTAAAGAATGGCATGACCTTAGTTAAATAGCATTATTTAGTTTGCTCAAAACCCCTTTCCCCTTCAGTAATCCCAGTGGGAGTGATCCTTATCTTACATGTTTTCTCAAAATCAACAAATAACTGATAAATAACATACTGACTGATTAAGGTCTTGCTCTTAGTGGGAATAGATCTAGGAACTAAATGCATTGGTGTATTGGGGGGATATACAGTGGCAGGAACCATTCTCCTACATGGGGGATTCTGTTCAACAAACTCATCAGCTTTTTTCATGTCCATATCCTTTTTCCATAACACTTGTTCAGGGGTCAGCTGTGTCTGAGGTCTAAACTTGTTAAATGCAATCCAATTATCCTTAGCATAGTTGGGTGTTTTAAAATAGATGTTGTTTTCTATGCATGAGGGGCTCTTAAGTTTTTCATCCAATTTCTTCCTAGTAACCTCTTCTAACTGCTTATCTTCCTCAGTGCACTCAGCGCAACTAGGTTTCTGCCTAGGTTTAAGGATTTCATAGCCATCATAGATTACCTTCTGAGCTTCTCTTGCTTTCTTACCATACTCAGGGTTGGGTTCCTTAATAATGGGAATACTATGCTTATCGCTTAAAACTCTATGCTTAGTGACCATGTGAGCAGTCTGAATGGTGTTCCCTTGTACGTACAACTTATTTTCAAGCTTGTTTTTCAAAGTTTTTAGATTAGAAAAGTCATTCAAAAGTTTTAATTCCTTAGCGTTAAATTCTTGTTTAAGCACTTTAACATTTTCTTGAAGCTCTTGCTTTTGCTTAACATTTTTAGAAAGCTTTTCTTGTAAGGAGTTTAACTCTTGTTTTAACACTTCCTCTCTAAAATTACTTTTTTTAATAATTGTACGCATTTGGTCATCCATTTCCTGCTCACGGGTAGTTAACTCAAACTTAGCACGTTGTTCATAAATAGCAATTTGTTCTTTATAGGCATTCAGTTCAGAGGTAACAGAATCATCAGGGGCACATGCAGTGTATTCATCAAAAACATAGTCATCATTGACTGCAGAAGATACATCACTTGGTTCAATCACACTCTCACTTTGGATCACATATTGATCATATGGGACAATATTATTATTACCCATATTAGCAATATCTGAGTCACAAGTTTCCTATGATTGCACTTTATCATGTATCTTTTGCTGATCAACATCATCATATAGTTTTAATACCTCTGAGATGATTGATTCTTTGGATGGACCAGCTTGCTGTGATGATGAGACCTTTGGAGAGACCATTGGAGAAATGCTAGCCATGAAAATTGTCTGTGCAGTAGGTTCATCATCGACGTCAGAGTCGTATGCATCATAGTCTGCAACTTGAAAGGCATTCTGATGATTATGACCTATCTCTTGAATTGGCTGCTCATCCACATCTGCATCATATGTCTTGGCATTACCCTCAGCAAGAAACAGCAATTCCTCTTCATCCAGAGCTGCTCCATTATCCTGAGCTTGCACAAGTAACATCTTGTCTCTGAAGTATTCTGCATTCTGTGGACGTTTTGGAGATGTGTAGTTCCTTGCAATATGTCCCTCACCACCACAGTTGTAGCATTTGATTGGCTTTGCTTGCCCTTGATTGGCATTTCTTCCATGATTCCGATTAGCCACATATCCTCCACCTACTCCTCCTCTTCCCTGTTCATACTGTCTTCCTTGAACTGGTTACACCATAACCTTTCCATCTCTGACAATAGCATGATTGTGTAGATTGGATGCAGTCCTGATTTCATTGTTAGTGTGAAGACTGTTAGTATGTGGAGTGAAGGTCAAGTTTTGTTTAACCATAAGAGCCAGTTGATTGATAAAGTGTTCCATAACTGCGTTGGCATCAGGTTGCTTGAAACTTGGATCGGGAATGAGTTTGTGATTTCCATTACCCGTGGGTATGACTTGAGAAGCTTTGGTGGTAATTCCATGTTAGGAATTAGAAATTCCCGGTATTAAAGAGTCGGTCACCTCAAGTATATGTAATCGTTAGAAAGCTCGTAGTCGTAGTTCTTTTAAGTTAAGTAGTAATTTAGTTAAGTAACACCGTGGAGGACGGACGGGTCTTTACCCACTGTATGCCTGATCCACAGCCCAAAGTGTGGCGAGTTATGTAAGACTATAAATACTCTCTACCTTCCAAGGTAGAGAGTTGGAGCTCATAATAATATCTTTCACTTTCTCTCACTAAGTTCCCTAAACCTCTAACTTTCTCTCTCTAGAATTCCATCTTATACGCCACCTTGTGTTATGGTTTGATGTGTATGTGAAAAGTTAATATCTTACAATTGGTATCAAGAGCCATGGTTAGATCATATCTTGCACATCTTTGGATTTATAGTGGTTTTAGGTGGTTTTTGAGTTTGAAAAAGTTTAGTGGTTTTTGCATCATTTGGTTGATTTCTTGTGTTAAAGTTTGAATTTTGTTGGTACTTTTATGTTTAGAATCATCAAAAGTGTTTAGGTTTTCATTTGGTAAGCTTGAATCATCTTGGTTGGGTTGTTTTTGGATTGAAAAGTGAAGGTTATTTGGTTTTTCAAGCTAGCGAATTAGCTCTCGGACTTGTTTTCTTGGTAGCGACTTACTTCATAGTTTTGTAGCGACTTACAGTTATAAAATCTAGCGAGTTAGAGCTAGCGAGTTAAAGTACAAGTAGTGGAATCTCCACTACGGTTAGCGACTTGTGGTAGCGACTTAGTCTGTAGCGAGTTGCTCTTTAGCGACTTGCATATCTAGCGACTTGTGTAGCGAATTACTGCACAAATTTGGCTAGCGACTTAGTCTGTGGCGAGTTACTACTTAGCGACTTGCTTTTCTGTTGGCGACTTGGGACTCTAGCGACTTAGACGTGTAGCGAGTTAAGGGTTAGCGACTTAGTGCACTAATTTCTAGCGACTTAGTGCATTATTTGGTAGCGAGTTAGCACTTTATCATCTAGCAACTTGAGTGATTGTTTACGGTTTTCTCTTGATTTAGTAAAATCCCGTGAAAGAATCTATTTCCCGGTTTAATCATAGAGTTATAAAATCCCGTATAATCTGTTAACATGTCTACCAACATTCCCACTGTCCCCACTGTCATCTCCACTGTTGCCGAGGATGTTCAAGCAGCTGGCTCAGATACTCGTCCACCAATGCTTGACAGAACTGACTACGATTCTTGGGCTCAACGAATCAGATTGTATTGCCTTGGAAAGGAAAATGGTGTAAACATTCTCAAATCCATTGATGAAGGACCATATCGGGTTGAAACGACTAGAGACATACTTGATACTAATGAAGATGGTACTCCTATCTACGGAATGGACAGACCTAAGATGTACAATGAGCTTGATAATGAGGAGAAAAAGAGATTCGATGCAGATATCAGGGCTTCAAACATTGTTCTTCAAGGTCTTCCTAAAGACATCTACAAGCTGATCAATCATAACACTGATGCAAAGGCTGTTTGGGATAACGTTAAGATGCTTCTCTCAGGCTCAGAATTAACTATGGAAGACAGGGAATCCCAACTCTATGATGAATTTGAGCACTTCAAGATGAAACCAGATGAGAGTGTCTATGAGTACTATGTGAGATTTCATAAGTTAGTGAATGACATGAGGAATATCAAGATGACTATGCCTAACATTCAGTTGAACTCAAAATTTGTGAACAACATGAATCCCGAATGGCACAAGTTTGTTACCGCTGTGAAGCTCACTAAAGGATTGAAGAACACAAACTATGAGCAACTCTATGCCTTCCTCCTTCAGAATGAAAGACATGCCATGTTTGAAAAATTGATTCTCAATCAGTTCAAAACTAACCCAGGAGAGACAAGCTCGTCTAATGATTCAACTGCCTTCTACTCAAACATTGGAATCACAACCAAAGCATCACAAGTCATACCCTTGGGTAATGGTAATCACAAACTCATCCCTGATCCTCAGTTCAAACAAGCTGATGCTGATGCACACGTGGGTAACATCATTAATCAACTTGCTCTTCTCATTAGTCAAAACATGAATTCTCTTCCACAAACCAACAACAACCTCAGAACTGCATCTAACCCACATAATCAAGCCACTGTTAAAGATGGAAGGA
Organism: Chrysanthemum seticuspe; assembly: GCA_019973895.1. NCBI lineage: Eukaryota > Viridiplantae > Streptophyta > Magnoliopsida > Asterales > Asteraceae > Chrysanthemum > Chrysanthemum seticuspe. The sequence continues at coordinate 262,130,718 of BPTQ01000007.1, forward strand.
TCGTGGTGCAACCAGTTCAGGAAAGACAATATGAACAGGGACGAGGTGGAGCTGGGAGAGGTTATGTTGGAAACCAGAATCGAGGAAGGAATGGTAACCCAGGTCAAGCTAAGCCAATCAAATGCTTTAACTGTGGTGGTGAGGGACACTTTGCAAGGAATTGCACATCTCCAAAGCGTCCACAAAATGCCGAATACTTCAGAGATAAGATGTTGCTGGCTCAAGCTCAGGACAATGGTGCTACTTTGAATGAAGAGGAACTGCTGTTTCTTGCTGAAGGCAATGCCAAGACCTATGATGCAGATGTAGATGAGCAGCCCATTCAGGAGATAGGTCACAATCATCAAAATGCCTTTCAAGTCGGTGACTGCGATGCTTACGACTCTGATGTGGATGATGGACCTACTGCACACACAATATTTATGGCTAGCATCTCTCCCATGGTGTCTCCCAAGGTCACTTCTTCACCACAAGCTGGCCCATCAAAGGACAAACTCATCTCTGAGGTATTAAAGCTATATGATGATGCTGATGTGCAACAGATGCATGACAAAGTACAACCAACCGAAACTTTTGAATCAAATATTGAAAATACGGGTAATATCAATATTGTCCCATATGATCAATACGTGAAACAAAGTGAAAGTGAAGTTGTACCTAGTGATGCATCTTCTGCAGTCAACAATGACTATGTCTTTGATGAATACACTGCATGTGCTCCTGATGATTCCATTATCTCTGAACTTAATGCCTATAAGGAACGTGTTGCCATTTATGAACAACGTGCAAAATTTGAGTTGACCACTCGTGAGCAGGAAATGGATGACCAAGTGCGTACAGTAATTAGAAAAAGTAATTTTAGAGAAGAAGTATTGAAACAAGAATTAAATTCTTTGCAAGAAAAACTCTCTAAAACAGCTAAGCAAAAACAAGAACTTCAAGAAAATGTGAAAATGCTTAAGCAAGAATTCAATGCAAAGGAATCAAAACTCTTGAGAGATTTTTCTAATCTGAAAACTTTGAAAAACAAACTTGAAAACAAGTTGTACATACAAGGAAACACCATTCAGACTGCTCACATGGTCACCAAACATCGAGTCTTAAGCGATAAGCATAGCATTCCCCTTGTTGAGGAACCAAATCCAGAGGTAATCAAAAAGGCTAGAAATGCTCATAAGGTGATTTATGATGGTAATGAAATTCTTAAGCCTAGGCAGAAACCTAGTTGCGTTGAGTGCACTGAGGAAGACAATAAATCAGATGAAGTCACTAGGGAAAGGATGAACAAAAAACTAGATGACCCTAAATGCAAAGAAAAAAAAATAATTATCTCTCCTCACGATTACAAAAAGGAAAACTGGATTGCATTAAACAAGTTTAAGCCTCAGACTTTGTTGACTCCCGAACAAGTCTTCTGGAAAATGGATTTAGATAAGCAGAAAGCCGAAAATATTGTAGAAACAAACCCTCCCCTTCGGAAAATGCCTAGAGCAACTGTGTATCCTCCTAATACACCTATGCATCTTGTACCTAGAACAATTGCCACTAAAAGCAAGACATTAATTAGCCAATACGTTATATTCCAACTATTTGTTGATTTTGAAAAAACTTGCAAGAAAAGGATCACTCCCACTGGTATAACTGAAGGTGAAAGAGGTTTTGAACAAATGAAAGAATGTTATTTAACTGAGGTCATGCCTTTCTTTAAACTTCTAAAAGATCACTTTGAGAGTCTTAAAAAGGGGGTAGAAGCTGATATTAAGGGTATGGAAAAGGAATTTGATGCAATGGTTGCTGAAGTTAGTGATTATGAGCGTGCACTAAAATATAATGAGATTGAGAGAAAGAACTTGCATACATTAAATGAGAATCTTATTACTGAATGTGTTGCTGAAGATGTGTTTTTCACTGCTTCAAATTGCTCCATTAATGCTTCAAAATTTCATGAATTATCTGTGGCCCTGAAAGTCTCCCATGATCGTGTCATTGAGCTTGAAAAAACTAATTCTAAACTAAACGAGAAAATTGAACTGGATGATCACGACACGTTGGTTAAACACTTTTCTAAACTAGAAGTTGAGTATTTTAATTTACAACTAAAATATCAACATCTCAAAGAAAATGTCAAAACTTCAAATATCAAGACATCTTCAGATGCTCCAGAGTTTGATGCAGTTTTTCAAATTAACAAACGTGATGAACAGATTCAAGCTCAGTCCAACACGATCAGAAAGTTGAAGGCCCAAATCTCTCAATTAAAGGGTCAAACGAACAATATGACAGGCTCCCAAATGCCTCCCTCTTTAGATTCTCAGAATTCTCAAACGTTTCATCTTCAAAACCTAGTAAATGCTTTACAAAAGGAAAACGAAAGTTTTCTAGAAGAGAATGAAAAGGTTAAACGTCATTTCAATGAGTTGTTTGAATCAATTAAAGTCACTCGTAACAAAAACAACGAACAAATAACTTCATTGCAAAAGGAAATTGAGAATCTGAAGAGTCAGGTAAAAGGGAAAATGCCAATGATCAATGAGGAGAATGTTGTATCTAAGGTTCACTCTGGGAATAAATCTACTTTACCTGTGACATATGTCCCCCCTCACCTAAGGAACAACAAACTTGCCATTCAAACATATTTCTCATACCTTAAGGATTGCTTAGAATGCCTGCGTGAGATTGTTGAAGAGGATAAGCTAGAGAAACCTCATGATAATGCAATTGGACATGAATGCTTATATGCCAAACGATCTCAAGAAATCTTAGAATGTTTGATCACTATATGCCCAAAGACATTAGGTGAGAGAGTTAACCCCTTGATTCCATGCTCAATGCCTAAGGCCAAACATGACATGCACTCGATTCCCAATGGTTTGAATGTGAGGAGTAGTGCACCAGTGAGTAGTTCAGAGTTTAGATCTGTCAATACTAGGAAAGTGAACTCAAATGTGCCTTCTAGGAGTACTAATCTCAGTACCTCTAATGTTAAGAAAGTGAACCATAGTGCACCTGCATGTAGTTCAGATCCCAGCACATCTAAACAGGTGGTGCAAAGAGTAGTAAAACAAACTAATGTTCCCATTCCCTCTACAGGAGTAATCAGTGACATTAAAGGGAGCAGGTCAAAGTCTCAAGACAATACAAGGAATGATAGGACCTCTCAAGCTAAAAATGTACACTGGAAGAGAGTAGAAGAACAATCTAGGAACCTTAAGTTTGAATCGAATAAAACGAATCGTGTTGATTATAGTATTAGCCATAAGCGTACTGTAATTAATTCGAATTCTGATGCTATTTGCAAACCTTGTACTGATGATTGCTTGAATTCTGTTTCTAATCATGAATGTGATGTTAATGTTCTGCCTAATGATGTTAATTGTCCAGTTAATGTTGTTAATGCTAAAATTCATGCTAAAAAGGCTAAAAGGCAAAAGCGAAAGAGAGTTAGAAAACAATGGAAACCCACAGGAAGAACATTCAGCAGAATAGGCTTTTATTGGATACCTGTTGGTCATAAGACTAATCAGATAATGCCCACTAGAAAATGGATGCCTACTGGTAGAACTATTCCCTTAAGAAGTGGTCACACTGTAAATAGGACTAATACAGACACTAGTATTGCATCTATTCACAATGATTCCCCTACTTCACTGTCTGATATGAATGCTTCTATTTCTGATGTGGGTGGTCCAACTATTGCTACTAACCAAATGGAACCCATTCTTGCATGGGGATCCCAAATATCCAGTTATCCATTCTTGTCTGTGTTCAACTGCAGATCGTTCAAATCGTTCTGTGGTACCTGGACTCAGGCTGTTCCAAGCATATGACTGGAGACCGGTCACGGCTCATGAACTTCGTGAGCAAATTCATCGGGACTGTTAGATTTGGTAATGATCATTTCGGTGCTATTATGGGTTATGGAGATTATGTTGTTGGTGATAGTGTCATCTCCAGAGTGTATTATGTGGAAGGTTTAGGTCATAATTTGTTCTCTGTTGGTCAATTCTGTGATTCTGATCTAGAAGTGGCCTTCAGAAAACATACCTGCTTTGTAAGAGATCTAAATGGTAAGGAACTGTTGAAAGGAACTCGTGGCTCAAACCTTTACACTATCTCTATCGATGACATGATGAGAGCTTCACCAATCTACTTGTTATCAAAGGCTTCAAAAACAAAGTCATGGCTATGGCATCGTCGTCTCAATCACTTGAACTTCGGCACCATCAACGATCTTTCCAGAAAGGACTTAGTTGTAGGTTTACCTAGACTAAAGTATGAAAAGGATCATCTTTGTTCAGCATGTCAATTGGGAAAAAGCAAGAAGTATGCCCATAAACCCAAACCTACTAACTCTGTCACAGAAGTTCTTCATATGATTCATATGGATTTATGTGGACCAATGAGGGTGCAGAATATCTTTGGGAAGAAATATGTGTTAGTTGTGGTTGATGATTATTCTAGATTCACCTGGGTCAAGTTCTTAAGGACAAAGGATGAAACTCCTGATATCATCATCAAACTCATCAAACAGCTGCAGGTTAGACTAAACAAAACTGTCAGAATTATCAGAACAGACAATGGAACTGAGTTTGTCAACAAACAACTTAGTGAATTCTATGAAAGCGTTGGAATCAGCCATCAAAGAAGTGTTCCACGAACCCCTCAACAGAACGGTGTAGTTGAAAGACGAAATCGTACTCTCGTTGAAGCTGCCAGAACAATGCTGATCTACTCAAAGGTTCCAATGTTTCTCTGGGCTGAAGCAATTGCCACTGCATGCTACACACAAAATCGTTCCCTGATTCACACCAGTCATGGAAAAACTCCATACGAACTTGTCCACAACAGGAAACCTAATCTATCTTTCCTTCGTGTGTTTGGTGCCTTGTGCTATCCAACTAATGAGGGTCAAGACTTGGGTAAACTTAGAGCTAAAGCTGACATTGGAGTATTTGTAGGATATGCACCCAACAAAAAGGGATACCGAATCTACAACAAAAGAACCCGAAATATCATGGAAACAATTCACGTTACGTTTGATGAGCTGACCGGTCAAATGGCTCCTGGACACTCCAGCTCAGGACCCGCACTTCAAAACAGTCCTATTGGTTCATCTCTTGTTCCAAACTCCTCTCAAGAAACTCCATATGTACCTCCATCTGAAGATGATGTAAAGAAACTGTTTGATCCCATGTTTGATGAACTGTATGAGTCTACTACTAATGAGGTGCTGATCCCTACAACAGAGGATGCTCATATTCCAGTGAATGAAGTCAATTCATCAGTCTCTATATCTGTAAGTCAAGAAGCACCTGCTGCTGATCCTTCAGTCTCATCAACAAATCATCTCTCTTCAAATGTACATCATGGAAATGTTTCTGGCACCAATGATGAAGTTAATCCCTTTGCAACTCCTGAAGATGCTCCATTTGAAAACATATTTGCTACTCCTGTATCATCATCAGAACCATCTTCTTCAGGAGACATCGACTCAGCTACTTCAGTTCCTCAACAAATGCCACATGAACACCTCAGAAAATGGACTCACGATCATCCATTAGACAACATCATTGGAAATCCCTCTCGTCCTGTATCAACCCGGAAGCAACTCGCAACCGATGCCTTATGGTGCTTCTTCAACTCCGTACTATCTAAGATCGAACCAAAAGACGTTAAAACTGCCATGAATGAAGATAGCTGGTTCAATGCTATGCAAGATGAAATTCATGAGTTTGATCGTCTTGATGTATGGGAGTTAGTACCTGCTCCAGACTGTGCTATGATTATAGCTCTAAAATGGATCTTCAAAGTAAAACTTGATGAGCATGGTGATGTGTTGAAAAACAAGGCTCGATTGGTTGCTAAAGGATATCGTCAAGAGGAGGGTATAGACTTTGAAGAATCATTTGCTCCAGTTGCTCGAATCGAGGCAATCAGAATCTTTTTGGCTAATGCTGCAAGTAAGAACATGGTGGTATATCAGATGGATGTAAAGACGGCATTTCTGAACGGAGATCTTAAAGAAGTCGTCTACGTCAGCCAACCTGAAGGATTTGTGAATCAAGAGCATCCTACTCACGTTTATCGTTTGAAGAAGGCTCTTTACGGTTTAAAGCAAGCTCCAAGGGCTTGGTATGATACACTCTCAAAGTTTCTTCTTTCAACCGGATTCAGCAAAGGAGCAGTTGATCCTACATTGTTCACCAGGAAGTCAGGCAAACATTTAACTCATGTTCAAATTTATGTTGATGATATTATTTTTGCCTCGACTGACCCAATGGAATGTGATCGTTTTTCTAATGAAATGAGTTCAAAGTTTCAAATGTCAATGATGGGACAAATGTCATTTTTCTTGGGATTACAAATTTCACAAAGTCCCGGAGGCATTTTCATAAATCAATCTAAATATGCAACAGAGATTTTAAAGAAATTTGGATTTGATTCAAGTGACCCTGTTGACACCCCCATGATTGACCGAACCAAACTAGATGAGGACCTCTCAGGGATCATGATTGACCAAATGAAATATAGGAGTATGATTGGATCCCTGATGTATCTCACTGCTAGTAGACCAGACATCTTATTCTCTGTGTGCATGTGTGCTAGATACCAGGCTAAGCCTACTAAAAAGCACCTTGAAGCAGTTAAACGGGTCTTTCGGTATCTCCAAGGAACCATTAATATGGGACTATGGTACCCGAAGGACACCGGTATGTCACTAACGGCCTATGCAGATGCCGATCATGCAGGTTGTCAAGATACTCGTCGAAGTACGTCTGGAGGTGCTCAGTTTTTGGGTGATAAGCTTGTGAGCTGGTCTTCAAAGAAGCAAATGAGTACTTCTATTTCCTCTACAGAGGCTGAATACATAGCCATGTCATCTTGTTGTGCTCAAATCTTATGGATGAGATCTCAATTATCTGACTATGGCTTTGAATTCAACAAAATCCCTCTGTACTGTGATAATAAAAGTGCTATTGCTCTCTCATGCAACAACGTTCAACACTCAAGAGCAAAGCATATCGACATTCGACATCATTTCATCAGGGAACAAGTGGAAAAAGGTGTAGTGGAACTATATTTTGTGAGGTCTGAATATCAGTTAGCGGACATCTTCACCAAAGCTCTTCCAAGAGAACGTTTTGAGTTTATTCTTCCACGTCTTGGTTTGAAAAGCCTTCAACCAGAAACTCTCAAACGTCTCCAGGAGGAAGACGAGGAGTAAAGGTCTTTCTTCATCTATCTCTTGTAAATATTTATTCATAAAAACAAAATACAAAATTATAAAATCCTCAAAAAATCAAATAGAAAAATATAAATCTTTCAAAATCCATAAAAATTTGAAAAATTCGAAAAATCTTCAAAAATTATTGTCATTTTGTTATGTTTCTCTCGATTCGATAATATCTACGGTCTTGATGTTGTCATTCAAAGAATGACACGGGACTTTAGATGTTGTTCGAATTTTTATTAAAAAAAAAAAAAAAAAAAAAAAAAAAAAAAAAAAAAAAAAAAAAAATTCAAAAAAATCAAAAAATATTTTTGGGAGAAAGAGAAAAAATGGTTTATTGTCATCTTCAGGCAATAACCCGCTTTTAAAGAAAGAACAGAGCCATGTTTTACCATGTTTTCAAATCTTATGCTCTGATTCTATAAACTCCTATCTGCTGAAAACTAAATGCTTTGAAAAATAACCCAATCTCTATTTTTGATAATCATCAGGACTTATTTGTCAAAATCTCTATCTCTCAATCAACAACCTACGTCATTGATTGAGGGGGAGAATGATTTCAATTAAATTAAAAAGTTATTTGGCATTAAATTGTTTTCAAAAGATATACATGCATGGTTTTATAAATGGAGTTTAAAGTCTTAAAATCCGATCCTTATCAGTTCAAACGCTTTCACAATCAAGTCACAGTTCTCCCTAAAAGTTTTCTAAATCAATTTAAATCTATACGAGATCACAAATCTCAAATGATTTGATAATTGTGATCGGGGGAGAATGTGTGATTTAAATTAGATTTAAACTGACATTAAGGTAAATGGTTTCACATGAATGAACATGCTGTCCCTCCCACATGTGACAAACGATTTCAATTTTTCAATGCACATGTTGAGGGGGAGCACCTATCTTAAACCTATGATTTGAAACGTGATCATTTATCCCAATGTGCAGGTTCCCTCTAGTATGTGCAAATCTCTTTTCAAACCTCGAGGAACATATTGAGGGGGAGCAAAATTCATGGAAACCTCATCCTTCCCGGAAATGTTATACCCACTTGATCAGTTGAGGGAAGTGATGTTGATATCTTTTAGAAAATTGTAATCAAAGAAGTTAATTCTTTCTCTTGCCTCCATGTGCTTAACATTTCTCAAATATTTGATGCACATGTTGAGGGGGAGTTCTCGTTCTAAAAATATCAAAAACAATTCAGGTACAAAATGCTTTGATAATATATCACATGTATCTGAATTGATTTTCAAATGGTTTTCAATTGAATCCAATGGCAGATGAACAATACCAAATTGACCGACCAACTTTACTTTATGTACGGTGATATAAGGATGATAAGGTTAGGTATTGGTTCCCATGATCCGCCAGAACCGGAGGGATCTACCCAGGGACAATCCACTAGTTAGTGTAGAAGTCCTTAGGTATGATGATAAAAGGAGAAAAGTGAGATATGGGAAGAGTGCGGACTAAGACTGAGCTAGTACTGGAATAAACCCAACAAGGTAATAGCTATGAAGTCTCGGTAAGCACTGAAGGGGTTGAAGAATTAAAAAGAATTGAATGAAAATAGGGTGAAAACAAATAGCCCTCCATTAATTCAACCTTAGGGCAGAAACCGGGTTCACTTCATATGCTACTGATGGTAACATCGGTATTGAAGACAAGGCGTCATGGACCCAGTGACGCAATGCACTTCAACTTTCCAAACCACTCAAGTTCCTCTTAAAAGGGCTTGTTTCATTCTCACGGGGAACCGACATTATCTATCGACTTTCTCTTAGAGATTGTTGATATTGAAGTAGGAGACCCTCTCCCTAGTCTCCGGCACAGGATCCAAATATGCACAAATTGAGTCTAGAGCCACGAGATCATCAATAAATCTCATTAGGACACTTTTCAATGAAGACTCTCTGTTTCACACAATGTGGAAAGAGAGATTATATCTTGAGTCCTACGCATTATCCTTGTGGTATTGCCAGAACATCTGAGTGATGTGTTTACATATTCACAATGAAGATGGAAAGCCTTCTGGAGCCAACATCAAACAAGCTCCTGGTAGGTGGCATGTGAGATCTATTTTATAGATCAACCATGTGACAACTGAACAGAAACAATGGGGCGATTCAATCTCTTGAATCAAACCTGGTTCAGGTTAGGGATTGACGGATACCTTTGAAAAACCGGTCTTTGTGCTTATAAACTCTTTTCTTTAGCACATCGACCGTGTACTCATTTTTCATACCAAAAGGTATTTTTATGATTGATAATTGATTTTCAATAAAACCTTCGTTGTATTGCAAAAACAATTTCTATTGAGCAATACTCGACTGTTTTTCAAATCTCTTTTCATCAATCAGTGGACTTAAAAATTCGCTGGTTCACTCACTCCGTGTTGTCTTCTTTGAGACGTTCCGGTTTGAGAACAGCTAGAACAGCTGCGAAACCCTGTCAAGGAGATTCTTAGGAATCCTACCTGATCACAGGCAGTATTTATACTGATCAACGGGGAACCGTGGGCCGTGTACCTCAATTCATCGAAAGTGATCAAAGACACTTTCGTGCGATTTGTTGCTAACTGTTGTATGTAGGTACGCCCGACGTTTGCAGCTGATCAGAATGAAGCGGTCAATCCACAGCCGCATGCTCACTTAACACATTCATCTCAAAAGAAATCATGATTAGTGCATCAATGACTCTGATATTTTCACTCCATGTTTCTGCTACGCTACTGCCAATATCATGATTCAACAAATGCTTCCGCTACTCTGATGAGAAGATATCATGATCCAGAATGTGAGCATGTCGGTCCCAAAGTCACAACACCACAATGGATGTCTCAGAGATTTTTGATAGCCGATGATCTCCAAAGATGGCTCAAACTCATCATCACGCGGATCAGTAAAAGACCTCCACTTGGAATAACCAAACATGCATTGTGAAGAATCAATGACTACGAGCTTAGGAGCAAAGGACTACATCAAGAATGCAAGATCAATTGTTAAATGTCATATCTATTTGTATTCAATGTAATTTTGGTATATTATTGAGGTGACCTCCCTTAGGGGGAGATTGTTAGGAATTAGAAATTCCCGGTATTAAAGAGTCGGTCACCTCAAGTATATGTAATCGTTAGAAAGCTCGTAGTCGTAGTTCTTTTAAGTTAAGTAGTAATTTAGTTAAGTAACACCGTGGAGGACGGACGGGTCTTTACCCACTGTATGCCTGATCCACAGCCCAAAGTGTGGCGAGTTATGTAAGACTATAAATACTCTCTACCTTCCAAGGTAGAGAGTTGGAGCTCATAATAATATCTTTCACTTTCTCTCACTAAGTTCCCTAAACCTCTAACTTTCTCTCTCTAGAATTCCATCTTATACGCCACCTTGTGTTATGGTTTGATGTGTATGTGAAAAGTTAATATCTTACATTCCAACATTGGTGTAAAAGGCTGTTGAATCATTTGACGAGCTAGTTTCTCCCTGCTTAGATTTGAACTGTTCAAGAATCCTTCATTCAAACATAGCATGCCTCTCATTCTGAAGAAGGAAGGCATACGGTTGCTCATAGTTGGTGTTCTTCAATCCTTTGGTTAGCTTCACAGAATTGACAAATTTGTGCCATTCGGGATTCATGTTGTTCACAAACTTTGAGTTCAGCTGAATGTTTGGCATGGTCATTCTGATATTCCTCATGTCATTTACAAGCTTGTGAAATCTTACGTAATATTCATAAACACTTTCTTCTGGTTTCATCTTAAAATGCTCAAATTCATCATACAGTTGTGATTCTCTGTCTTCCTTGGTAAGTTCTGAACCAGAGAGAAGCATCTTGACATTGTCCCAAACTGCCTTAGCTTCAGTGTTGTGATTGATCAGCTTGTAAATGTCTTTAGGAAGACCCTGAAGTATAATATTTGAAGCCCTGATATCAGCATCGAATCTCTTTTTCTCCTTATCACTGAGCTCATCATATGTCTTTGGTCTGTCCAGTCCAAAGATCATTGTTCCATCTGCAGCAGTGTCAATTATGTCTCTTGTAGTCTCAATCTGGTAAGGTCCTTCATCAATTGACTTGAGAATGTTGACTCCATTTTCCTTTCCCAGACAATACAACCTAATTCGTTGAGCCCATGAGTCATAGTCAGTTCTATCAACCATGGGTGGACGAGTGTCTGAACTAGCTGCTTGAACGTCTTCAGCTACAGTAGAGATGATTGTAGGCACGTTGGTAGACATGTTTACAGATTTCACGGGAATTTATAACTCTATGATTAAACCGGAAAATAGATTCTTTCACGGGATTTTACTAAATCAAGAGAAAACCGTATTAGAAACAAATATTAACCAAGTCTCTATAATCCTTGAACCAAGTCGCTAAGTAGCAACTCGCTAAACCTCAAGTAGCTGTGAATCAAGTCGCTAAGTACAAGTCGCTAAGACCCAAGTCGCTGAACACAAGTCGCTAAAGCACCAAATTGCTAAGCAGACAAGTCGCTAAAGAACAACTCGCTAAGTATCCAAGTCACTAAGAATCAACTTGCTAGGTTTCCAAGTCGCTAAGTAGCAACTCGCTAAGAACAATAAGGACAAGTCGCTAGAAATTATAGAAACAAGTCGCTAACCCAACCAAGTCGCTAGCCGTAGTGGAACCTCCACTAACATGTACTGTTTGTCGGCTTGTCTCAATAGACAAGTCGCTAAGATCAAGTCGCTACGACTTAAACTCCAACTCGCTGAAAATTACTAAAGCAAGTCGCTACGAAGAAAAACACTCCGAGACACAAGTCGCTAAGTTGAAAAACTTCAAAACCACACTTTTCAATCCAAAACAACCCCAACCACAGTGATTCAAGCTTTCCAAATCAAAACCCAAGCACTTACAATGATTCTAAACACAAAAGTACACTCAAAATTCAAACTTTAACACAAGAAATGATCCAAATGATGCAAAAACCACTAAACTTTTTCAAACCCAAAAACCATATAAAACCACTAGAAATCCAAGGATATGTAAGAGAGATGATCAAACCATGGCTCTTGATACCAATTGTTACACATTGGATTTCACAAACACATCAAACCATGATCACACAAGGCATATACTATTAGGTTTTAGAGAGAGAAAGAGTTAGAGGTTTGGGAACTTACTGAGAGAAAATGAAAGTATTATTATGAGCTCCAACTCTCTACCTTGGGAGGTAGAGAGTATTTATAGTCTTACATAAATCGCCACCTACGGGCTGTGGATCAGGCATATAGTGGGTAAAGACCCGTCCGTCCTCCACGGTGTTACTTAACTAAATACTACTTAACATTAAATAACTACGACTAAGAGCTTTCTAACGATTACATATACTTGAGGTGACCGACACTTTAATAACTGGATTTACTAAATCCTAACATCAAGTATGAGGCATCTTTTGTCATGAAGATAACAATTTTCATTTGATTCTACACGTAGGCGGACATAAAAGCTAAGAAAACGGATCAAGAGACAACAAACTCCTCTGATTAGGAAAATGATGATTTGTCAAAAGTAAAAGGACCAAAAAGGAGAGGATCAGTTCGTTGCACAGGAAAAATTTTAGTCAGAAAGGACAAAAGATTGCACAATCCTCAAGTTCCTTTATTGAAGGCTCAAGTGAAATTTCTTCGACAAGGATTTATGATGTTAGCTGCTGTTGTTCACGAACAAGTACCCAATTTAAATTTGGCACATGTCATGAATTATATGAACATGGAGGTAATTTCACATTGGATTTTAGTTTCTTGACTACTTTATGTGTATAAACATTTTATTACATGTTATAATTTTTTTACGTTGCTTCAGGTTGACAATTTATCTGGTATTCATGATACGATTGGCAAAAACCCAAGTTCAGTTTCTGGTACGGCTTCTGGTACAACTTCTAGTGTGGCTTCTGGTGCGGCTTCTGGTGGCTTCTGGTACAACTTCTGGTACAGCTTCTCGTACGACTCACCATCAGAACTCATAATTTAGGTATTTGTGTATGTTAAAGAATTATACATATTCAAATAGGGTCGGCTCTTTAGTTCACACTTATAGAAAATACGAGATGACTCATTGGATCATGGAAAGATGTAAAAAGTATGACCATGGAAAGTAAAATAATTACATAACACTTCAGTTAGTGAAACAGAGATGACTCATTGGATAGATTTTGTAAATAGAAGTGTTAAATGTGCATAAATATTTTGGAGACGTGACTGCCAGCCTTGTTAGTTAAAGCTTGCAAGTTTTGACAAAATTCTAGAGCACGTTGGGAGTTGCATTCTATCTGTATTCAGTTTATTAGGATAGGATTGATACAATTACATCTATAGTTCATTGGAGTTTCAAAGTAACGAAATACTAAGTTCTACATCAGTGTGCCCTCATTTAAACCACCTTGACGTATTATTTATGTATGCACTGTTCATGATAATCATCTCAACAAATCAAATGCAAATCATCATCATACTTCAGGTAGTTTCTAATTAGACTTGTAAGCCTTAAACTCTATTTATGCAGTTTTTATATGTGCTCTCAAAAGTTCTTGTGTTTGTAGTTCTTCCAGTAAAAGAATCAACTCTTCAAAAAAGCTCTCTCAAAAGATCAGGTGAAGTCATCATCATACTTCAAGTAATTGTAGTCTGTAACAAATTTTAATACATTCAGTCCTTTTAAATGTTTTGTGTGTGCAACGTTAACAGCAAAAAAAACTGGTGTCCGTGACACTCTCAACAAATCAGGCACAAGTCATTTTAATACTTCAGGTATTTTCATCCCAATTTTTTATTATTCCATGCACTATTGGTATAGTAGTTGGCTGCTTGCTTGTGTTGCCTTTAGCCCTTTAGGCTTATTCGATGCCCTTTAGTGAACTGAAGGCCGAAAACAGACTTTACTACATGGTTTACTCAAGTTTGGGACATCAAGTTGATTGAATTAGGGGTTGATTATATTTCTCCGAGTCTCAAAATCATGGTCTGGTTCATTCAAATAGGTACCGTTTAATTACATTGATTGGAGTTATATATAATTTGGGTCAAACGGGTATGTATGGGTTAAGCACGCTGAGCATGAGCATTGTTATTAACTTCTATCTTTGAAGAATGACCATATCAGGCCGTGTTCGGGTTATAATTTGGGTCAAACGGGTATGTATGAGTTCTGCTAAGCGATTATGCCTCCATATAAGTTTGAACTGTTATTGAGCTGTTAGCCCTTTCAACTCTTTTAATTGTTTTTGTATTTACAGTTTCTATAGGAAAAAAATCAGCTATCCTAAAATGCTTGGAAGCCTTTTAAACCGATCAGACACAAGTTGTCTTCTTACAGCAGGTAATTCTTTAGTTTAACATTTTTATATGTGCTTTAATAAGCCTTAAACTATGAGTGGCGGGTTGGGTCGGTTTGAATGCTAAATATAAAGACCCACCGACCTGTTATTGTTTTTACCCAAATGACCAGTTATTGTATTGTTTTTGACCCAGCTATTGTTTTCTACCCATGATGATGAAATCTTACCCCACGTGCAATATTTACAGGAAAATATTAAGAAACATAAGGAATTAAGGGACATGAAGGCTACAACGTTATCTCTATTACAGAATAAAATCGCAGCCGAAACATTAGGAGAACTGCAGATTGGATTTAGGCGTCATGTGTTTGGTCTCTAGTCAATCAATTCAGAAACCTTGACATAATTGCGGATTTGTTGTTGAATTATGTTTTTTACTCTTGTATGTACATGTTAAACTGGAATGAATATAGCAGCAGATTGGATATATTGTATGTACACGTAAATGTTCGATTAGCAGATTGGATACTTAGTAGTAAATGTTAAACTGGAATTGTTAATTGTGGATTTAGACACCACTTCTCTTAAACTGGAGTTGCTTTACTAGTAGCATATTGGATACTCATATAGGAGCAGATTGGATACTCATATAGCAGCTTATATATGAGTTGCTTTACTAGTAGCCTATAGTGACACAAGTATGTGTCAAAAATAGACTCAGCCTATCCTGACACTATTAAGTGTCAGCAAACTGTGTCACTATATACTTTTACCGCTTGGACTTTCAATGACACTTTTTATAAGTGAAGGTGAAAAAAAAATATATTTAGTGACACTTTTTTGGACATTTTCTGACACTTTTTGTGTGTCATTAACATACTTTTTTCTTGTAGTGGTAGATAAACTCTAGTTTCCATAGAAAACTAGAGATGGAAAACTAGGCCATATTTTCTTCAGGTAAATAGCCCCTAAGCATACTGAACTACACTAGAAGTCTAGAAGAATGTATTTAAAATCAGCAATGTTTATAATAAGGAAAATTGTAAAAATAAAGGTAACAGATGATACCAAAAGTATCCACTACTTTCTAACTCCTAAAGAGGACTTAGATATCAAGCTTACCCACCACCTCCACATCAGCAGCACATCACAATTCAACACACCACCAAACCCACCACCTTTTACTCTATATGGTCACCACCTAGCCCACCACCAAACCATAAAATATAAAAATAACCCACTTTATAAAAACATACCTCACAATATACCCCACACACACTCACAAACTAAATAAATAATAATAAATACACCCCTAGGGCCCATAAATTTGGACTCTTTGTGTTTTTTTTCTTGGTTTTTGTTCTGTAGTGTTCACCATCAAATAGGTGCCAAAACCCCCACCACCACGCGTGGTGGTGGGTGCCTTATATGGTGTTCTGCGCACCAAGGGTAAGGCGGTGGGTGGTAAACCAGTCTCATAACAAGAAAATAAACTGGGTCAAAACTGAACAATTTTGAAAAGAATAAAAAGAAAAACATGTCCATTTTATTTACCAAAAATATAATTTTCACTCCATTAACTGTCAAAAATTAAACTTCTGCTGTTGGTAAAATAATGAGCTTATGTTATGTTTTGATGAGCTAGAAATAGAAAATTGGGTATTTTATGTGTTGTCTTCCTTGGGGAATTTGGTATTTATGTTACTGGCTCAATGCACATTTCGATTCCCAAGACACCTATAGATAGTAAACAAAATCAAATTCATACACAGATCATTGCCTACTTAATGTAAGAGCACAAGGTATGGTGCATACCATGATACCAATAACACATTATTGGTATGCCAACTCAGTGCCACATCATACACCTTCCAATAAAATACCAATAACCAAAACATCCTCCCTCATAACACACCACTAACATGTTATTGGTCCCACAAAATACACCACCAAAAATATTCACTCACTCACAATACACAAAGAAAAAAAAAAGAAAAAACACAAAGCATCACAAATAACGTGAGCCATTCAAATGGCTCAAGGGACGTTTGGCATGCAAATGACGAAAGGGACGGTAAGGCAATGGCGTGTGATTGGTATTATTTTTGTTTTTGGCGTACCAATAGCACAAGCATACCTTTTGCTCTAACAAAGTATTATTCAATAACATCCAACCAAAATAATTTCTCGATCAAAATATCATTGGGAAACATCATCGTAAAGGCATGCAGTGAACATAAAACCACCAGTACTATTAATAAATACATGCCTGGAACCCTTCGGGGTAGTGTTCCTTTTTGGAGCCTCCAATGGCGTTGATAAGCGCTGCCAGTACCATCCAAAAACACCCTTCGGGGTAGTTACTCGCAGCACTATGTCCCATGAAGAAAAAGTTGATAAACTGAGTAGCTGTAATGAATAAAACACAACAAATGACCAGAATAGTAATCAGTATGCAATCAATAGAACTTCAGAGCACTACCAATAGGCTAGTAACAAAATGGGATGGCATATAAGCCAATAGCAGTATGCTTAAATAGTTCAGTCCTTTTGTTACAATCCGCGTTCTGGCCTTAAAGTTAGTAAAAGAAAACCGGTTTTTACTATAGCATCAAAATTATCGAAAAGCATGACTCACGCAATGGAGTTTATGCTCAAAATCTCTTTATTACAATTTTCCTTCCATTCCGGCTGAAAGTCTCCACAAATGGAAAAATGGCATATTTAGCAGTTCGCAAAAATCCAACAGCTTGAATATTATTCAAATCAAAATTGAGCATAGTAAAATCTATACGACAAATAACTCATTTAATACTACCTCTATCCATAAATAAGTGTCTAGTTTGATTTTTCAGAGTCAAACTGAATCAACTTTGACCTTATTTATTTTTGAGAGTGTTATATAATACTTGATACAAAATATATGAATTGATTGGGTTTTAAGTGTATTTTTCATTAGTATAGTTTTTCATCAAGTATTATATAACAAAAAAATATATATTTACGGTCAAAGTTGAACCAGTTTGACTCTGGAAAGTCAAACTGGACACTTATTTAGGGACGGAGGGAGTAACTTTTTGTTTGGGCATATACACAGACTTCAAAGTGTAACGAATTGTGAATTTGAGCGAATAAATGAACGGGGAAAAATTATATATGAATGTTCACACTTTACACAAATTAAAAAAATGTCACTATATAGAAGTCTACATCTCAATCTTTCGATTCGTATCTATTACTTATGCTTTATGTCATTTTTTTGGTAACCATGGTGTCAATCCACGGGCCTTAAACCCACACAGAGAACCACTTAAAGCCAACCCAATGGTAGATGAACTCGAACAGCTTAGTGCTCACCCCTTTGGGGACGCTGCCATGGCCATCAAGTGTGGTTCGAACTTGAGACTTCACACTAATTAAGACACTAAGAGCGATCGGTACGGTGGTGCCATAGGTTAGCGCCAACCTACCAGCCCAAAAAGATCGACCGACGGTGCACGACACCGTGCCTCGCGGCATAAGGGCTCACGTCGTGCCCATCACGCCACGCCATAGCATTTTTCTTTTTTTCTTTTTTTTTTATGAGAATTTGGGTTGGGCTGCAATTTTATTAAAAATGGGTTGCAATTTTACATAGCCAAAATATAAAAAAAATGGGCCGCAAATGTACAAAAAATGGGATGCAATTTTACTAGCATTTTAATGTAATGTTTTTTTAATTTATGTAATGTTTTTTTAATCATGAAATTAAATTTTACTTATATATATTGGGTATGTTTTATTTTATGGAAAAAAAAAATTAAAAAAAAGAAAAAAAAAAAGTCTTACGGTACCACATTTTTTGGTGTCAACGATAACCGCAAGAATGTGATGCCATAAGTTTTCTGGTGCCATAGAAGGTTTTGCTTTTCTAGCTATGGCACGAACCCTATGGCACTACTGTACTCAATGCTCTAAGTTACTAAAGAACGGATGCAAAACGATGATGTGGCATATTATTTATGGCCATGTGAGAAAAAAAGGACACATCAGCATATATGATTAACTAAAAATACCACGTCATAAACTTTGTCGGCCAAACCGACTACTTGGAGACTTACCACACCAAATGAATGGATAACCCCAAAAAAAAAGTATAATTACTAAACCGAAACAAGGAGATACTCAGACCATTGCTATTTAAAGGTTAATGTCATAAAAAAAACAATGTACTTGAGCAAATAGACCAATTTTTTAACCATGAATCGACATAACCGGTCAAACTGCATAACGTGAAATAAGTTATACTCAAATACTATGTTTAGGGCTGAGCGCAGTGGACCATGGACTGAGGCAAGCCGATAAACCGGATCAAACCAAACAAATAAACCGGATCGAACCAAATGGATAAACCAGATTGAACCGGCACAACCGAACTGAGTCGTAGACCTTCAAGTTCGGTCCTTGGTCCGGTCCAGTTCGGTTCAGCCGTGCACACAACTTGCCAATATGATTTGTTGGACCCGACAGGACAAACGAAACACATTTCGGTCCGGTGTTTTGGCGAACTCGGTTTTCGGTCCGGTACGGTTTTGGACCGTGATCGGCCCTACTATGTTTTTCTTGACCATTAAGGAAAAGGAGAAAATATTGATCTTCTCGTACTTCCTTCTATTTGCCCCATTTCCTCAACAAATTAGCAACAAACATATAACACGTCATATATTCGAGTGTAACTTATGCCACGCTAGACAAGTTAACCGGTCATGCCAATACCGAGTTAATAGATTAGGAAAATAATAACCGTTTTAGTCTACCAAAAGTACATATAATGACTAAAACGGTTAAAAAAAAGTTTAGTTACTAAAACAGTTCACTGTCAAAAGTAAATTTCAAATACTGTATATGATAATATTTTTTGGGTAAAAGGTTTTTACACACGGTGAATAGATTACTTCAAAAAACGTTAAATATATCACATTAACCCACTATTCGCTAAAGACTAATGAATCTCGTTAAAGGATTATCATAAAAGCATGCCTGACGCACGCGATTGATTTTGTTCATGGGATCCCCTTATTATAGTACCTTCCATTTAGGCTAAAACTCTCCACAAATAGAAAATTTGACAAGTTCCTTTGCATTTCACACAAATTCAATTGGTTGAAAATTATCCAAAAGAAACTTAAAACATAAGTATTTAATTTACAATATCAAATTACAATGTATTTTTGTAAAGTAACTTCACCTAACCAACTAAGTACTGCATGAGAAACATCACAGAATGTAAACTTACCCATTTTTGCATATGAAACCGAATTTCATAAACACCAAAAGATTGGAAACAAAAACGAAAAAGCTAGCAAACAACAGAGGAACATGATAAAAGTTTATAATACGCAAAGTTAAGTAAACATGACTTCAACGGCATTCAAATTAAAAGATAAACCGACAAACAAAAAATAAGAATAAATTATGGGCATATAAATAACTTACAACAAATGCACCTACGGACTGAAGCAGATGTGACTGGAAATCAAAAGAAACAAAGATTATCAGCAAGAATGAGTTATCATATCAAGAGTTAACACAAGGAGGTAATTTATAGCAATTGATTAAAATTCAGAAGAAAATAGTAAGGGTAAAGAGGGGAACATTACAGATGATCGTTATTGAATAAAATAGCCAGGTTGAAGCAAACATGACCCTGCAAATGCGGTATTTATAAAGAATCAATAAATGATTCCATTAATGTTTTCTAGAATTAGTTGCGGAAAAACAAATACACATAATATTACACATTAGATAAATCTCGAATGAATTTTCTATGTAATCTCGAACAAAACTTTCTTTCACTTTATAACAAAATTGTGAAATCTTGAAATTACAAATTTTTATTTTTCTATGTAATCTCGAATAAAACTTCCTTTTACTTTATAACGAAATCGTGAAATCTTGAAAATTACAAATTTTCACACTACATATACTACAAATATCTCATGATTGTCCCGGGCCGGACTTGAACCCACAACCACTCTAATGGGGAGCATTTCACACCTCATGTAAACAAGCCCTTTGGGTTAAAAACTCTGTTGTAAAAATCGGCCCAGGCGGCCGATTAATCCCCGCATAATCGCTGATCGCTCACTAAGCGCTTTGATTTATCATAATCGGCCTATTTAATCGTTTTGGTCAAAGATCGCTTAAAAATCGGTCAACAAACCGATTAATCGGACAAAATTGAATAAAACCGGTCTAATCGGATTAATCGGACAAAATCACTTAAAAATCGGTCAACAAAATCGTTTAAAAATCGGACAAAATCGCTTAAAAATTGGTCAACAAACAGATTAATCGGACAAAATCGGTCAAAGATCGCTTAAAAATGGTCAACAAACCGAGTAATATCTATGTTTGACTTTAAAGTTTGAAGAATTATGTATTATGTTTATATTTGAACACTTGAAATATTTGAATTTTGATGCACTATGCTTATCTCATACATATAGTATAATATAATATCTAAAATAACAATTTTGTGCATAAAAATTCCAATCCGATTAATCCCCGCCTAACCGATTAATCGCTAGGCCCTACCCGACCGCCTCACTAGCGCCTAGCGATTTTTACAACCTTGGTTAAAAATAAGAATTAATTTTACTAATGTGGTATACTATTATTTTTTATTACAAATAAAAAATAGATTTACAACAGGGATATTTTTATTTTTCGTGAACACAAATCTAATGTTGCACCTTTTCCCTGAAGGGTACCCCTGGTATCAAACTATTATGATACCAAGTTGAATTCCTTGTAATCTGATGCAGAACTATACAAGTAAAAAATGGGAATGAATTAGAAAGTTGTATTAGTAAGAAGTAGAGATATGTCATAACTGATAACAGCTAGCTATAGTGAAGTGAGTCAAGTGACTTAACTGAGCAAACACAACAGACAATACTACAAAAAAGGGCATAGAGCCCCCTTAATAGAGCCCGGTTTTTGTGAAAAACGGGCTCTAAAGGGATTCCGGGGGTATAGAGCCATGTTTTTCCTGATAGAACCGGGCTCTATGCGAAAAAAGTTTAGAGCCATGTTTTTTGCGTACAAACCGGGCTCTATTCCTTGATACAGTTTTGTTTGCTGCTGTTTCTGCTGTGAAATTAAAATGTAAACAGGTGTTATTTAACAAAATTGGAAAAAGAAAAAAAAATAAAAAAATCATAGAGCCAGGTTCTGTGAGGAAAGAACAGGGCTCTATGCCTATTAAAAATGGTTTTTTTAAATCAAATAGAGCAAGGTTTGCAACGAAAAAACCGGGCTCTATTAAAACACATAGAGCCCGTTTCAAAAACCGGGCTCTGTGGCAATTTTTAATAGAGTCCCCCCTTTTGTGCCCTCAAGAAAAACCGGGCTCTATTAGCTATTTTAACCGGGCTCTATGTGAATTTTTGTAGTAGTGAGATATCTAGCTGTTCACCAACAAAGATCAGCAATCACGAAACATCAACAAATTGCATAAGTTGAAAAACGATATATACAACCAATAATATTTAGTTAACTTGTTTTAACCAAGCGAGTATTTCTTTATAAAGTAATATACTATTCTATGCTCCAAATGTTTAAGATCACTACAATCGTTAAGCAAGCTTTATATTTGTAGTTTTTTTTCCCAATTTGGGTAAGCTTGGTTTATGCTAATATATGGCTTAATTCCATCCCAATTTTACGCCATTATGTATGCATGAAGGATGACTCTTATAAGGAAATAGATAAAATACAGATGTAATGGCAACTTAAACCATACAATAATAAATTAAACTCGTAAAAGAAAACAAATGTGTTTATAGAACGTCTTGTAGTCCTAGGGCCTAACAGATACTGTAAATCCGACATAATCATGGGAATATAATTTATTATCGTTTCTTAACAGGAATTTATACGTCAATTTCAATTTCTGCTCAATGCAAACAACACTGATGTGGCCATCAAATTCATGCATTAAAATGTAAACAGATAGTTTGAGAGGGTTAGCTAGTTACCTTGGTAAGCAATCAAATTCATGTTGAATAATTAGAAATTTGATGAATGATTTGGAGAACTAATTCGGATATGAGAAATGCGTTAAAATATATAATTTGCTACATCTGGTAATTGCGCTTGGATGTGTTTT
Organism: Chrysanthemum seticuspe; assembly: GCA_019973895.1. Classification (NCBI taxonomy): domain Eukaryota; kingdom Viridiplantae; phylum Streptophyta; class Magnoliopsida; order Asterales; family Asteraceae; genus Chrysanthemum; species Chrysanthemum seticuspe. The sequence goes on from BPTQ01000007.1 coordinate 262,153,410, forward strand.
CTTTCTTTCAAAATTTAGGGTGCGTTTTGTTTTTAGAGGGCTTTGGAATAGATTTGGATTTGATATATTTAAAAAGGAAAATGATAAATGGACCTAACTAAATAGGCCTAAAGGAGACCTAATGCATAAATGAATTGTACAGTAACAGTACTCTACAATTCATTTATGCATTATATCTCTTTTTAGGCCTCTTTAGTTAGGTCCATGTATCAAGACTCATTTAAAAAAGAATGAGGAACGAGAAAAAATTAATAACCATTTCAAATCATTGACAAAACATTCTTCACATATTATGAATCAATCTCTACCTTTCATTTTTATTTAATCTAATGAATGAGATTAATCTCAATAATTTAGAAAAACACATATTCATCATTTTTCTCAAATATTAATATATTTCAAACCGTTAATCTTTAAACGAAAAAATATATATCATTGCAACGAGCATTTTTATCTTTTTATAGATAGGCACTTTATATACTTTCGACAAAAAAAAAATTCTTCATATTTTTCACTTTTTTTTTTTTTTTAATTTTTTCGTTTTTTTTATGTTATTGAAATTTGCATTAAAAAATCATATATGATTAAACTAACTAATTTAAATATCACATGTGATATTAGTGTTAAATCATATATGATATGTAATATCACATGTGATATTAGTGTAAAATCACATATGATATACATATCATATCACATGTGATATACATATAATATATGATTTAACACTAATGTCACATGTGATATTCAAATTAGTGTTTAATCATATATGATTCTAGTAACGTAAAAAAATTATAAAAAAAACGAAAAAACGTAAAAAAAAACGATTTTTTTTCTTTTTTTGAAAGTATATCAAAGTGCCCGTCTATAGAAAGATAATTAAATGCTAGTCGCGACGGTGTAAATATTTTTGCTTAACGATTAACGGTTTAAGAGATATTTAAATTATAAAAAAAATGTGAAATAATAAAATTATTTTAATCTCAGTCATTGATTTCTTTTTAGATGGATGGTGGAAATGAGTCCCTTGGTATGTGAGAAAAGTTTGGTATGTAAAATAACTCTCCTCCTGTTTCAAATATGCGTTTGTTTTATAAATTTATTGAAATAAAATATGTATTGAAAATAAAAAATTTGACAGATACGAAAGAATATGTAAGAGTCCGTTTGGTTTCTTAATAGATTCGGATTTGAATTTGGTATAGATTTAAAAAAAAAGGTATGAAAGAAAAAATATAAAACTAAAATATTAAAAAAAGAAAGTAGATGTTACACAAAATAAAAAACAAATACAAAATTAAAAAGAAAATATAAAAAGGCAAAAAAATTATTAGATATGAGAGAAACCCACCCATTTGCAGCAGATTGGATCTATGGGTTTTCTGACAATTTTGTTATCCAACTTCAAAACCAATAATAAACCAAAAAATTTCATTTGTGATATATTCCATTTCTTAATAGAGACACCCATAAAACAAACACACCCTAAAACTTGTATTTGAGGAAACCTTAGAAGATAAAAAATAATTTTTGATTTGACTAAATACTCAAATCCCACTAGCTCATTTATGGTTAACTTTCTTGGCATCATACCTTTGTGTCAGATTAACGGGGTGTTTCCTTTTTCCTTTAGCTAAGGGATTGGATCCACAAACCTATTTAATATTATTTTCTTTTAAGTGGGACCCACTATTTCCTTCAGTTGGTCTGTATCTCTAAGGCAAAAAATATTAACTTTTCCCCATTAAGTGGCTCATATATATGTAAGACCTACAAGGTCTCTTAGCTTAAAAAAAAGCCATATCAAACAATTAATTGGGGTGGCATTGAGCCCAAACCCCCTCAAAAAGCACATACCAAACGCCACATTACTTTTTTTCTAGAGTACATATCAAAAGTTTATGATTACACAAGTCTTAGACTAGTTTATGGTACTCACTATCATCATTTCTATATTAGCGTTGCATCATCATTCAGGACATCATAAATACAAAAACATAAAAATACTTTACTTTACATTACAATATACCTCAACATACTCACAAACCAAGTAAATATCAATAAAATATCCCACTTTCTTGGTTTGCACAAAGGTGGTACAGACCACCACTATAATGCACAAAGGTGGTAGTGGTGCACAAAGGTGATGGTGGTTAGTTGCGCCTATGATGTTCCACGCGCCAAAGGTAAGGTGGTGGTGGTCCAACACCCAACACCAAAACTAATCTTAAGACTAAGTGTAATTAGGAGCCCCCAAGACCACCACCGTCACTTCAGCTATATACAATCAACTTCACCACCAATTTAATGTAATAAGATAACTGTTCAGGCAATACTCGGTGTGTAGGATCGATATATTATTGTGTTGATGATTCGGGTGGTCTTGGATGATCAAAATACATGTTTGCCATTAGAGAGAGAAAGTAGATAGAGAGGGTGTTCTTGCTAGAGACTTGGTTTACACAAAGGAAAGGTTAGATTGAATGAGAAGCACCACCCCTTCCATGGATGGAAGGGGTATTTATAGTTACACAATACACGACCTCCTATCGGCCTGTGGATCAGGTATACAGTGGGTAAAGACCCGTCCTTCCTCCACGGTGTTACACTAAACTATACTACGCTACAAACTAACTAATTAACTACTAAACAACGTAAATAAATACAAGTCTACGAGCTAACTTATGCTAGACAATAATTGGGGTGACCGACACTTTAACATGGAATTTCTAATTCCTAACAATCTCCCCCTAAGGGAGGTCACCCCATGAAATACATTTTGCATCCTAGCATTCTATCTTTGGCTTCGTTCTTGAGCTCGTAGACTTGAATTCTTCACTTCCGCAATCTTTGTGCATTAGTAGCGATTCTTTAAACTCCGCATTGATTTGTACTTTTAGTGGAGGCCTTTAACTGATCCACGTCTTGATGATCTTCGAGCTTTCTTTGAGATCATCAGCCACAGTAAATCTCTGGATCACCCTTTATTGTGTTGCCATCATGTGAAGTTGTGACTTTCGGACCGACATGCTCACACTTTTGAATCATGACATCTTTCCATCAGAGTAATGGAAGCTTTACTGGTTCATGATATTTGCAGCAGCGTAGCAGAAGCATAGTATAAAAATATCAGAACCAGGTTATGTAGATATGCACCAGTCATGATTTCATCAATAAAGTGTGGATGTTGTGAGCATGCGGCTTTGGATTGAAGTCTCGATTCTGATCAACTGCAACCGTCCAAATGTACCTGCAAACAACAGTTAGCAATAAAACACACGAAAGTGTCTTTGATCACTTTCGTTGAATTGAGGTACACGGACCACGGTTCCCCGTTGATTAGTACAAGTACTGCCTGTGATCAGGTAGGATTCCTAAGAATATCCTTGACAGGTGTTAGAAACAAAGACCTTGATAGATCTTAAGCACTCGGGGATCGTTAGCGTTGCCTATGTAATCACAAGCAAACTAATAGAAGATCTCTACAACTTGATATTGTAGCGGAAAATGAATACAAGTTATAGTAACTAAGAACACTTTTGATCCTCTATGGATCTTTGATTATTGAAACTCTATGTTTCGGACAGAATACAAGACTTGAGAAACTTGAGAAAAGCTTATCTATTACAAACTAATATGGTTTCTTATATAGGCAAGAAACCCTAATGAGCGTTGACAATTTACGCTACTACTAAACTAGACTAAGCATGCAACTAGACAAGCATGCAACTAATCATATTGTTTTGTTAATCATTTTGTTTATACTGATAAGCTCTACATAATACGGCGCCAACCTATACATACGGCGCTGACTTTTACTCTAAAACTGAGCTTATCTTTCCTACGTGGTTCCCACTTTCAGCAGCAACACATTGTCTGCTTTATCACTTCTGCTGAAGTATAACTTCGGCAGCATCAGTCTTCTTCGGCAGAATCTCTTCAACTGAAGCTTCGGCAGAATCAGTAGTTTGTGCTTCGGCAGAATCAGTAGATTACCTTAATTCCCAACAATCCTCCCCTAAACTGGAATTTGACTAGGTTAAGTTCCAGTTTCCTTGATAGATCGATACTGTTGTTGAGGATTGTAACGGCTTCCTTGAGGATTGTACCATAATGTTGTTTGAGCAATGAGATGAATTAATCTGTAAAGCACCAGGTCTTTTGCAGCAACATATGACATTATGTACATCAAAACGGATAAGTTCAATACTATTCTCATCACTTCCAGGTGTGTTAACTCCTGTGAGAGGTGAATCATTGAAATTAATGGATTTGATGTCTCTTTACCAATAGCCATTACTACTGGAGTAGCCACATGTTTAAGTTCGAAAACTATGGTACATTGATAACCATCTGATTTATTGGCAAACCAGCAACCATATAAACGGATTTGTCTTGTCTTTACCTGTAGCCGTTTGCTCAGGACTAGTCAATTCTTAAGATTGGTGAATTGAGAACCAAATATGGAGTCAGGTGCCTTTACCACATGCCATATTCATGTGGGCTAGCCAATTCTTGGATTCCAAAAAGGAATAGACCATGGTGAATTGAGGACCATACAACCCTCAGCAGTTAAGCATGGGTGGTTGCAAACCCTATGATTTTGAGCAAACCATGACAGCTATCAACAGATTTGATGTGTCTTTACCAAAGCTGTACCCTTTGGACTAGCCAACTCTTTGACATACAAGGTACATTGGGTGAGTTAAAGACCCAACAAAAATTTTAATAACAAACAAAACTTTTTTTTTTTTTTTTTTTTTTTTTTTTTTTTTTTTTTAACTAAGAAAGATTTACAAAACTGAAAAAGCTTAATAATAAGTTGAAAAAAAATATAAAACCTAATTTTTATTAAATAAACGCTATCACTATTTTTAAAATGATGTTTGTGTGTATTAGTGAAAGTCGTTTACTTAAGAAAGATTGGACAAACATAGGCAAATAACACAAGAAAAACAGATTAAAATGAACAAAACAAAGTAGTGCAGTGAGTACCAGTTGTCCTGATTGGAAGAAGAAGAGGCCTATTGCAGTTGCTGAAGTTGAGTTTTGATCAATCCCACCAGTGTTAAAGCAGATTGTCTTTCATTTCCCACAGGATCTGGAGGGATCTCCAATTTCTGGCTCAACATCTTTTCCATAAGTCTTTTAGGCATAGGATACTTTCTTTCAGACAACAGGCACACAGTGATTCCACCCTTAGTCTCAAGGACATGCACCCGAGGGAGAGGATAGAGTCTCCAGGATGTAAGCTTCCACCGATGAGAGTGTTCCCAAATTGAAGATGCTTTACTATTGGGAATGTGGGAGTTTAACAAGATTTGAAAATCTCCTGGCAGGTACATCCCAGAGCCTTGAGGTTCTTTGTTGCAATAATGGGTGGAAACTTGAGTAAACAGAGAAAGTAAGTCTGCTCTATCTATCAAGTGTAGAATTTCCTTCAGAAAGGTGAATTCCACTGAAGTAGAGTCCCTATGAAGAAGAACATTCATCTGATCTTCCTTCAATGTCCAGGCTATCCCATCTTCTGAGTTTCCATCAGGAAAATCAGCAGCAGACCCTTCTATGATAAAAGATGAGTCATCAGCTTCAAGATTCAAAGGAGAAATTTTGGCCTTAGTTTTCTTTCTCCTCCCAGGCAGATAGATCTCCTGAGGGGGAGCATTTTCATCTTGTGCATCTATAGTGGGGCATGTATCAGTAGATGGAGACATGGTTGAAGCACGAAGTGCTTTCATCCTGTGGGATATCCTTATAGCCTTTTCTGTTTTGGTTTCTGCGAGATCAGCTTCCTTAACTTCAGAATCTTCTACTGTGACAACAGGTGTTACTGTGGGAGAGGGAGCTGATGCTTCAGGTGTTTCAGGAGGAATGGAAGATGGTTCAGCAGATTGACCCTTGGCAGTAGAAGAAGCAACTTCAGAGGTTGCTTCAGCAGGAATGACTGGAGAAGATTATTTGGTTGTAGTATCAACAGCCTTGAGTCTTTTGGCTTCTGGAGCAGCCTCATTCTCTGAAGTCCTCTTTAGGTTGAGAGATTTTGCTAAAGATAATGATCTTTCCTCCATGATTTGGTTATATTTGCGATACAGGACATGATCAGGAAAAGCCTTGACTTGTTTCATTGTTAGGCCAGAGTTGGACCGTGAGTATTGGTTTTTCACCACCCTTCTTATTTCATCTTTAGTGGGAGGTTTGTTATTGACCTTCTGAGCTTGGATGGCCCTCTTTTGTGCAAGTGCTTCTTGCTTCCTTTGTCTTCCCTGAGCCCTCATTCGCTCCACATAGTTGTCACTAAGAAAATCTCCACCTAGGATACTTTGAGCTAGAGAAGGTCTTGAAATGACATGCTGAGTTAGAACATCCCATTGTGCAGCAGGCATCTGAACCCTCAATTCATCTAGTTCTTTTCTTCTCTCAGGAGTTAGAGATGAGAATTCTTCTGTTTCAAATTGTTTAGCCAATGCTGCATCTTCCTTTGACTTCTCAAACTCTGCCAATCTACTAGCTTGACCTAGTCTTTCCTCCTCGGTCACCAGGTTAGGACCAAGCTCATCTTCAGTGATGACATTTTTCCCTTTGTCATCAGGCTGCTTAGCACACTCTTCTTCAGTAAGATCAACTACAGGAATTTCTTCTGGAGTACCTAGATCAACATGTTGATGTACATTAGCAACTGATGTGGTCAAGACAGCATCATCAGGAAGATCTGCTGAAGGTGAAGGGCCTGATGGTTCTTGAACAGATGAAGATTGTCCAAGATCTGGAGATGCATCCTTTATTTGCATATCATCAGATGCAGCCTTATCAACCCCAGGTTCCTCTGAAGCTTCAGAAGAAACCTTATGAAGATCAGATCTCTTTCTTCTGGTGTACAGAACAGTTTTCGTCTTCTTTGATGAAGTGGCAGCTACTGATGAAGGGTCATTGAGAGAAACTTCAGCCAACATTTCTAGAGACCCAAAGGGAGGAACTTCTTGTTTTTCATCAGAGGAAACCACTAGTTTCCTTTTGGAAGAGCCTTTTAGTTTGTGCTCTAAGACCTTAACCTGATTCTGCAGTTCTTTAATTTTACTTCCAAGAGAAGACTTGGTCTCTGCAAGCTCCTTTTTCAGATTCTTAACCTCTGCAGCATACCTGTTTACAAGAGCATACACAAATGAGAGTGTAATGGGGTCCTCAGCTCCACCAGCAGATTGCTCTGTGGTTAAGGGAGCCTCATTGGACCTTTCAGTAGAATCATGGTCATGCTCAGTGTGCGGAAGATCTTCATCGAGAGGATCCCTCACAGGACTTGGTGTGGGAGGTCTATTAAGATCTGTCTCATCATGAGTATCAAGTGTGGGTGAAGGACTGGGACATGATGGCTGGTCTGGAGCAACTTGAGTTGCTTCAACAGTAGAGGTTGGGCCCTCATCAATGTTAACCAATGGATTACCATCAGTCGCCATAGGTGAGATAGGAGGATTTTGAGACACATTCTCCTCATCAGCAGCCTCATTACCATGGGGCAACATGGCAGCTAGCAAGGGATGATGTTCCCCCTGAAAGTGGGTTTTCATGGTAGCAAACAGTTTAGCAGTTAAAGAACCTATAGGATAAAAAGCTTGGGCTTGGGTAGAGGTGTCTAAGATAATTTGTAAAAACCTTGGGTACATTAAAAATTTTCCCTTTGTCTTTTGAATATTTTCAACCATGTTTTCGAAAATATACTTAGAAAAATTGAAAGTTACCCCTTGAGAAAGACACACAATACCATATCCCAGTCTAGTAGAGAACTGGTCCCATCCTCCGATCTTGTTGCTCATGCATTGAAGCAGTGTGTGAACCAGGAATCTCCATTTGGGGCAGAGTTCCTTCTTTAGCCACATATCAGTTCTAGTACCACGATAGCCAATAGCCCTTAGCCCATTCAGCACATCTTCCTGATTAGAGTAAAATGCTCCATCAGCATCTTCCAGGTGAAGCTTCCTTCTGATTAGTTCCTCGGTCACAATGCACTCTGTTTCATCAATCACAGCCCTAATCTCTGTCTCGCTCCTTTTCTCAGCAGTTGCCCAAAATTGAGTAACCAGTGATTCATATATCTCATTTGGAGAATGAGTTAGAGCATAACGAATTTTGGACCTTTTCAGGAATTCCACCATTGGTTCGTACAGTCATAACCTTTGCCATTACCCAGAAATGCAACTTTGTTGTGGTCATATTTAAATTCAAGAGCCATGAGGGATATGAGTGTTTAGAGTTAAGATTTCTTGAAATGGTGAGTGTTTGTGGAAGTGGAATGAGAGGGAATTCGTTCGTTTTGAAGCGAGTGATGGTGGGTGGAGTGTTTTTGCCCAAATTATAGTCAAAGAAAAATGGACCGTTTGGTTGACCATTGCTGACGTGTATCACAACTTTGACCCAACCCAAAATAACACTTCGGCAGGAACACATTATCAGTCTGCTGAAGTTATAGCTTCAGTAGAATGCTTCAAAGATAAGAATATCTTCGGTAAGTTTCTAGAATTACTGTGCCACCCACTTGCATTAAACTTATTGAATCTTGACTCCGTCTATAAAACCATCCCAATGTAACTCATCTTTTCACCAAGATCCCCAAATATTTACCACAAACCCTAGAAGTGAAATAACCTCAATTAACCCAATTGCACCATGAATACCAAACCTGAGATCATAGATCTCACTTCCTCATCTTCCTCATCCTCTTCATCATCATCAAGTGGTGAATCAAACCCATGGTTCTCTTACTTTCCTCAACCCTATCCTCGACCAAATAAATCGCCCTTTCTTTCTTCTTCAGAAGATGACAGTGTAGTGAATCCAAGTGAATCTGCTGATGATTCTGACGACTCCTATAAGGAGGGAACTTCTTACTCCCAACCTCTAGCACCTCGGTCTCAACAAAGACCTCGTGCCAGGAATCCGCCACTCCCCAAAGATCGAGAGGTGGTTCTTGGTCTCACTGCGCCATCTTTTGGTGCATAAACATACATCGTATAGTAGAAGGGCTTAAGGAGGGTGGATCGATTGCATTTTGGTTGAAATGAATAGATGAAGCACAAAGGACACGATAGTTCTCTTCGTCATCCTACGTGGTCATCGTCATCATCAATCGTTTGCATCAATCCATCCGTCCATTTTGGTCCTTAGCATCTTCGTCGTCCTGGTTGTGCATATCCAACCAGCCAGTTAAGCGGAATGGGTGGTTACGCAAGACCTACGAAGGCAAAGCCAGCATTTAACGCATATCCAGCATTCCATTAGATTTCGGAATGAAAGATATACACTAGATTAGGCTTAGCTTGAGGATGCAAAATAGAAGTAGGTTGACTTTATGAAAGCTGTAAGCTGTAAACTGTTTCTTGAATGAATGAACAATTTGACTTTATTTTCTTTTCTTCAGTATTAACTTCAGTAGAATCAAATTGTATGCTTCAGTATTTTGATATCAGAAGAAACAAGTAACATTCTTTCAGCTATCTGACCATGTACAAATGAGTCACTCTTGATGAATTTGATCTTGATTATACGATATACAAACTGCAATCCAGATAAGGAACAGACAAAATGCAGTACAGACAACTGCAAAAACAAAAACATACACAACAACAAAAACAAACAAACTAGAGAAATATTAGAAGTTAGTGTTAGAAAACAAACTAATATACACAAGCAAACAAAGATCTGCAGAGTAAATATAAAAATAAACAAAAATCTGCAGAGTTTGCACAAATCCTCCCCTGAGGCATATGCCTCCCCTGAGGCCTATGCCTCCCCTTAAACTATGCAGTCAAGGGTTTAGCATTCCAATATTGACCACGAGGTGTTGAAACCTTGGTCCATCAAAAGCCTTTGTTAATAGGTCTGCCACATTATTATCAGTATGGATTTTAGCCACTTTTATCAAATGTTTTTCATAAGCATCTCTTATAAAGTGGTGCCTGATTTCAATGTGTTTCGTTCGACTGTGAAAAACTGGATTTTTGACTATGCAGATGGTACTTTGATTATCTATATGAATTGTAGTGTTCATAAAGTTGTACCCATAGTCCAGCAATTGGTTCTGAATCCAAAGGACTTGTCCACAGCAGTTTGCAGCAGCAACGTACTCTGCTTCAGTAGTTGAGGTGGCCACTATAGTTTGTTTCTTGCATTGCCAAGAAATCAACCTTTTGCCTAGAAATTGGCAGCCTCCAGTTGTGGATCTTCTATCCAGATTTGCACCAGCATAATCACTGTCACTATATGCTTCTAACTTGAAAGGAGATTCTTTTGGGTACCAAAGGCCTAAAAGAGGTTGGCCTTTGAGGTACTTAAAGATCTTCTTGACAGCATTGAGATGGGAAGCTAGTGGAGTGACTTGATGTCGAGAACAAACACTCACAGCAAAAGTTATATCAGGTCTTGAAGCCGTTAGATACATCAATGAACCAATCATGGACCTGTACAGATGAACATTGACAGGTAGATCGGGTTCATTATTTGCTTTAGCCTTTGGGGCTTCATAAGGTGTTGTGGCAGTCCGAACACCTTCCATACCAAACTTCTTCAGAATGTCCTTCACATACTTATCTTGACTGATAAAGATGCCATCTTGTTTCTGCTGAACTTGGAGACCTAAAAAGAAAGTAAGCTCTCCCATAGCACTCATTTGAAATTCACCCTTCATCAGTTCCTCAAATTCCCTGCACCAAGCTTCATTTGTGGAACCAAAGATAATGTCGTCCACATAAACTTGCACCAGAATGATATCGGAGTAATTCTTCTTGAGGAACAGAGTTTTATCAATAGCACCTCTCCTATAGCCATGCTTCAGCAGAAATGATGAAAGCCTAGCATACCAAGCTCGGGGTGCCTGATGTAAGCCATAGAGAGCTTTAACAACCTTGTAAACATGATGTGGGTGATCAGGGTCTTCAAAGCCCTTGGGTTGAGTGACATAAACTTCCTCTTCAATCTCACCATACAGGAAAGCACCCTTGACATCCATCTGATACACCATGAAACCCATGTATGAAGCATATGCCAAGAAAATGCGAATGGCTTCAACTCTGGCAACAGGTGCAAACACTTCATCATAGTCAATCCCTTCCTCTTGTCTAAAGCCTTGAGCTACTAATCTTGCTTTGTTTTTGATCACAACACCCCTAGCATCTCTCTTATTCTTCAGAACCCACTTTGTCCCAATGGCATATTTGCCATCAGGTAGTGGTACCAAAATCCAAACCTGCTGGTTGTGGAATTGTTGCATCTCTTCTTGCATTGCTTCTAGCCAACTTGAATCATTAAGAGCTTGAGATACACTGGTTGATTCCACTTGAGAGAGAAAACAAGCAAACAGACAATGCTTGAAGTCTGTGTGATTGTCTCTCTGCTGGTTGGAGACATAAGAGAGGAAAGCAATCTCTCCAAACTGAGGACTGGTGATAGCCCTTCTAGTTCTAACAGGAGCCAGAAGATCACCAATAATGTTGGATTGAGGATGAGCTATGTTGATCCTTTGAGTAGCAGTGGGGTTGACTTCAATGGATGAATCAAGATTAGTGATGGTTGGCTCAAATTCAGCATCATAAGAGGGTGAGGTGAAGATGCCAGCTTTGGGTTGATGATTTCCAAGATCTGAAGGTTTTGGAAAGCGTGTATAGGGTTCACCAAAGTCTGAAGATACTTGAGAGGGAACAGTATATCCTTCAGCAGATTTGGGGATGGAAGGTGTGACAGAGTCAACTTCAGCAGACACGTTGTTTCTGCTGACTCCTTCAGTAGCTACCCCTTCTTTCAGTTTCTCTGCTTCAAGCTTGGCAGCAAATTCTTGAGTCTGAAGCCTAGCAAGGTCCTCAGCATAATGAGAGTCATCTTCATCACTCGAATCAGCAGTATCCTTGGAGGTGGTACCTGCAATATTGTTAGGAGAGAAAGAAGGCACAAGTATGGGTTGCTCATCATCTTCAAACTCATTTTCAGAGTCATCATCAAAGGGACCTGCATGGTTAGTGGGAGAAGCTTGAGAACCTGCATTTTGATTAGCCAAGTGTCTAGTGTATCCCAAAGAGTCAGTTAGGTAGTCAAGGTCAAAAGACCACGAATGACCCTGTCCTTGAACATTATGCTTGTCTTCCAAAAATCTCAGGTTCAGCGTCTCTTCTATCTTCTTGGCTTGCAAATTATACACCCTGTAGGCCTTACTATGAGCTGAATAACCCACAATGTAACCATCATCAGCCTTCTCATCAAACTTTCCCAACAGATCACTTGTGTTCAGAATGGTCACTTGACAACCAAAAGGTTTTAGGTAGTGAATGACAGGAACCTTTCCAAAGAGAAGTTCATATGGGGTTTTGAGTTGTGGTCTGGTAATGGACACCCTGTTTAGCACATAGCAGGCAGTGCCAACAGCTTCATTCCAGAACATAGTGGGCAGTTTAGAGTCTGCAAGCATGGATCTAGCAGCCTCTATTAAGGTTCTATTCTTTCTTTCAGCCACCCCATTTTGTTGTGGGGTTCTTGGATTACTATAGTCCCTTTTTATGCCTTTTGACCCACAGAGTTCTATAAGAATAGCATTTTTGAACTCTGTCCCATTATCACACCTAATACCCTTAACCTTTTTGTTCAACTGATTTTCAACAAGAGTGATGAATTCAGTCAGCACTTGAGATGTTTCATCTTTGGTTCTGAGAAAGAAAACCCAACAAAATCTGCTAAAGCCATCAGTGATTACCAAACAGAAGAACTTATGATCAATGCTTCTGACTTGAGTTGGACCAAACAGATCCATGTGAAGCAACTGAAGAGGTTCAGTAATGATGCTCATAGCATTGATAGCTTTATAAGAAGCTCTGTGTTGTTTTCCTTTGTTGCAAGCGACACAGTTGTGATCATTTGTGAAAACTTTGGTGGGAAGACCTTCAACAAGACCCATTTTAGAGAGTTTGTTAATGGTCTTGAAATTCACATGCGCCATTCTTCTATGCCATTTAGTGGACTCATCAAGAGATGCTTTAGCCACCAAGCAAGTGAGATCACCACCTGGTTGAACTTCATTAAGGTTGAATGTGTATAAGTTGTGAGTTCGAGGAACCTTCAGCAGAATTGAAGTTTCTTCTGGGAGTTTGAAGTCTTTAGACAGCACAAGACATTCATTCTCAGTGAAGAGAACTTTATTCTTAGTGTCACAGATTTGTGAAACAGAGAACAAGTTGAAATGTTGAAGTTCCTTAACAAAGTACACATTTTCAAAATCCAGATGAGGTGTCTTTATGGTGCCCTTCCCAGTGATACTACCATCACTTCCTCCAAAAGTCACATGGCCTCCTCCTTCTATAGGGACAAAATTATGCATCATATCCCTGTTTCCAGACATGCTTCTGGAACAACCACTATCAACAATACCAATATTCTTATGCTTAAGGGGATGATCCTACAAACAATAACAAAAATATATACAAACAGTTAGTATTCAGAGGAGGCTCAAGTCATTACTGACTTGAACCTGCCTTGTGGATCACAGGTTTAGGGCATGAAGTTTTAGAGGATCCACCATTGTTCTTGGTCCTCCATTGATAATTTGGTCCCTTGTTAGTCCAAGAACAACCTGCTGAGGGCTTCACAGCAGTGCTCCCATATCCCATCCCAGCATACATGGAGTCAACATATGTAGGCCAATAGTCATGTTTAAAGTATGAGCTCGTTGGTTGGCCATAAGGTCTAGTAACTGAACTTCTCCAATGAGAGTCAGTTTTAGCTGCTTGTGGGACATAAGGTGGAATATTAGCAACATTGGTCCAGTTAGGTTTATGTTTCTGGAGAGTAGCACATGCACCCAATCTTTGTTCATAAAAATCACAATCCTTAATCAAATGAAATTTACTGCCACATACAAAACATGTCTTCTTCTTAGAAGTTTTATTTAAATAGGAAGATGTTGGATTACATGCAGAAGTACTCAAAACAGATACATTTAAGGACTTGATTTTAACAGACTGATTATTCAAACATTTAAAAGATAAGTCTTCAGGAGAAACTGTCTTGGAAGATGATTCCTCAGCAGCTTCCCTAGAAGGCTCACAAGTAGACTGGGGTGCAGGCTTGGGTGTTGGTTCAGGCTTGGGAAGGTCAGACTTCTCATTTGAATCACAGCTTTCATAGGAAGTAGACCCTTGATCCGATGAATTGTCACTGTCAGAGCAAGAGACAAAGTCATTAGATGAGGTATCAGGGTCTGGCAAGTCTTTTGACTTTTTGCCATATAAGTGATGTGATCCATCAAAGTCAACAGTGATGGATAGGTCTGTGGGCATGAACTCACCTCTAATGGGACCAGGGACATCATGCATTATACCTTCTTTAACATAATTAGCTAATCCTGCTGATGTAGGTTTACGCCCATCATACTTAGCTTCTGGACCTACATATTTTTGAAAACCTAAACCTATAGGACATGTCTGAGATTGACTAGTATAGATGATTCTATTTAAGCTTTTACCAGACATTTGCCATTCATTATTCCTATCAATTTCCTCAGCTAGCTTTGCCTTAAATTCTAGGTTCTCAGACACAGCTTCATCCTTTGCTTTCTCAGACAGTTTCAAGTAATTATTTGCAACTTCTAGATCAAACTGTAACACTTTTATCTTTTCTTCATAAGCAATTTGATTCTTCTGAAACCATACTTTTTGTCTTTCTACAGTTTTTAATGCAAGTTTATGAGCTTCATTATCAATATAACATGCATCAAACTTAGGTTTCATAGCATCAAATTCTTCCTTAAGTTCATTGTATATAAGACTACAGCCAAATATACAATTGTGTACCTGAGACAGTCCCATTAAGGCAAACTGATCATGCCTTTCATCCGAAGTGCACCTTGCAAGCAGTCCAAGCTTGTCAGTATCATGAGCTTCCTCATTAACAGGTTTATGTGCAGTCCAGTTAACCTGTTCATCCATGGTGAGGAGAGCTGCTGAAGCTCCAGCTTCCTGCTGTTTCTGCTGATAGGAAAGATATTTGGCACCATCTCCATTCTTTCTGTCCTTGCATTCTCTAGAGAAATGCCCCATCTGATGACAAGAGTAGCACCTGACTTTCCCCCTATCAAAGCGAGCTGGTTCCTTTCCTTTGAAAACAAACTTCCTTCCAGCCTTTTCTTCAAACCTTTTGATGTCCACTGACAACAAAGCCACTTGCATTTTCAGCTTCATTTCCTCCATTTCAAGAGGGTCCACCTGATCAAAGTCTTCATATGCAAGATACTGCTGAGTATCATAGTCAGCAACGAACGAATGAAGAACATCCTCCATCACACTACTAGCTCTAGCTTGAGAACTTGGTGGAGTGGGACGAGGGTTATGTGGTGAAGGAGGAGCTGGAGATGATGATGGAAAGTAGTTGGAACTAGGAGAGGATGGAAAATAGTTGGAGCTAGGAGCTTGTCCCATCGTGTTGGAATGAGATGTCCCAACAAAAGCTGCATGGTTAGAAGAAGATGTACGGTAGGGAGTCCTGACATCTGGTTCAAGAGTTCTGAGTCTGTTATATAGCTCATCAAAGGTGAGCATATCCAACCCTCCTTTAGCCTTGAGTGCAATACTAACATGCAACCATGATGGTGGCAAGGACCGCAAGAACTTTGAGTTGCAATCTTCATTGTCCGGTTTAGCATTCAGCTGATTCAGCTGACTCAAGATCCTATGGAACCTGTCGTATCCCTTGTGGATACCTTCTTCTTCTGATATGTTGAAGTCCTGAAACTGTTGTCTTAACATGGACTTCCTCATTCTCTTTGATTCTTCATTTCCACCGAACCTTGCCTTGAGAGCCATCCATATGTCTTTAGCATCATCCATATGGTGAAAATCACATAGATGATCTTCAGGTATGGCTTGAAGCAAAATGGTCTTCACTTTATGCTCTCTCTGCATGGCCAGCACTTCTTCAGCAGTTTTTGGTGGAGCCATGATAAACTTCCCATCTCTGTCAGGAATCATCTTCTTTAGACTATTTCCTTTCTTCACTACTTCCCACAGATTCCAATCAATATTTGAAATCCAGTTTTCCATCTTCATAGTCCAAAGTTCATATTCTTCCCTCTTTAAATAAGGAAATTTACCATTGCTGTTTGTGAGACTGAGCTGTTGCATGGAAGTGGTGTTGGTGTTGTTGTTTGTGTTGGTGACTTCATTTTCATTATCGGATCCAGGCATGGTGAATGAATGTTTGATTGTATGGGGGTGAGAATGGTCCTTAGTATCGTAGAGACTTTCCCGAGGCTCTGATACCACTTGTTAGAAACAAAGACCTTGATAGATCTTAAGCACTCGGGGATCGTTAGCGTTGCCTATGTAATCACAAGCAAACTAATAGAAGATCTCTACAACTTGATATTGTAGCGGAAAATGAATACAAGTTATAGTAACTAAGAACACTTTTGATCCTCTATGGATCTTTGATTATTGAAACTCTATGTTTCGGACAGAATACAAGACTTGAGAAACTTGAGAAAAGCTTATCTATTACAAACTAATATGGTTTCTTATATAGGCAAGAAACCCTAATGAGCGTTGACAATTTACGCTACTACTAAACTAGACTAAGCATGCAACTAGACAAGCATGCAACTAATCATATTGTTTTGTTAATCATTTTGTTTATACTGATAAGCTCTACATAATACGGCGCCAACCTATACATACGGCGCTGACTTTTACTCTAAAACTGAGCTTATCTTTTGTTAGGAATTAGAAATTCCCGGTATTAAAGAGTCGGTCACCTCAAGTATATGTAATCGTTAGAAAGCTCGTAGTCGTAGTTCTTTTTAAGTTAAGTAGTATATTAGTTAAGTAACACCGTGGAGGACGGACGGGTCTTTACCCACTGTATGCCTGATCCACAGCCCAAAGTGTGGCGATTTGTGTAAGACTATAAATACTCTCTACCTCCCAAGGTAGAGAGTTGGAGCTCATAATAATATCTTTCACTTTCTCTCACTAAGTTCCCTAAACCTCTAACTTTCTCTCTCTAGAATTCCATCTTATACGCCACCTTGTGTTATGGTTTGATGTGTATGTGAAAAGTTATATCTTACAATTGGTATCAGAGCCAGGTTAGATCATATCTTGCAAATCTTTGGATTTATAGTGGTTTTTAGGTGGTTTTTGAGTTTGAAAAAGTTTAGTGGTTTTTGCATCATTTGGTTGATTTCTTGTGTTAAAGTTTGAATTTTGTTGGTACTTTTATGTTTAGAATCATCAAAAGTGTTTAGGTTTTCATTTGGTAAGCTTGAATCATCTTGGTTGGGTTGTTTTTTGGATTGAAAAGTGAAGGTTATTTTGTTTTTCAAGCTAGCGACTTAGCTCTCGGACTTGTTTTCTTGGTAGCGACTTACTTCATAGTTTTGTAGCGACTTACAGTTATAAAAGCTAGCGAGTTAGAGCTAGCGAGTTAAAGTACAAGTAGTGGAATCTCCACTACGGTTAGCGACTTGTGGTAGCGACTTAGTCTGTAGCGAGTTGCTCTTTAGCGACTTGCATATCTAGCGACTTGTGTAGCGAATTACTGCACAAATTTGGCTAGCGACTTAGTCTGTAGCGAGTTACTACTTAGCGACTTGCTTTTCTGTTGGCGACTTGGGACTCTAGCGAATTAAACGTGTAGCGAGTTAAGGGTTAGCGACTTATTGCACTAATTTCTAGCGACTTAGTGCATTAGTTGGTAGCGAGTTAGCACTTTATCATCTAGCAACTTGAGTGATTGTTTACGGTTTTCTCTTGATTTAGTAAAATCCCGTGAAAGAATCTATTTCCCGGTTTAATCATAGAGTTATAAAATCCCGTATAATCTGTTAACATGTCTACCAACATTCCCACTGTTCCCACTGTCATCTCCACTGTTGCCGAGGATGTTCAAGCAGCTGGCTCAGATACTCGTCCACCAATGCTTGACAGAACTGACTACGATTCTTGGGCTCAACGAATCAGATTGTATTGCCTTGGAAAGGAAAATGGTGTCAACATTCTCAAATCCATTGATGAAGGACCATATCGTGTTGAGACGACTAGAGACATACTTGATACTAATGAAGATGGTACTTCTGTTTACGGAATGGACAGACCTAAGATGTATGATGAGCTTGATGATAAGGAGAAAAAGAGATTCGATGCAGATATCAGGGCTTCAAACATTGTTCTTCAAGGTCTTCCTAAAGACATCTACAAGCTGATCAATCATAACACTGATGCAAAAGCAGTATGGGATAATGTAAAGATGCTTCTCTCAGGTTCAGAATTAACCATGGAAGACAGAGAATCACAACTCTATGACGAATTTGAGCACTTCAAGATGAAACCAGATGAGAATGTCTATGAGTACTATGTGAGATTTCATAAGTTAGTTAATGACATGAGGAACATCAGAATGACTATGCCTAACATTCAGTTGAATTCAAAATTTGTAAACAATATGAATCCTGAATGGCACAAGTTTGTTACCGCTGTGAAGCTTACCAAAGGATTGAAGAACACAAACTATGAGCAACTCTATGCCTTCCTCCTTCAGAATGAGAGACATGCCATGTTTGAAAAATTGATTCTCAATCAGTTCAAAACTAACCCAGGAGAGACAAGCTCGTCTAATGATTCAACTGCCTTCTATTCAAACATCGGAATCAAAACCAAAGCTTCACAAGTCATACCCTTGGGTAATGGTAATCACAAACTCATTCCTGATCCTATGTACAAACAAGCTGATGCTGATGCACACGTAGGAAGCTTCATTAATCAACTAGCTCTTATGATTAGCCAAAACATGAATTCTCTTCCACAAACCAACAACAATCTGAGAACAGCATCTAACCCACACAATCAAGCTACTGTTAAAGATGGAAGGATCGTGGTGCAACCAGTTCAGGAAAGACAGTATGATCAGGGAAGGGGTGGTGCTGGTAGAGGCTATGTGGGCAATCAGAATCGAGGAAGGAATGGTAACCAAGGTCAAGCTAAGCAGATCAAATGCTACAACTGTGGTGGTGAGGGACACATTGCAAGGAACTGCACATCTCCAAAGCGTCCACAGAATGCTGATTACTTCAGAGATAAGATGCTGCTGGCACAAGCTCAGGATAATGGTGTTGCGTTGGATGAAGAGGAATTACTGTTTCTTGCTGAGGGTAACGCCAAGACTTATGATGCAGATGTGAATGAGCAGCCTATTCAGGAGATAGGTCACAATCATCATAACGCCTTTCAAGTCGCTGACTGTGATGCTTACGACTCTGATGTAGATGATGGACCTACTGCACACACAATCTTTATGGCTAGCATCTCTCCAATGGTTTCTCCCAAGATCTCTTCTTCACCACAAGCTGGCCTATCCAAGGACAAACTCATCTCAGAGGTATTAAAGCTATACGATGATGCTGATGTGCAACAGATGCATGACAAAGTACAACCAACTGAAACTATTGAATCAAATATTGAAAATATGGGTAATATCAATATTGTCCCATACGATCAATACGTGAAACAAAGTGAAAGTGAAGTTGTACCAAGTGATGCATCTTCTGCAGTCAACAATGACTATGTCTTTGATGAATACACTGCATGTGTTCCTGATGATTCCATAATTTCTGAACTAAATGCCTATAAGGAACGTGTTGCTATTTATGAACAACGTGCAAAATTTGAGTTGACCACTCGTGAGCAGGAAATGGATGTCCAAGTGAGTACAGTAATTAGAAAAAGTAAGTTTAGAGAAGAAGTATTGAAACAAGAATTAAATTCCTTGCAAGAAAAACTTTCTAAAACAGCTAAACAAAAACAAGAACTTCAAGAAAATGTGAAAATGCTTAAGCAAGAATTCAATGCAAAGGAATCAAAACTCTTGAGAGATTTTTCTAATCTAAAAACTTTGAAAAACAAACTTGAAAACAAGTTGTACATACAAGGAAACACCATTCAAACTGCTCACATGGTCACCAAACATCGAGTCTTAAGCGATAAGCATAGCATTCCCCTTGTTGAGGAACCAAATCCAGAGGTAATCAAAAAGGCTAGAAATGCTCATAAGGTGATTTATGATGGTGATGAAATTCTTAAGCCTAGGCAGAAACCTAGTTGCGTTGAGTGCACTGAGGAAGATAAGAAATCAGATGAAGTCACTAGGGAAAGGATGAACAAAAAACTAGATGACCCTAAATGCAAAGAGAAAAAAATAATTATCTCTCCTCACGATTACAAAAAGGAAAACTGGATTGCATTAAACAAGTTTAAGCCTCAGACTTTGTTGACTCCCGAACAAGTCTTCTGGAAAATGGATTTAGATAAGCAGAAAGCCGAAAATATTGTAGAAACAAACCCTCCCCTTCGGAAAATGCCTAGAGCAACTGTGTATCCTCCTAATACACCTATGCATCTTGTACCTAGAACAATTGCCACTAAAAGCAAGACATTAATTAGCCAATACGTTATATACCAACTATTTGTTGATTTTGAAAAAACTTGCAAGAAAAGGATCACTCCCACTGGTATAACTGAAGGTGAAAGAGGTTTTGAACAAATGAAAGAATGTTATTTAACTGAGGTCATGCCTTTCTTTAAACTTCTAAAAGATCACTTTGAGAGTCTTAAAAAGGGGGTAGAAGCTGATATTAAGGGTATGGAAAAGGAATTTGATGCAATGGTTGCTGAAGTTAGTGATTATGAGCGTGCACTAAAATATAATGAGATTGAGAGAAAGAACTTGCATACATTAAATGAGAATCTTATTACTGAATGTGTTGCTCAAGATGTGTTTTTCACCGCTTCAAATTGCTCTATTAATGCTTCAAAATTTCATGAATTATCTGTGGCCCTAAAAGTCTCCCATGATCGTGTCATTGAGCTTGAAAAAACTAATTCTAAACTAAACGAGAAAATTGAACTGGATGATCACGACACGTTGGTTAAACACTTTTCTAAACTAGAAGTTGAGTATTTTAATTTACAACTAAAATATCAACATCTCAAAGAAAATGTCAAAACTTCAAATATCAAGACATCTTCAGATGCTCCAGAGTTTGATGCAGTTTTTCAAATTAACAAACGTGATGAACAGATTCAAGCTCAGTCCAACACGATCAGAAAGTTGAAAGCCCAAATCTCTCAGTTAAAGGGCCAAACGAACAATATGACAGGCTCCCAAATGCCTCCTCCTTTAGATTCTCAGAATTCTCAAACGTTTCATCTTCAAAACCTAGTAAATGCTTTACAAAAGGAAAACGAAAGTTTTCTTGAAGAAAATGAAAAGGTTAAACGTCATTTCAATGAGTTGTTTGAATCAATTAAAGTCACTCGTAACAAAAACAACGAACAAATAACTTCATTGCAAAAGGAAATTGAGAATCTGAAGAGTCAAGTAAAAGGGAAAATGCCAATGATCAATGAGGAGAATGTTGTATCTAAGGTTCGCTCTAGTAATAAACATGCTTTATCTGTGACATATGTCCCCCCTCATCTAAGAAACAACAAACTTGCCATTCAAACATACTTCTCATCCCTTAAGGATTGCCTAGAATGTCTGCGTGAGATTGTTGAAGAGGATAAGCTAGAGAAACCTCATGATAATGCAATTGGACATGCGTGCTTATATGCCAAACGATGTCAAGAAATCTTAGAATGCTTGATCACAATATGCCCTAAGTCATTAGGTGAGAGAGTTAATCCTTTGATTCCATGCTCAATGCCTAAAGCTAAGTATGATACGCATTCGATTCCAAATGTTTTGAAAGTGAACAGTTGTGTGCCTGTAAACAGCTCAGATTCCAGATCTGTCAATGCTAAGAAAGAGAACTCAAGTGTGCCTTCTAGGAGCACAAATCACAGTACCTCTAGTTTTAAGAAAATGAACCTTAGTGCACCTGCATGTAGTTCAGATCCCAGTACATCTAAACAGGTGATGCAAAGAGTAGCTAAGCCAACTAATGTTCCCATTCCCTCTACAGGAGTAATCAGTGACATTAAGCGGAGCAGGTCAAAGTCTCAAGACAATACAAGGAATGATAGGACCTCTCAAGCTAAGAATGTGCACTGGAAGAAAGTAGAAGAACAATCTAGGAACCTTAAGTTTGAATCAAATAAAACGAATCGTGTTGATTCTAGTATTAGCTATAAGCGTACTGTAATTAATTCGAATTCTGATACTATTTGCAAAACTTGTACTGATGTTTGCTTGAATTCTGTTTCTAATCATGAATGTGGTGTTACTGTTCTGCCTAATGATGTTAATTGTCCAGTTAATATTGCTAATGCTAAAATTCATGCTAAAAAGGCTAAAAGGCAAAAGCGAAAGAAAGTTAGAAAACAATGGAAACCCACAGGAAGAACATTCAGCAGAATAGGTTTTTATTGGATACCTGTTGGTCATAAGACTAATCAGATAATGCCCACTAGAAAATGGATGCCTACTGGTAGAACTATTCCCCTAAGAAGTGGTCACACTGTAAATAGGGTTAATTCAGACACTAGTATTGCATCTATTCACAATGATTCTATTACCTCACTTTCTGATATGAATGCTTCTATTTCTGATGTGGGTGGTCCAACTGTTGCTACTAACCTAATGGAACCCATTCTTGCATGGGGATCCCAATTATCCAGTTATCCATTCTTGTCTGTGTTCAACTGCAGATCGTTCAAATCGTTCTGTGGTACCTGGACTCAGGCTGTTCCAAGCATATGACTGGAGACCGGTCACGGATCATGAACTTCGTGAGCAAATTCATCGGGACTGTTAGATTTGGTAATGATCATTTCGGTGCTATTATGGGTTATGGAGATTATGTTGTTGGTGATAGTGTCATCTCTAGAGTGTATTATGTGGAAGGTTTAGGTCATAATCTGTTCTCTGTTGGTCAATTCTGTGATTCGGATCTAGAAGTAGCCTTCAGAAAACATACCTGCTTTGTTAGAGATCTTAATGGAAAGGAACTGTTGAAAGGAACTCGTGGCTCAAACCTTTACACTATCTCTATCGATGACATGATGAGAGCATCACCAATCTGCTTGTTATCAAAGGCTTCAAAAACAAAGTCATGGTTATGGCATCGTCGTCTCAATCACTTGAACTTCGGCACCATCAACGATCTTTCCAGAAAGGACTTAGTTGTAGGTTTACCTAGACTAAAGTATGAAAAGGATCATCTTTGTTCAGCTTGCCAATTGGGAAAAAGCAAGAAGTATGCCCATAAACCCAAACCTTCTAACTCTGTCACAGAAGTTCTTCATATGATTCATATGGATTTATGTGGACCAATGAGGGTGCAGAATATCTTTGGGAAGAAATATGTGTTAGTTGTGGTTGATGATTATTCTAGATTCACCTGGATCAAGTTCTTAAGGACAAAGGATGAAACTCCTGATATCATCATCAAACTCATCAAACAGCTGCAGGTTAGACTAAACAAAACTGTCAGAATTATCAGAACAGACAATGGAACTGAGTTTGTCAACAAACAACTTAGTGAATTCTATGAAAGCGTTGGAATCAGCCATCAAAGAAGTGTTCCACGAACCCCTCAACAGAACGGTGTAGTTGAAAGACGAAATCGTACTCTTGTTGAAGCTGCTAGAACAATGCTGATTTACTCAAAGGTTCCAATGTTTCTCTGGGCTGAAGCAATTGCCACTGCATGTTACACACAAAATCGTTCCCTGATTCACACCATTCATGGAAAAACTCCATATGAACTTGTCCACAACAGGAAACCCAATCTATCTTTCCTTCGTGTGTTTGGTGCCTTGTGCTATCCAACTAATGAGGGTCAAGACTTGGGCAAACTTAGAGCTAAAGCTGACATTGGAGTATTTGTAGGATATGCACCAAACAAAAAGGGATACCGAATCTACAACAAAAGAACCCGAAATATCATGGAAACAATTCACGTTACGTTTGATGAGCTGACCGGTCAAATGGCTCCTGGACACTCCAGCTCAGGACCCGCACTTCATAACAGTCCTATTGGCTCATCCCTTGTTCCAAACTCCTCTCAAGAAACACCATATGTACCTCCATCCGAAGATGATGTAAAGAAGTTGTTTGATCCAATGTTTGATGAACTGTATGAGTCCACTACTAATGAAGTGCTGATCCCTACAACAGAGGATGCTCAGATTCCAGTGAATGAAGTCAATCCATCAGTTTCAATATCTGTAAGTCAAGAAGCACCTACTGCTGATCCTTCAGTCTCATCAACAAATCATCATTCTTCAAATGTACATCATGGAAATGTTTCTGGCATCAATGATGAAGTTAATCCCTTTGCGACTCCTGAAGATGCTCCATTTGAAAACATATTTGCTACTCCTGAATCATCAGCAGAACCATCTTCTTCAGGAGACATCGACTCAGCTACCTCAGTTCCTCAACAAATGCCACATGAACACCTCAGAAAATGGACTCACGATCATCCATTAGACAACATCATTGGTAATCCCTCTCGTCCTGTATCAACCCGGAAGCAACTTGCAACCGATGCCTTATGGTGCTTCTTCAACTCCGTACTATCTAAGATCGAACCAAAAGACGTTAAAACTGCCATGAATGAAGATAGCTGGTTCAATGCTATGCAAGATGAAATTCATGAGTTTGATCGTCTTGATGTATGGGAGTTAGTACCTGCTCCAGACTGTGCTATGATTATAGCTCTCAAATGGATCTTCAAAGTAAAACTTGACGAGCATGGTGATGTGTTGAAAAACAAGGCTCGATTGGTTGCTAAAGGATATCGTCAAGAGGAGGGTATAGACTTTGAAGAATCATTTGCTCCAGTTGCTCGAATCGAGGCAATCAAAATCTTTTTGGCTAATGCTGCAAGTAAGAACATGGTGGTATATCAGATGGATGTAAAGACGGCATTTCTGAACGGAGATCTTAAAGAAGTCGTCTACGTCAGCCAACCTGAAGGATTTGTGAATCAAGAGCATCCTACTCACGTTTATCGTTTGAAGAAGGCTCTTTACGGGTTAAAGCAAGCTCCAAGGGCATGGTATGATACACTGTCAAAGTTTCTTTTATCAACCGGATTCAGCAAAGGAGCAGTTGATCCTACATTGTTCACCAGGAAGTCAGGCAAACATTTAACTCATGTTCAAATTTATGTTGATGATATTATTTTCGCCTCGACTGACCCAATGGAATGTGATCGTTTTTCAAATGAAATGAGTTTAAAGTTTCAAATGTCAATGATGGGACAAATGTCATTTTTCTTGGGATTACAAATTTCACAAAGTCCCGGAGGCATCTTCATAAATCAATCTAAATATGCAACAGAGATTTTAAAGAAATTTGGATTTGATTCATGTGACCCTGTTGACACCCCCATGATTGACCGAACCAAACTAGATGAGGACCTCTCAGGGATCATGATTGACCAAACAAAATATCGGAGTATGATTGGATCCCTGATGTATCTCACTGCTAGTAGACCAGACATTTTGTTCTCTGTGTGCATGTGTGCTAGATACCAGGCTAAGCCTACTAAAAAGCACCTTGAAGCAGTTAAACGGGTCTTTCGGTATCTCCAAGGAACCATCAATATGGGACTATGGTACCCGAAGGACACCGGTATGTCACTAACGGCCTATGCAGATGCTGATCATGCAGGTTGTCAAGATACACGTCGAAGTACGTCAGGAGGTGCTCAGTTTTTGGGTGATAAGCTTGTGAGCTGGTCTTCAAAGAAGCAAATGAGTACTTCTATTTCCTCTACAGAGGCTGAATACATAGCCATGTCATCTTGTTGTGCTCAAATCTTATGGATGAGATCTCAATTATCTGACTATGGCTTTGAATTCAACAAAATCCCTCTGTACTGTGATAATAAAAGTGCTATTGCTCTCTCATGCAACAACGTTCAACACTCAAGAGCAAAGCATATCGACATTCGACATCATTTCATCAGGGAACAAGTTGAAAAAGGTGTGGTGGAACTATATTTTGTGAGGTCTGAATATCAATTAGCTGACATCTTCACCAAAGCTCTTCCAAGAGAACGTTTTGAGTTTATTCTTCCACGTCTTGGTTTGAAAAGCCTTCAACCAGAAACTCTCAAACGTCTTCAGGAGGAAGACGAGGAGTAAAGGTCTATCTTCATCTATCTCTTGTATATATCTATTCGAAAATCAAAATACAAAATTATAAAATCTTCAAAAATCAAATAGAAAAATATAAAACCTTCAAAATCCATAAAAAAAATTTGAAAAATTCGAAAAATCTTCAAAAAATATTGTCTTTTTGTCATTTTTCTCTCGATTCGATAATATCTACGGTCTTTGTGCTGTCATTCAAAGAATGACACGGGTCTTTAGATATTGTTCGAATTTAAAAAAAAAAAAAAAAAAAAAAAAAAAAAAAAAAAAAAATCAAAAAATCAAAAATATTTTTGGGAGAAAGAGAAAAAAATGGTTTATTGTCATCTTCAGGCAATAACCCGGTTTTTAAAGAAAGAACAGAGCCATGTTTTATCATGTTTTCAAAATTCCATGCTCTGATTCTATAAACTCCTATCTGCTGAAAACTAAATGCTTTAAAAATTAACTCAATCTCTATTTTTGATAATCATCAGGACTCATTTGTCAAAATCTCTATCTCTCAATCAACAACCTACGTCATTGATTGAGGGGGAGAATGATTTCAATTAAATTAAAAAGTTATTTGGCATTAAAATTGTTTTCAAAAGATATACACGCATGTTTTATAAATGGAGTTTAAAGTCTTAAAATCCGATCCTTATCAGTTCAAACGCTTTCACAATCAAGTCACAATTCTCCTTAAAAGCTTTCAAATCAATTTAAATCCATACGAGATCACAAATTTCAAATGATTTGATAATTGTGATCGGGGGAGAATGTGTGATTTAAATTGGATTTAAACTGATAATTAGGTAAATGGTTATAAAAGGATGTACATGCTATCCCGCCCACATGTGACAAACGATTTCAATTTTTCAATGCACATGTTGAGGGGGAGCATCTATCTTAAAACCTTTGATTTAAAACGTGATCATTTATCCCAATGTGCAGGTTCCCTCTAGTATGTGCAAAACTCTTTTCAAACCTCGAGGCACATATTGAGGGGGAGCAAATTTATGGAAACCTCATCCTTCCCGGAAATGCTATATCTACTTGATTTGTTGAGGGAAGTGATGTTGATATCTTTTAGAAAATGGTAATCAAAGAAGTTAATTCTTTCTCTTGCCTCCGTGTGCAAAACATTTTCAAATACTTGATGCACATGTTGAGGGGGAGTTCTCGTTCTAAAAATATCAAAAACAATTCAGGTACAAAATGCTTTGATAATATATCACAAGTATCTGAATTGATTTTTTTTAAATGGTTTTCAATTGGATCCAATGGCAGACGAACGATACCAAATTGACCGACCAACTTTACTTTATGTACGGTGATATAAGGATGATAAGGTTAGGTATTGGTTCCCATGATCCGCCTGAACCGGAGGGATCTACCCAGGGACAATCCACTAGTTAGTGTAGAAGTCCTTAGGTATGATGATAAAAGGAGAAAAAAATGAGATATGGGAAGAGTGCCGACTAAGACTGAGCTAGTACTGGAATAAACCCAACAAGGTATTAGCTATGAAGTCTTGGTAAGCACTGAAGGGGTTGAAGAATTAAAAAGAATTGAATGAGGAAAGGGTGAAAATAAATAGCCCTCCATTTATTCAACCTTAGGGCAGAAACCGGGTTCAATTCATATACTACTGATGGTAACATCGGTATTGAAGACAAGACGTCATGGACCCAGTGACGCACTGCACTTCAACTTTCCAAACCACTCAAGTTCCTCTTAAAAGGGCTTGTTTCATTCTCACAGGGAACCGACATTATCTATCGACTTTCTCTTAGAGATGGTTGATATTGAAGAAGGAGACCCTCTCCCTAGTCTCCGTTATAGGATCCAAATATGCACAAATTGAGTCTAGAGCCACGAGATCATCAATAAATCTCATTAGGACACTTTCAATGAAGACTCTCTGTTTCACACAATGTGGAAAGAGAAATTATATCTTGAGTCCTACGCATTATCCTTGTGGTATTGCCAGAACATCTGAGTGATGTGTTTACATATTCACAATGAAGATGGAAAGCCTTCTGGAGCCAACATCAAACAAGCTCCTGGTAGGTGGCATGTGAGATCTATTATATAGATCAACCATGTGACAACTGAACAGAAACAATGGGGCGATTCAATCTCTTGAATCAATCCTGGTTCAGGTTAGGGATTGACGGATACCTTTGAAAAACCGGTCTTTGTGCTTAAAAACTCTTTTCTTTAGCACATCGACTGTGTACTCATTTTTCAAACCAAAAGGTATTTTTATGATTGATAATTGATTTTCAATAAAACCTTCGTTGTATTGCAAAAAACAATTTCTATTGAGCAATACACGATTGTTTTTCAAATCTCTTTTCATCAATCAGTGGACTTAAAATTCGCTGGTTCACTCACTCCGTGTTGTCTTCTTTGAGACGTTCCGGTTTGAGAACAGCTAGAACAGCTGCGAAACCCTGTCAAGGAGATTCTTAGGAATCCTACCTGATCACAGGCAGTACTTGTACTGATCAACGGGGAACCGTGGGCCGTGTACCTCAATTTATCGAAAGTGATCAAAGACACTTTCGTGCGATTTATTGCTAACTGTTGTATGCAGGTACGCCCGACGTTTGCAGCTGATCAGAATGAAGCGGTCAATCCACAGCCGCATGCTCACTTAACACATTCATCTCAAAAGAAATCATGATTAGGGCATCAATGACTCTGATATTTTCACACCAAGCTTCTGTTACGCTGCTGCCAATATCATGAATCAACTAAAGCTTCCGCTACTCTGATGAGAAGATATCATGATCCAGAATGTGAGCATGTCGGTCCCAAAGTCACAACACCACAATGGAAGTCTCAGAGATTGTTGATTGCTGATGATCTCAAATGATGGCTCAAAATTATCATCACGTGGATCAGTAAAAGACCTCCACTTGGAATAACCAAACATGCATTGTGAAGAATCAATGACTACGAGCTCAAGTACAAAGGACTACATCAAGAATGCAAGATCAATTGTTAAATGTTATATCTATTTGTATTCAATGTAATTTTGGTACATAATTGAGGTGACCTCCCTTAGGGGGAGATTGTTAGGAATTAGAAATTCCCGGTATTAAAGAGTCGGTCACCTCAAGTATATGTAATCGTTAGAAAGCTCGTAGTCGTAGTTCTTTTTAAGTTAAGTAGTATATTAGTTAAGTAACACCGTGGAGGACGGACGGGTCTTTACCCACTGTATGCCTGATCCACAGCCCAAAGTGTGGCGATTTGTGTAAGACTATAAATACTCTCTACCTCCCAAGGTAGAGAGTTGGAGCTCATAATAATATCTTTCACTTTCTCTCACTAAGTTCCCTAAACCTCTAACTTTCTCTCTCTAGAATTCCATCTTATACGCCACCTTGTGTTATGGTTTGATGTGTATGTGAAAAGTTATATCTTACATCTTTCCTACGTGGTTCCCACTTTCAGCAGCAACACACTGTCTGCTTTATCACTTCTGCTGAAGTATAACTTCGGCAGCATCAGTCTTCTTCGGCAGAATCTCTTCAACTGAAGCTTCGGCAGAATCAGTAGTTTGTGCTTCGGCAGAATCAGTAGATTACCTTAATTCCCAACAACAGGGTTTCGCAGCTATTCTAGCTGTTCTCAAACCGGAACGTCTCAAAGAAGACAACACGGAGTGAGTGAACCAGTGAATTGAGATTTACTGATTGATGAAAAATGATTTGAAAAACAATCGCGTATTGCTTAGAAGAAAGAGTTTTGCAATACGACGAAGGTTTTATGAGAAAGATCAATTTTCAATCATAAATACTTTTTATATTTGAAACGAGTACACATTCGATGTGCTAGATAAAAGAAGAGATTTGCACATCGAACGGTTTTTCCAAAAGTATGTTTTCAATCAGAGATACTTTTTGTGTTTGAAAACATAAATACACATTCGATGTGCTAGAGAAAAAGAGATTTGCACATCGAACGGTTTTTCCAAAAGTATTCGTCAATTCCATTCCTGGACCAAGGTTGATTCAAGAATGAATCTCCCCATCGTTTCTATCCAGTTGTCACAAGCTTGATCTTACGAGAAGATCTCACATGTCACCCACCAAGAGCTTGTTTGATGTTGGCTCTAGAAGGATTTCCATCTTCATCGTGAATATTTTTACATATCACTCGGATGTTCTGGCAATACCACAAGGATAATGCGTAGGACTCTTAATATATTCTTACTTTCCACATTGTGTGAAACAGCAAGTCTTCAATAATTTAGTGTCCTAATGAGATATTGTGGATGATCTCTTGGCTCTAGACTCAATTGTGCATTTTGGTTCCTATGCGGAAGACTAGGGAGAGGGTCTCCTTTTTCAATATCAACAATCTCTAAGAGAAAGTCGATAGATAATGTCGGTTCCCCGTGAGAATGAAACAAGCCCTTTTAAGAGGAACTTGAGTAGCTTGGGAAGTTTAGTGCAGTGCGTCACTGGGTCCATGACGTCTTGTCTTCAATACCAGTGTTACCTTAGTAACCACCAGTAGCATATGTATTGAACCCGGTTACTGCCCTAAGGTTGAATTATTGGAGGGCTATTTCTTTTCACCCTTTTCACATTTAATTCTTTTTCATTCTTCAACCCCTTCAGTGCTTACCAAAACTTCATTACTAGAACCTTGTTGGGTTTATTCCAGTACTAGCTCTGTCTCAGTCGGCACTCTTCCCATATTCTCATTTTTCTCCTTTTTTCAATATACCTAAGGACTCTACACTATCTAATGGATTGTCCCTGGGTAGATCCCTCCGGTTCTGGCGGATCGTGGGAACGAATACCTAACCTAACCATCCTTATAACTCCATACATAAATTAAACTGGTCAGTCTTTTGGTACAGTTCATTCTTCCTTGAAACCAATTGAAAAATTATTTGGAAAATCAATCAAGGTACTTGTGATACGAGATCAAAGCATTTTGTACCTTAATAGTTTTGATCATTTAGAAAACCTCCCCCTCAACATGTGCATATGATTTTAGAAATTGTTTAGCACATGGAGACAAGAGGACTTTGAAATATTTTCTTTGATCACAATTTTCATAGAAAAAGCCATTTGATTTTCTTGGTAAATTCTCCCCCTCAATATGTGCATAGGATAAGTGAAATCATTTTATCACATAGAGGCAAGAGGTTCTTTTGAAGCACTTCCACGATTACACTGCCATTAAGAAACCATTTAGAAAATCAATCAAGGTACGTATGTTGAAAAATAGAAATTTTTTGTACCTTGAAAGTTTATTTTCTTTTGAAGTGCTCCCCCTCAATATGTGCTTCGAGATTCGAAAGCGTTTAGCACATATGGGAGAGCAGTATGCACACTTGAATCAAAACGATCACCTTTTATCAAATTTCATTATTAAATCACAAATTCTCCCCCGATAAAAAATATCAAACCCTTTGAGATTTTGGATCCCAAGTGATTTAATAAGGTTTAGAAAACATGGGAGAATATGTACCTGATTTAAAAACTCATCTAGTTTTTGGATAAATGCTCCTCCTCAATCATGTGCATCATATATTGAAATCGTTTGGCACATGGAGGCAGGAGTGCCTTTAAAAGACTAAAACCAATTCCATTAAAACAGAAAAGAGATTTAAATCACGATCTCTCCCCCGATCAAAAATTTCAAACCAATTGAGATTTGTGATCCCAGTTGATTTAAATCATTTAGAAAATTTTGGGGAAAGACGTGGCAAGATTTAATTTTTAAAAATGACAGATAGGAACAGATTTAGGACATTAAAGATTGTTAGTGTCAGGTATGATTGTTTTAAGAGACCTTTAAGTAAAATAAAACAATTTCACAATCAAACAAGAACAGAAAAAATTTCATTTTGAAAGATCTTGATTCTAAAGAAAAATCATACCATAACATAACATTAAATATTTAGATCACCACTTATTATTGTACAAACGGACTTGATAAATGAAATATCGTTTGAAAATATTTTATTTTAAATCACTCTCCCCCTCAATCGATGACCGTAGTCGATGATTGAGTGACTTAAGTTTTGATAAAAATGAAGTCCGGTGATTTCTAAAATTAAGACCAATTTATTTTCAAAACAATATTTTTCCATTTTCAAAACAATGTTTTCAAAATTGTTTAAAAATGGTAACCTGCACAAAGATACGTTAGGTGGTTGAGAAGCTTATGTTGATGCTGTAGTGCTTGGAAGAAAAACCGCTGCTGATGCAGTGAGACTTCCTACGTTGCATTTTAAGGCCAACTGAGGTCAAATTAAGCTCCGTTTCTTCAATCACTTAGAAGAAAACCATCTGCTGATGCAGTGAGACCTCTTACGTTGCATTTATGCCAACTCTTCATAGAAGTCCAGTTAAGCTCCGTTTCTTCATTTGTCAACCCAAGATATAGTTACCCTTTCCTTTCGGCATCCAATCATCTTCATTTGTGGGATCCGGATCGGGAACATTCTTATATACCAATATACCTGCATACGTTAGTGGACACAAACAGATATATGGTGGTCGACATCACCCAAACAGCAATCGACTAATAAAAGTCAATCCAACATATCAATCAGATCATGTAAGGTATGGGAAAAATTTGTTCCTCAAACTCTAATCATCTAATCCTAACAATCTTATCCTAGGCACCTAGTCCTTCAACGTAGGTTAACAACATTTTTAATTAAGCATATTAGGATAATTTAAGAAAGCCCGTTAGATGATATAGATTTGAAAACATTCTCCCCCTCAATCAATGACTCATTTTTCTAAAAGGTTTAACAACGCTGAAGTCATTGATTGAGTTTTCAATTTTTAAAACAACTCTGAAACTGATTGTCTTTAAAGCAACTCATTTACCACCATTTTGAAAACAACAAATATTTTTCTGAAGAATTTTAGACGGAAAAACATTTGTATAGGAACAGCAGTCCTTCGACATACTTTCCTCATTTTGTTTTCGGATAAGTGCACGAAATATGAAAAATTTGTTTAGCGCAGCATTTTCCTTCCTTGAAAAACGGGTTGCTATCAGAAATAATAGCAAACCATGGTTTAAGCACGGGTTACAGTCTGAAATAACTGCAAGCCATCATTTGAAGCTCGAGTTACAGTCTGAAATAACTGCAAGCCATATTTTTAGACATGTATTGGAAAAAGAATATTTACACCTCCTGTTCAAACTTCATCTATGGTCCTGTGCCATTATTGAATGACATTTCTAAGACCGCAGATGTTATCGATACCAGAAGACATGTCTTGAGAAAACATATTTTTGGTCTTTTTCAAATTTTCTGATTTTTATGGGTTTTTGTTGGTTTTATATTTTTCTATTTTCTTTTTGAGGTTTTCTATGTTTGTATTTGGTTTTCTGAAAAATATATACAGAGATAGAATAGATGATATAGTTTAAGAAGATGATGATACGAGTACCGAGATAAGGATATCAAGCAGCACGTCGTAGAAAATAGAATTCGTCATCTCTTAAACTTCCACCACCAAAGCTTCCGAGGCTCCAGAATAGAAGATAGAACACGAGCATTTGAGAAAGAGAGACTTTGGCAGCTTCCCCCCAAACCGAAAATCCATTAGATGAGCAGATTCGAAGCTCTATTTCAAGCTTGCCTTAGCCAGGTGCACAGAGAAGCACACCATTATCATAAATCTTGCTGCTCTTTTTAAGAATAATCACTGTGATTCTTCGTTCGAGGTTATATCATCCAATAGAAGAACATCATCGTATCATCCCACACATAAAACAATCTTCTCAAATTTCTTTTCTACTGACGTCTGAAGCAATCCATTCCAAAAGGTTTCAAGAGACCACTTCCCACGAGTAGTTGAGTTGATGCAGTCAGTCTCTTAGACTAGAGCTCACGAACCTGAATACACATAGCCGAAGACAAAGAAACTTATACCATCGAAGTAGCAGATTAAGTCCGATAGCCAAAGAATAACCCCGATGTATACTTTTCTCTCCCCCTGAAGAAAGTGTATGAAGCTCAAGAACCCGAAGTACCCGAATGCCCAAAGAGAGAATAACCGATAACATTGAAGAAGCGGGCCGAATCACTGATTATCTCTGCGGAGGACAATCTCTGAGGATTTCATCTCCGGAATAAGTGATTATATCTGAATCACTGATTAAGCCCTCAAATGAAACAGCTGAGCGTCCCCAATGTACACAATCTCTCTCCCCTGATGATTGTGATAACATCAAAATCATCACACACTTGTGTACCTCTTTCATCTTCAGAAACTAACTCTTCCATCACTTCCCCCACATAGTTGGAATAAGAACACTAAATGCCTTGATGAGTAAAACCTTGAGTTTCTCTGCGGTCATGACATTTGTTTTCCCGGGATATCTTCAATCACTTAGAAGAATTAAGTTCATCAAGTTTACTCGCCATAAGTCAAACCTTGAGTTTCTCTGCGGTAATAACATTTGTCTTCCCGATATATCTTCAATTACGTTGAAGTATTAAGCTCATCAATGTTTACTCGCGTTTAGATGCGTGTCTCCTTCCCCCTTGCTGGTTTTGACACTTCAGAATCAGCAATATATTATCAGTCCAAATACTTGAAATTTGTTGAGAAGAACATCATTAGCTCAGATATATCTTGTGAGAATCAACTTGCTGAATAAACGATGTGAGCAAATCTAATTGAGGAATAACTTTGGCTTTTAGCTCTCCCCCAATTAGTGCTCTCCCCTAAACCGACAATCTTTATGATGAATGCTTGAATTAAGAAGAAGTCTTTAGGTAATCAAATGCAACTCGTCTTTAGTCTTCTAACATATAGCAGAAAATGTAGAATCGACTATAGACTCAAGCTTCTTCAAGATTGTCCAGTTGGGGAATAGATAGTTAACATCTTCAACACACACAAAAAAAGAATCCCACCAAAAAGCATCCCAATTAACTTACATCTTGCAAATCCCCTTAACTAAAATCCCTCCCAATCAAACAAGAACAAAAAGATGTTCATCAAGGAAATCAGCAATTAGGCCGCAACGAACACACAAGATGGTAACACCAAACTACCAATCACATCAAACAAGAACATAGAGATTGTTCGGAATCGTCATGTTGATGTATACATGAAGCATTAACCGGAAGTACTTTGTCGATAGACTCATCAATCCGAGTGAAGATGTCAACCAACGACTCTTAGAAGAAACTCCATGTAAAGATGACCCGATAAGAAGAAGCTCGGTTCTTACATGAGTTTGGAGCCGTTTGACCATTTATTCTCATATAACAATCAACCATGCAGAATTATCATACTTCTTCTCCCCCTCAAGAATTGCAGACGAAGTTGCCATTCTTGACTAAATAAGTGAAATCATCCAAATGTATTCTATTCACACTTCTCCCCCGCAAAATTAGCACATGATGTCGCCATCGTCCTTTTAGTAGAGCAAGTTGAATAAGAAAACAATCAATGGTAGCCCGGTTCACTAGATGACTGAAGCACATGGGAAAAATATGAAGCATGTTGATGAGAATGGTCATAATAAGAAGATTTCTCTTCTTCAGAAGATAAAGCGCACTGAAACATACACTTTTCTTTTCTTTAGAGAACGAGACATGAACTGTTGTGTTCATACGTCATAATGATGAAGTACGAGGCCTGAACTGATGTGAACAGACGTCATAAATCTCTCTCTTTACAATCTCTTGGCAAAACATGTAAATGTCACCATTATCATTCAGTAGGCTCTTTGTAGTGACAGCTGATGGAGATAACCCAATATGATGAATTTGACCCTGAAGTAAACTACCCCGAACTCGTAACTTAAACTTGCACATATGTAACAAAGAGCGGTGCCGATTTCCATTAGCATCTCTAAGTACTCTCTAAGTACTCTATACTCTTCAACCAACCAACCATCAAGTAATAGACGTACTTTACCTCTTGAAAATCCACAATTGAATGTGACATTGAGCACTACAACGTAACTCCTTAAAGTGATAGTTATTTTGAGATGATAAGATACCAATTCCCCCAAGTGGAAAAAAGAAAAGGAAAAAGTCACCCAACAATAACTAGATTTCCAAGTCTTCGTTTTTGATAATAAGCTCGAACAAGGATCATGAAGAATCTTCATCCATCCATCCCCGATACCTTCAGATACTAAGTACACTTGCCCGTGATATTTCACTTCAACCTCAAATAAACAATAGTGAATTAACTCCGTTGTCACATTTTCTTGGTTAAAAGCTCAAATCTAGCCTCCTTTGACGTTTTAAGTGAACTCTGATAATGGTTTTCATCCCGACCATGGTTAAATGCACATAACCCCGTAAAACCTTGTAGTAACCAAACTGCCATGACGAATATCCAAACACACATCCAATTCATGAAGTACACTCTTTTACCCCTTCTTCAAAACAGAAAATGTAGCACCAGAATCAAATAAGAGATCTCGAAATACACTTTCCTTTCTCCAAGATGGTTCCATCAATACGGGATTCAACTCTATGGTTTAAACCGAGAAATAGTTTCTTTCGCGGGATTTTACAAAACCAAGAATAAACCGTAAGATAGTTCCGGAAATGCACTTTACAATTACCAGGATGTTTCCACTGTCACGGGATTTTACAAGTCTATGATTTAAACCGAGAAATAGATTCTTTCGCGGGATTTTACAAAATCAAGACAAAACCGTAAACAATGTTAGCTTGAATGTGTAATGACAACTTTGGTTTCAGTGAATATATGTTTTAAGGGAAACATGTAGCGGTTCATCAACGATTTTTTCACCAACATCAATAACCATTAAACACTTTGGTAGACACACCATTCACGAATTCTGTAGGCTAAAGTTGTGACCTCCTGGAGAAGTAAACCCGATATGTCAAACTTGAACATGAAGTAAAATTCCCCAGATTTGTTACTTCAACTTGTACTAATCCTCGTGAACAAGAAACGGTGTACCCAATGTACAAAACCTCTTGACATTCTCAACTGAGTGAGACACCGAAGTGATAGCTACGTTGTGGGTTAAGCGAGAGAGAATCACAACCGTAACTAACTAGCCAAGTCTTTATCACACTCTATAAATGCCCAAACAAGTCGTCTTCGCGGAAGGGTAGAAAGAAAGAAGACAAAATAAGTAAACACGCCCGGAAAACCTTCACTTCACATCCAAATAAGAAATACCGTCCAAACAACCCCGTAGTCAACTCTTATCACTCATCATCAGTTTAAGCCATGACATAATATTTTTCGTGAAAATGTATAAACCAAAGTATCAAATAGCCTCACACAACGAATGTCATCAACACATCTCATAGCCCTAATCTCATTAGCAAAATTCAATATCCCAAAACATCGACAAATCTCATAGCACAAATAATCATCCGATCCAACAACCATTATGCTTGGTTCAATAAACATATTCAATATCACACGACTCGATCCAATTAAGCACAAAACTATTTGGTCCTTTTATCACAATACCATTCATGGATACCAAATAAAATTATATCCAAAATTTTTGTAATCAAAATTCGGATACAATCTGAAAGTACCAACCCTTGGTCCACCATACACGATCCATGTCCAAATTCATGAAAAGGTAATATCCAAATTAGATCAAACCCATTGTAGTAAACAACTCACTCGGCCCATGTATGATTAAGTAACAACGACCCAAATCCCATGTGGGAAGCCAAAGCCCACGATCAAATTAAGACACCAAAGCCCACGCTCCATATAATCAAACCCGATCCAAACTCACACCCATATTAGTAACCGGTTATATAATAGACTTTACCTAAAAATTAGGTCATAATCTCTTAAACCTAACCAAAAAAATACGCCTCCCACATATCTGCTCCATCAAATCTGCTCCATCAAACTATTATCACTCAATCTCAAGTCTATCTAAATCGATCACCATTCCTTAATCCGAAACCCAAACATACTAAAGAAACCCACCAATAGCTTTCTTGCAAGATCCTTTACGGCGTAGTATCAATAGAAACTTCTTCAAGATCATATTACAATGGTCTCAGGTAGGGTTTTATGTTTTCGTTTCTGATTTTTTAAGTCAATGAAAACAAAAGAGGTGATTAAAACCTATTTGTTTTAGTCATTCTTTATAATTCGAATATTATCATGAATTGATTGGTCGATGATGATACAAGGTTCAATTAAAACAATCTTGAAATATTTCAAAAAAAATATTGAAGCCAAACTGAGATCAATTAATTTTCTGTTTAAATAAGTCTTGTTAGAATGATATGGAAGATGGAGGATAGGATAGATTGGGATATGATTGTTGGAGTGATTGGATGTTGTTGGAATTCCTTCTCATGGTCTGTGGTCGATATGGTATATGATGTTTTTGTTGTCGAGAGTCTTGTTGTGGTCTCTTAAGTTTGCTCATAACATTTTCTTTATTAAAAAAACGAGGACACATGAGGTATTGGAACTGATGTCGTGTCATGGTATTTGGTATTGTTTTGTGGTCGAGGTCAGCAGTTGATTCTTCTTCTTCCTTTATGTCTAAGTCGCTAGGTCAAAGTCTTTGAGTCAAGTCGCTAGCTCAAAGGACTTGAGTCAACTCGCTAAGCCAAGTTGCTAAGCCAAGTTGCTACCATGAGTAAAGACTCATGGCAAGTCGCTAGATTTCCGTACGTCAAGTCGCTACAATTTTCTGTTAACAACTCGCTATAAAGAAGCAGTTTTGAACAACTCGCTAACAAGAATTTGACTTTTTCCGACCATTTTCCAACCACCTTCATAGCTACCCAGAAAAACTGCATAAAAAATTGCATCCTTTTTGCCCTGTTTGACCACGTGAAGATGACATATATTTGAGACCAAGTTTAAGACCACAAAAGTTGACTATTGATTCATATAATGGTACAAAAACATCTCAAAAGATGTTATATAAAAAAAAGAGTTTGGACATATATTATGACACAAAAACTGATGTATAACACTGAGTAAGCAAAAAAAACATAAGATGACCATTTGAACCAATATTAAGAAATTGTTAACACAATGAATAAGAGAAATATTTCAGGTCCGAAAAATATGTTAAAAACAGCTTCAAAACATGATACGAAAACCACACAAATCAACAACAACACAAAAACCTTGGCTCTGGTACCATTTGTAGGATCGATATATTATTGTGTTGATGATTCGGGTGGTCTTGGATGATCAAAATACATGTTTGCCATTAGAGAGAGAAAGTAGATAGAGAGGGTGTTCTTGCTAGAGACTTGGTTTACACAAAGGAAAGGTTAGATTGAATGAGAAGCACCACCCCTTCCATGGATGGAAGGGGTATTTATAGTTACACAATACACGACCTCCTATCAGCCTGTGGATCAGGTATACAGTGGATAAATACCCGTCCTTCCTCCACGGTGTTACACTAAACTATACTACGCTACAAACTAACTAATTAACTACTAAACAACGTAAATAACTACAAGTCTACGAGCTAACTTATGCTAGACAATAATTGGGGTGACCGACACTTTAACATGGAATTTCCAATTCCTAACACGGTGGCTTGTACGAAGCCTACCCAATTCGTCCAATGTATAAATACCCTCTTCATGTGTGGGAGAAGGTGTGGGAGTTTATTTTATGTTTAGACAATACATCTATTAGTGTATGTACCAGTTTTTACTTTCCACCTCTCTTTCTCTCTCTTTCTCTCCTCTCGTTCATCTCTCTCTCTCTAGAGTAGAAGCCTTGTTGATGTATGTTATATGATAGGAAATGGGTACCTACAATTAACATCAGAGCCATATGATGATATTGGGTTAGTTTGATTGTTTAGATAGTGTTTTGGTAGGTTTTTATACACGAAAATACAAAACCAGGTTTCACCGAGAACTTTCTTAGCTCAAATCTTAGATTTAACAGTTAAAAATGATAAAGGTTTGATTTTTATGTTAGTTTAGGTATTAACTTAGTAATCTATCAAAGTAAAAAACAAAAACAAACACAAAAGTATGAGTTTTTAGTGATTTCGAGTAAAAAAAGTTGGGAATTTTACTCGGTAACTTCAAATTTTGTAGGTGAATACAAAATTATTCGGTAGATTTAAATTTTGTAGGTGGTGACGTGGCATCTAGTAATTTAGTCGAAGTGGAGATTCCAGTAACTCGTGACATGGCACCTAGAAATTTCCTACGAGAACTTTTAGGTCATATGAGAACTTTACCTACGAAAACTTTTAAATTAGTGACGTGGCACCTAGTAATTTTCATCGAGAACTTTTGGGAATTATCGAGTAATTTAAACTTTTTTAAGCAAGAATCCTAACACCTAGAAAAGTCAACACCGAGTAATTACAGTCAACTACGAGAACTTTTCCTTCACCGAGTACTTTTCATAAACCTGTGAGAACTTTGGATAAGTTGGTAACCGAGAACTTTGACACCGAGAAAAGTTGTATAACACCGAGTAACTTGAACTTTTGAGGAAAAGGAACTTAACAACTTCAAATTTGAACCACCGAGAACTTTTCAGCCCACTGAGTACGTTTCATAAATCTACGAGAACTTTAATTCTTAAATCCCCGAGAAATTTTCTATGAGAACTTTGTGGAAAACCGAGAAATTTAGACTTAAGTTAACCAAGGATTTAACAATTTGAAAAAACAAATCACCGAGAAATTTGAAATCAAACAACAAGAACTTTGTGGTCAAATGCTCAAGGCCGAGAACTTTTCTTTTACCGTGAAATTTTCCATAGCTGAGAAATTTTTAAAAACCAAGAATTTTTATACACCCATATCAAATCATAGATTCAAATCAGATTTTCACATATCAACAATGGCAACTCGACAAAATATTTAAGCAGTCGGTACCAAAATCCGTTCTCCAATGCTCCTAAAAGGCAGATACGTTCAATGGTCTAGTTGTATGATTCATTATCTCAAGACTAAAAAAGACGGAAAACTTCTGCTAAAATCCATTTTGGAATGACCCTCAGCTACGAAAAATTCAAGAAGCAGGTGATCCATATGGCAACCCCCCCCCCCAAGTCCAACCTTATACCCGTTTGCAGACTGAAAAATGTTTTTCTGATGATGAAAAGAGACAAATTGAGGTTGAAGATCTTGCAATGCACCTCATCTTAGTTTGATAAGTTTACTTCAATTTCAGGAGAGTCAGTTGAGTCATACTACCAAAGGTTCTGCAAGCTAATGAATGGCTGTTGGGTTCGTTATTTTGAGTTGATAATGGCAAAACTAACAAGCTACAATATGACAAGAATGAAGCTTGAAGGATCTAAAGTGACAAAGGAGAAATCTTCAATTAAAAGAATATTACAGGATATGTTATATATGTAGGAAGATTTGTTTGTATTATTTGGTCTTATGCCTTTGTAACCCTAGTATCTCTAGTTTATAAAGAGATACAGGGAATATGTTTTAGTGTGTAAAACATGTGAACACCAAAGTGTGTGTGTGTGTGCTCTAAGGCAGGAGAACGCCTAGAGTATAATGTTAGTCGATTAGTTGGTTAGCCTCAAGGATCCATGATTCCTTCTTATAGATAGATAACATGTACTATCATTGATCAAGATAGTATTGGGGCTATTGGTTGTGTTTGTAATAGAGTAGAGATGATGACGAAGAAACCTTTTAGCAATAACATTGATGTTTTGATTTATTCCGCTGCGTATTATTGTTAAATGTTATTGTGATCCTAGATAAAGTCTAAACAACCTCGAGCATTGATTTTAACAGTTGGTATCAGAGAGGGTTGCTCTTGATATCTGGGATTTCGCAAGGTTTCTTGAAGAAGAAGAAAAAAATTCGAATCTGGAAAATTTTCGTAATGCTTCTGCAGGTCAGTTTTCAAGAGGCGATAGATTCTTCGTTAACTGTTGGATCTGGCTATAATTTTTACTGGAGGTTCTTGGTATACGAAGGAAGAATCTCACCAGAGGGATCTTCAATCGGAGGTCTCAGTTGTGAGATATTGGGTGTTGAAAACAGCTGCACAAGAAGATTTGGTATACGAATTTTTAGGGGTTTTCTTGAATTTTTAGGGTTTCCTAATTCCTTTTGTCAATTTGGTGTTGTAAATCGTCTAGGTTGTTAATATTCAACGTAAAATCCCTAGAACGATCTTCTTTGATGGTGAAGAAGCTGATTGACATTCACAAGAACCCTAATATGCTGTGAAAGAGAAGAAGACGTTGACATAGTCGAGACATGCTAACTAGAACGCACGCCAAAGAGGAAAATACATTGACAAAGTCAAGAAGTATTGGCAATACTCAAGCTAGTCAAAGGAGACTAGGAAATGACGACAACTATTTATGTAATATAAATAGGTTAATTT
Source organism: Chrysanthemum seticuspe (assembly GCA_019973895.1). Classification (NCBI taxonomy): domain Eukaryota; kingdom Viridiplantae; phylum Streptophyta; class Magnoliopsida; order Asterales; family Asteraceae; genus Chrysanthemum; species Chrysanthemum seticuspe. The sequence goes on from BPTQ01000007.1 coordinate 262,195,863, forward strand.
TCGGTAGTTTTCCCATAATCACAAACGTACATGTTTACAATAAAAGATAAGTTTCCATTTATCGCTTGATTAATGAAGGTTTCACAATTGTTACTCGTACTTAGACGAGTTTATAATAAAGTACGTCTTAAAGGTATACTATGTAGTATATTATAAATGACGCGTTCGTTTATTCAACGTTCCCAAACCATTACGACTTTAATAAATTGTCTTATCAAAATAATCAAGCTAACTTGTATTTATAAAACAAGAGATACTATCTTAATTAATAAGGCTTTATAATCAAATAAACCATATCCATCGACAATATATATCTAAATATCTCGTTATTAGTTAAAATGTAATAATTGAATATTTAGGCTTATCGCGAATCAAATATATTAAACTCACGTCGAGTCTAATATATTGTACTCGGTTAATTCAAAACGTTTAACAAAGTTCGACTTATAACCAATATAACTCGTTATCAAGTGTTATTCCAATTTTATAAACCGTAGTTGAACCTTATAAGTTATAACGTATACGAAATATCTGATATCAATTTATTAATCACATATTTAGTTCTTAAATGTTTATCACTCCGTTTTATAAATATTTATTCGTTGTTCGCTCAAGTCCAATATCGTTTATCATGATAGTTTTATCCCGTTATCGTTGTATAATTGATTCGTTACAAAGTCAAGTCGTTACGTATATATATATATATATATATATATATATATATATATATATATATATATAAAGGTTTGGGTTATTATGAAAAGTTTCTTAGAATGAAAAGAATGAGAAGGCATGTGGAGGTGACATGTGTCACCTTTGCCATATCATCATGCCACATCACCATACCCCCCATCCCCCCCCCGAAAAAAAATTTTTTCCCGCAAAACTTTTTTTTTCCTTAGACAAAATTTTTTTTCCCGCCAAAAATTTCCCGCCAAATTTTTTTTACTGCATCACTGTTATAAAGTTACTGCATCACAATCATGATTTTAGTGCATTAAGGTTATAAATTACTGTATCACAGTTATAAAGTTACTGCATCACAGTTATAAAGTTACTGCATCACAATCATGATTTTAGTGCATTAATGTTATAACCTTGATTTTAGTGCATCATAGTTGATGCACTTAACTATTAACTATGATGCAGTAACTTATAATAAAGATGCACCAAAACTTATTAGTGCATTAAGGTTATAAGTTACTGCGTCACAATTATGATTTTAGTGCATTAAGGTTATAAATTACAGCATCACAGTTATAAAGTTATTGCATCACAATCATGATTTTAGTGCATTTAAGGTTATAACATTGATTTTAGTGCATCATAGTTTATGCACTGAACTATTAACTATGATGCAGTAACTTATAATAAAGATGCACCAAAACTTATTAGTGCATTAAGGTTATAAGTTACTGCATCACGGTTATAAATTTACTGCATCATAATCATGATTTTAGTGCATTAAGGTTATAAATTACTGCATCACAATTATAATTGTGATGCAGTATTTTTATAACTGTGATGGAGTAACAAATTTTGGCGGGAAATTTTTGGCGGGAATTTTTTTTTGCCTAAAAAAAAATATTTTTTTTGGCGGGAAATTTTTTTTTTGCAGGGTGGGGGGGGGGTTGGGGGTGGGTGGGTGGGTGGGGGTGGGGGTGGGGTGACACATGTCACATGACATGGCATGGTGATGTGGCAAAGCTGACACATGTCACCTCCACACGCCTTCTCATTTTTTTCATTATAAGAAACTTTTCAATTTAACCCTACCATATATATATATATAGTTAACCAATGGTCGTATTACAATTTCACCACTGATCTATACCATTAACCGTTTATTAGTTTCGATATTCCTTATTAGCAACCATTTACGGCTTATAAAACAATTGTCGAGTCTTAATAGAATTGAACCCGCAACTCAAGTCGACTTATACCATGATTAATTAACATATTAAGACCCGACAACCCAAAGTTTGACCATCCGGGTCAAACCTGAGACCAATGACAATCCCAAGTCAAACATCATTCATGACATATTTATACGGGTTCTCAAATGAGACCTAGCAAACAAAGAGGGATACGCGACTCAATATTAAGACTCGTGACCCTAGTCACATCTTGAACTCGATCCGAGACAACTTAACAGTAACAATAATATTATCAATGTCAACCCAAATCGACTTGTACTCTAACTGATCCAACACATACAACCATGGGTCATTAGACCCGACCCGTGACTGACCCATTAAGCTTGACTCGGCTGAGTTCATTGACCTGACTTATTGAGTCCATCCGACTCACTAAGTCAACTCAAGAACCAAAATAGAAATATCAAACACCCACTTTAACCAAACGTTTTACCACGAAAAATATGTCCAAACCGCTCCTATTCTCGTTCTAACAGATGTTACCACACGAAAAAAATAATAAACTTGTTTTCCAGATTTATAACTATAAAATTTATACCGCATCACGTCTTCATTTAAACACCACATGAATCAATTCTTAAAACGTTTATAAATCTTGTTTTAACACTTTTATCCATGAACATCAACACTAATATATACTTATATAAACGGTAAAACGTAAAAAGACAATATAAAATGGAACGGTTGTGTTTTACCGAGAGAAGGAGAGTCGTTGGTGGTGTCTTTCACGAGTACAACTCATGACCAAGCCAAACTAAAACCCTTTTAAAAACGTCTACCACATGAAACCCTAATGTCCGAAACTTAAAACGTAGATCTAGGGAGCGTGTTTGAGTTTTAAGGCGCGTGTGTTACATAAACGGGGTCACAAGAACCCGATCTATCATTTAGGAGGGGCGGTGTTGTTAGTGGTGGTGGCTGGACTTTGGCCGGACGGCGGTGACGGCGCCGGAACCCTAGGGGGTAGCCGAAATCTTAAAGAGAGGTAGGAGAGGGTTTGTGTGTGTTTTAAGAGAGAGAAAGAAATGCGTAAAATGAGAGAGTGTGGGAAGGAGTGGGGTATTTATACTCCTGGAGGGACCAGTTGTGTAAATTTTCCAAAGAGGGAGGGTGGCGGATGGAACTACCACAGGGACTAAACTTGTAATTTTTGGTTATCTTTTGTAGTTTAATGATTCGGGACTCGTTTGGACTAGCAAACGATGGATTCGTGACCCAGGAATTACGCCAACATTCTCAGAATAATATTTCGATAAAAATGATTATAAATACGACTCATATCTCAAATTAGAGGGAAAGATCACTTTAATCGAGGAAATTACGGGTTGTCACACTCATGACTAGAGCAACATCAACCAAATCTTGGTTATGGCATCGTTATTTATCCCATCTCAACTTCAAAACCATAAATTAACTTGCCAAATATAACATGGTCATTGGTCTTCCAAATTCAAATACACTAAGGGTGCATTTGGTTCAGATTTTTTAAATCATGAGTTTTTTTAATTTTGTGAGCTTTTAAATTAAAGAGTTTTAAAAACTTGATATTAGAAACACATTAATGTGTTTGGTTTGCAGAAAAAGAGAAAAAAGTCACATATGTTTAATAGTAAATGACAACAATACCCTTTGAACCATGTTAATCAAGTGTCCCCACATACATATATTAAGGGGTATTAATGTCTTTTTGAATCATGTCCCCTGGTATGTGCGAAAACACATACCTTTTCTTGATCAAAACAAGCCCAAAATAAACAGAAATCAGTTAATAATGCTCAAAATTTGTATATTTCTTGAGTTTGTGCATGTGCAGGTCCGGATATCTCAAAACAAACAAAGAAAGACAAATCAGACAAAAACCAAGCACGAGAAGGAAGAGAGTGCAAAAGCTGAAGCCGGGAAATCAAATTGAGTGAATTTGAAGATTTGAATGCTCAAGGGATGATTTTTGGAAGCTTGAATCATATTTTGAGAAATTACAGAATCAGTCCTCCAACTTTGGCAAATTGATAAAGTCTACCCTGGAAATATCAAAATGTCAATTTTAGTCCCTCATCTTTCCCAAATTTACAAAATATACTCTTATTTCCCAATCACCCCAAAATACCCTCCCACTTTCCCTAATTACACTTTACACCCTTTTAAGTAAAATATAAAACACTTTTAATCCTAAATAAAAGTGAAAGTCCAAAATCCTTTTAACCTTTCACAAAACCTGACCTGACCCCTTTACCTTGTGAACCTTTCCACATCCGAACCCCACTAAGACCCGTGACCCTTCCCATTTACCCCAGTCAACAAAATATTCAAACAAGGATAAAATAATCCCCTTCCCAGAATACGTGCCCAAAAGAGTTACTGTATATCTTCTTCATCCAATCCATTTACCCGTACAAATTCACAGCAATTAAGGGCAAATTCGTACATTCTCTGACAAAAGGAATGCCACCATGGAAATCCGTGTGCCAAGGTGTGCTATGATTGGTGGAAAGGATGTCATCAGTTTGATCCAAGGGCCAATAATGAAAATGTATTGCTAGGATTGCCAAATCAGCACAATCAATGGTTGAGATGGACTTAAACAAGCACAAATCAAGTTTCCTGAAGCTTCCCAAGCCCTCAAGCTCGGATATAAAAAGACCCAATTTCCTCACATAGTGATGAAGTAGTTGTAGGTGTTTTAGTGTGTGTATTCCTTTTAATTAAGTGTTTTTTTAAAGCTTTCAATTAGTTTTGTAATCCTGATTTCAGTATTGTACTCAATTTTCATTTATAAGAATTTTACTCTAATTTTGCATTTCTATCTTAATCTCATATTTCTGTCTTTTATCTTCTAATATTGTTGTCAAGCTTCATTTATTTAAATTTTAGCTTATTCTCTATAAAAATTAGCTTATTACTGTTTTTCAAATCAAAAATCAAAAATCAAAAAAATACTAAAAAATTAGAAAAATCCTTGAAAAATCAAAAATATTATCAAATAATTATTCAAGCTTCAATAAGCTTCATAATCTTTTTACATAAGCTTATATCTGCTTTATATCTTATTATAAGCTTTACTAAGTTTCCAAATCAGTTTACACACAAAATCACCAAAAATCAGTAAAAAATAATCAAAAATACCTTTGCTAATTGTAGAAAGCATGGAAGTGGTCGTAAGGGATTGGCCAGATGGACTTATACTAGCTTAATCTCTGATTAAGCTAGAGCTTGTAGCTGCCATTAAGTTGGAACCTCTGTTTAGCTGAGGTGAAAGTAAGTGTAATCTCCATTTTAGCTTAAAAATTGCATTATTAGCTTAGAGTAGTGTAGATCTGTTGGTTATAGCTTGTTACTATTTGATTAGCTTATTTGAATCCTATCTGAGCTTATTTGATTGAATTTAGCAATAGTATAGCTTATCTCATCATTTATAATTCATCTGTGCACTAATCTGCTTGATTTTATCATCTATCAGTTCTAATGGATTAGTTGTGTTAGAGTGGTTAAAATTGCATCTTATAGTCTTAATTTAGTGATTGGATTCTGATTTAAGCTTGGTTCAAGTTTTTGAAGCTTTGTAGCTTCTCAAATTTGCATAACAGTTGAGTTAAGTAGTGTTTAGGATAACTAGCTTATTAGAGTTTGGGATAACTAGCTTATTAGAGTTAGGAATTGGAACTAGGTGTTAGAATAGATTGATTTAGTCATTTTAAGGATAGTATAGATTAGTTAGGACATAAAATTGCATTGTCATTACTTAAAAAGTCAAAATTAGCTTAAATCTCATTTTACTTTTTAACAGTTAGTATAGTAGTTTGCATAAGCTATTACTTAGGTCTAAATTGAGATAACGTAGCTTAAATAGGTCTTATTTCATCTTATTATAACATCTAGATTCATTTAGATTCAATCAAACTTCACTTTTGTCAAATCTCTAGTTTTCTCAAAAAAAGTCAAAATCACAAAACAGTTTCAAATTGCTTGACTTTTGGATTTTTAATTAGTTCATTACTAGTCCAATTTAGTTGCAATTTTAAAATTCTAGTATTAGCTTGGTGGTTTATAACCTAGTATTTTTGAAATAATTTTTATAATTTTCTAATCAAGTTTTTAAAGGGCTTTAAGTAGACTGTTTTCAAATTAGGTGTCCTGCATCAGGACACATCAAGGCTAAAAAGCTCTTTTCAAAAGCTCCTCAGAAGCTCTCTTTAGTTTCTTTTAAGCTCAATTTTGGTTTATAAGGTCTCAACCAGTCAATCTAGAGGTCCTAATTTGAATTTTGCAAAAAGCTCTTGATTTCAAGCTTCTAGAGAAGCTAAAAGTTGGGTACCTAGGCTGTTTGGGCATCAGTTGCACATAAGTGCTTATTCAATTTTAGAAGCTCTTAATCTGCTTAAAGTTTGCTTAATATATTCTGATTAGCTTAGTTTTAGACCTTTTAATTCATTTCCTAGCTTCCTTAAGTCTTTCATTAGTTTAAGTAGCTTTTTGTTCTAAAACAGTTTCCTTAGCTTTTTTTTTACCCTTTTTCCAGCTTTTTTTCTTGAAGTTTTGAAGTTTCAAAAAATATTTCAGCTTATCTAAGCTTGTTTCAAAGTTTGGCATAAATAGAATTTTCAAAAAAAATAAGCAAAAAGGGAGGCAGGGAGTTCCTTTATATACTTTTTAGTTTAGTAAGCTTAAAACTGCTTATTTGCTTTTTAACAGCTTATTGCAAATTGATTTTCCAGCTTTAGGATTTTTCATAGATTAGTTTTATAATAAAGTATATTTAGAATAAAGTTGAGAATTTTTCAGTTAATTTTTATATTTTTAATCATTTAATTTCTAAATTTTAGTTTTAAATTCATAATAAATAAATAAAAAGTCAAAACAATATTCCGCTTTTTTCCAAAATTTTCTTTTGTCGTATTCTTCGTAGGAAAATTAGTTTTACATATCTAGAGTCATTTTTCCTTAATTTTTACTTTTAGGCTCGGGATTTTTCCCATGTGTGAACGTTTTAAGTTTTAATTGCATTTTAGGCACCCGTAGTTTAGAATTAGCATTTTACTTGCATATTTAGTTATTTTAGCTATTATTTGTATAATTTAGCTTAATTCCCCATAATTTGCCCAAATTCACTATTCAAATCCCAAATAACGCGACGTGAGTTTAAAACTCCATTCATCCTTCGCTAGGAACGATCCGGGGACTCAAAGCTAATACGTTTGAGTTTCCCTATACTATAATTGGTTTCCCTAAATCATCCCCACAAACATTTAAATGCATCCAATATGTGATGTCTTTAAAATGCCTCTACTTTATAGGACCCACTAAATATAAAACAACCCATTTTTAAGTACCAAACACGATTTTTATGCATACTAAAATTCAAATGCTCCCAAACCCCACCAAACTCGGTCAACCAAACAACACCTAAAGATCGATTATGTCCATCCTATGAACAATGAAAGAGCAAACAAGCAGCATACAAACCCAAACCCGAACCAAGCATTGCATAAAGGTTGCATGTGTTTCATATGGACTTATGTGGCCCAATGAGAGTAGAAATCATAAATGGAAAAAGGTATATTCTGGTAATCGTTGATGACTATTCCAGATATACTTGGGTAAAATTTCTAAGGACAAAAGATGAAGCACCATGGATTATTATCACATTCTTGAAGCAGATACAAGTCTGACTTCGCGTAACAGTAAGAATTATCAGAATGGACAACGAAACAGAGTTCACAAATCAACAATTGAATTCATATTTTAAAGATGTCAGCATTACTCAACAAACGTCGATCGTGAGAACCCCTCAATATAATGGAGTCTTTGAAAGACATAATCGAACATTGGTAGAAGCTGCATGAACAACGTTGATATTTTCAAGTGCACCATTGTTTCTCTGGGCTGATGTTGTTGCTATTGGATGTTTTATTTAGAACTGTTACCTAATCCATACTTGATACAACAAAACACCATATGAACTCGTCAACAACAAAAAACTTGATATCTCATACTTACACATATTAGGAGCTTTATGATATCCAATGAACAACATAGAGGATCGAGGGAAGCTGAAAGCAAAGGGTGATATTGGTATTTTTACTGGATACATAGATAACTCGAAGGCTTACAGGGTTTATAATAGAAGGACCAAAAAGATCATGAAGACGTTGAACATAAAGTTTGATGAACTGATCTGCCATGGCTTCTGAAAGACTTAGTTTAGAACCCATGCTTAATCCGATGGCTTTTAATCAATCAGTTTAGAACCCGCACTTAACCCACAGACTTTTGACAAGATCTGAAAAGATCAAACCACTTGGAGTACTTAATTACGTAGACAAAGGGAATTTGGATTTAACGTTCTTTCCCGTTACTCCACATAATATTACTTTAACCCATGAGTCCCAATCGTGCCCAAACTGTATACAAAAGATATGACTCGACTTAGCAACCATGCAAGTAGCTAGATAATTGAACTAAGGGTTTACTAATGATAACAATAATGCACTAAAGATGAGTGCATACAAGGTAGGCTAAGGCGATTTGGGTGTAACATTTGGGGGTGGATTGTAAACAATGCTCTTCGTTGATATTTTGGAAAACCGAAACATCATGAGAACCGCGAAAAGGATAGGCCTTGAGGGGTTAACTAGGGGTATCGTGTACTAAAGATGAGTACATCGCAAGGGTGTGGGGAAAATTACTCAACCGATGTGAGTAATTATATTACAGGTTTAAAACAAGGGTTATCCTAATGCCTCTTATCCATTTAGTTAATCCTAACTACACGAATGTAGTCTCACTAGCGATCTTGGAATGCATCACAAAACAAGTTTTATAATGTATTATACTACCGGTAGACTCACTAAGCATTAAAGATGAATGCTTTTATTCCTAAAGAACTAGGGGCGAACCTCACATTTTTGGGGTGGAATTTGAGTGGTAAACGGTTTTTGTGCTAGTCATATAATTCCTATCCATGAGACGCTTTAATAAGACTAAAATTTAACTCGTAAAGGTCATGAAAAATGTTAAATTTGGTGTTAAAATTGCCCTAACAAATATTTCTCATAGTTTATTACACAATTTACCAAGGACAAGACAAAAATCAAATGAGTGAATAGTTTCTAAGTTCCCGTTTTATTCTCCCTCCCTACACTTAAACTGAACATTGGCCCCAATGTTTTGCGAAAGTATCGAAGTTATGATAAAGGAAGGTGAGTTAAAAGAGAAAGAAACTAGTACTCCCCTGATTAGCTCGATAGGATATGTATGAAGTTGCGGTTAAATCCTCCTCCAGGAAGAATGAATAAGTAGTAAGTGCTTCCAACATGTGTTTCTTCTTCTTGTCTAATATAACCTGGACACTAATAAGAAAACAAAACCAAACCTCGCGTAAAATCAGTAGTAGAACTACATATGAAACAAAACTAAACTAGAAAGCGAGTAAGATATAAGGCTTGTAGAATGGATGTTTGCAGTTTTTTGGAAAATTAAGAATTAGGAATTTCAAAAAATTACAAGTTACACAGAAAACATAACTGATATTCTGTTTCTACATTGCCTGACGTCGTTAGGTGTTAATCTTGACGCCGTCAGGTTTCCTGACAGAAAGTGGTCTGGTGCGTTTTTCATGAAAAATTCTAGGAAATTTACCTCATTAAAACCTGAAAAAATTTCTACAAAACATCAATTATGACTCGATACAAGTATTTGACTCTAACAAACACACAAATATGTACAATTTCAATTATTGTTAACCTCATGTTCATGTTCTTAAAAACATATGTGATCTTCCTTACACTTATCTTTTTGTAAAATACCTTTATATGCAATTAAGACGAAGTTAAAAATAAAATAAAGCATTTTTACAAAGTCTAACATGAGAATAAACAACAATGAAAAAGATATATAAACACACAATAAAATTTAAAAACAAACAAGCAAAAAAATAAGCATGAGTTGCCTCTCACGAAGCGCTTTTCTTTATTTATGAGTCTTGTAGGTAGACTCGAAGTCGTGCCCCTACGTCCCGCATATCTTAATTGCCCATTCGAATGATTTGACTCTTCTTTCATCACGAATATATTCAGGGCCTAGCTTTAGACAAGCGGTGTAGTAAACCTTATCCTTACAGTCATCCTCAAAATCCGGAATATTATCCACATCTAACTCTTCAATGCCCTTAAACTTTTTATTTTTGTAAGGCATCACATATTTAACACATTCGGTTCCATTTGAGAACCTGACTATTCCTTCCTCATGATCGTAAATCATCATGGATTCCTCAATAAATGGTTTTCCAAGTATTACATCCCCTAAGAATCCATCAATTATGCCTCTAACATCTTCCAAGATCATGAAATCACACCTATATGTGAAATTACCTACAAAGACATGCAATCCTCTAGCTCTCCCAACAAAGTTGCTTAATTTCTTAGGGTAAAAGGGATCCTTCCTAGGTCCTAGCTTTTCACTCAGGATCCAATTATAATATAGCCTAGATATTATGTTCATATGAGCCTTACAGTCAATGTAAGTGTGATCCCTATATAAGTAGCCAACAATCATGCACGGTATCTTAATGTTCCTATGGTCACCCTTTTCTATGCATGGGTCGAAAGGTGGTCGCGGGTTATTAACTACGTTATAATAATAGGCGATTTCTTTTCCATTGGGGTATGACTCAAAATACTCATTAAGTTCCTCTTCCTCATTACCCTCCATAATTTCAAGTACCATATAATCTCCTTCCTTAAGCTCTTCATCCGAATCAACACTCATAGTGGAATTTCTATCTAATGTACTGGTTGTTTCTTCAAGTTCTTTCTAGAGTGCATTTTCAATTATCCTATTCAATTTCCTAAGTTCCTCCATTTCACTATAGATGCGAGCGCGGAGTTGGTTGGCATAGGTTCTGTTGGATCGATGTACTCTAACCAAACTAACTTATATAGCTTGTAAGGGTTTAATAACCTCTGATAAATCCTAAGTTACTAACAATGAAACACTGAACTAACTCTATCAAGTATGCGGAATTTACTTAACAAAGCTAAGAAGAATTAACTTTTAACTTCAACGATCTTATTAATACTTAGAACCTTCTTGTTATACAGATTCTTTAACAACTCTAAAACTCTAATATCGTAGTCTCTAAGACTCTAAAACGCATAATATCTAATGCCAACCTAGGGGTCCTTTTATAGGCTTAAGGATAACCCTAGTCGGTTTACAATTACAAACCTTGTACGACAAGTAATACTAAACTAATATAAGAACATTCTAGAATTACAAGATAATCCTTAACGATTTTGCATATCAGTCCTTTAAAGCATGCAATACTTTGATGAATCGAGCAGTACTTTAACTTTATACTTTAGCAGTACTTTGACTCCTTCAGCACTTTGACTTTCTATATCCCAACAATCCTCCCCTAACTTGAATTCTACTTGCTTGATTTCAAGTTCCTTTGTATATTAAACTTTAACATCTTTGTCTTCAAAGAGAGATTGTGGCTTTATCTTCAAATTTTGTCTTTGTAGTTCTTGTGCTTATATCATCATCATCAAAGTAGTCTTTATCAGTAATTCTTTTCAGCAATAATCAGCAAGCTCCATCTTCTCAACAACATATGACAAATTGTACATCAGTTCATTTAAGTTTCAGTCTATTCTCATCACTTCCAGGTGTGTAAACTCCTGTGAGAGGCGAATCATTGAAATTTAATGGATTTTGATGTCTCTTTACCAAAGCCATTAACTCTGGAGTAGCCAAATGTTTAGGTGTGTAAGACCATGGTACATTGATAACCATATGATTTTTAGCAAATCATCAGCTATCAACAGATTTGATTTGTCTTTACCAAAAGCTGTACCCTTTTGGACTAGTTAGTTCTTGCAACCATGGTGAACTAATTACCATATAAATGGTTTTTCCACAGCCTTTACCACAAGCCATTTTTCTTGTGGGCTAGCCAACTCTTTACATTGCTGATATGGTGAGTTGATTAACATACAACTTATTAGCAAGTTGTCAACTATATAACGGATTTGAGATATCTTTACCAGAGCCGTTTGCTCATGGATTAGCCAGTTCTTTTGTTAAACATGGTGAACTGATAACCTATTGTTATAACCATCTCAAAAACCATTGTTTCTTTTATCTTTTGTTTCAAAATATTCTTTACTTAACAAAAGTTTTTCTTTCAAAAACATTTAGTGGTTTATACCGCAAGCAGTAATTTGATTAAAGTACTGTTTGTACAGCAGTACGTTGAATAAAGTACTTACTTTTCAAAAATTTATACAATTAAACATCATACCAGTACTTATGCTTCATCCTCAGCCATAGTTGTCCATCTGATATATAATTCGATTACCATCAGGGCTGTTTCATTCTCTTCCTCAACTTCCATTCCATGATCCAGCATCCTTCTCATGAGATCTCTTGTCAAAGGATATCTTCTTTCAGCTAGCATGTGGATCATAGTTCCATCTTCCAATTCTAAAGCATGAACTCCTGATTCTTCAAAACATCTCCAGCTTGTAATTTCCCAGTTTTCTTGATTTTTCCAGAGTTCATCATTGCTTGTTTCCTCAGTTTCGAAGATAGTTGTCAGATCTCCTAGTAATACTAACCCAACTCCACTTGATGGAATATGTTCAAAGTATTCTTGGACTAGTTGATATAGTTGAAACAGATCTGCTCTATCAATAATATTCAGTCTATCCCATAGTAAATTGAATACTCTGAAACTTTCATCCTCCCTATGGAACATCAAATAATCTCCATCTTTTGACTTTACAACTTTAAAAGTGGTTATCTTTGTCTTCTTTACTGCAACATCTTTGGATTTAGGATTCTCAAAGTCTACAACTCTAATGTAATTCCTCAGTTCATCAACTGTATCAGACCTTAGCTCAATCTTCTTTGATTTCTGTTCAACTTCAGTTGTCCTTTTTCTTTTTAAGCTTCTTTTACTGAAATCCTCCTTGTGCGTATCATCCTTGAAAGAAATAATACTCTCAACTTGCTTCTGATAAGCTTCTCTGACAGCATTATACAAGTCTTTCATCTCCAAGTAATTCAGCTTATGTAATCCAGTGTATCCTTGACCCTTTAAATATGCCATCATGGCATTTCTTTCTTTAGCCTTACTCATTGGTCTTTATTGTATAACACCTTCAGGTTTTTCCACTGGTTGAACAATTTCATCATCAAACTTAGCCTATAGCTCCCTAGCAGCTTCTTCATTCTTAGCCACTTCAATGGCTCTTAACTCTGCTAAAGTTAGCTTCTTTTTCTTCTTTGTTTCCACTAGTTTACCTTTACCTTTATCTTTTGGATCTAAAATAGGTTGAGAAGCTTGTGGTTGTTCTTAAGAAACTCCTGGAATGCTAACACCCTTTGGTCTTGATAAGTTGTGCAATATCTCAGCTACAGTTTCATCATCACTTGCAGTGTGTACTACTTTTGGTGTAACAGCTTCCTCTTCTTGTAGAGTTGTTGAAGGACCAGCTTCTTCATCAAAATTCAAAGTTCTTGGTGTAATCAGTTCTTGTCTATGAGTTTCTTGAAGACCAGTACTTTGATCAGTAGCACCTTGATCATCAGTACTTTGAACAACAGTTCTTTGAACTCCAGTTCTTTCAGACTCTGTACTTTCAATATTGACCTGTGCTTCAGTACTTTGAGGTTCATCTTCTTTTTCTTCATAAAATTTAGCATCTTCTTTCAAATTCTCTTGCTCTAAATTCCTCCCTAATTGGATTGAAGATTGTTGGTGAACCTTTGTGCTTGTAGAAGCCTTCTTAAAATGCTTTCTTTTCTTTTTTTCAGCCTTGACTCATAATCTGTGATGTTTTACTAAAGGCCAGATAGACTTCTTAAGTCTTCTAAACTTGGTCTTCAACTGGGCTATCTGTGCAGCTTGAGCCTCAGTTGTCTTCTTTAATCTTACTAGCTCCCTTGTCAGAACATAATTATCCAGCACTAAGCCTTCAGGGGGTATATCAGCTGCATCTCCTTCAGAGGATGATGATGGAATAGGGATATCTGGTTCTGACTCAATAGGTGGAGTATCATGGTGAGATGAGGTAGGTGAAACTGCAATACCTTCGTTTACATCATTACCTTGAGAAGCAGTTCCTTGAGATGCATTACCTTGAGAAGCAGTACCTTGAGGTGAAGAAGTACCTTCTCTTTCATCACTAGATGCAGCCTCATCTCTAATTGCTTGAACAATCTCCATCATTGAAGTAGTCAAGGGAGTGTTCCTTCCAGTAAACAAATCACTGTTCCTAGCCATAAAAGTGAAAATCTTGGCAGGTTGTACCACAACAGGTAATAAGCTCGAAGGCTTTGGTACATCATGAAGTTGTTTATTCAAGAAGACTTGAATAAATCTTGGATACATCAACCAGCGTGATCCATGAGAAATGTGAGATAGCATCCCATCTAGAATCAGCCTTGAAAAATTAAAGATACGATTTGTATCCAATCCCACCAAAATAGATGCTATATTGGATCCAAAGTGCTCCCGTGAAGTACTTTTAGAACTGATACAATGAAGTAGGACATGAACCAAGTACTTCCAATGTGGACTAAATAAGGGCTTCTTGAATGTCGCTTCTGTTAAAGACCCTTCATATCCAATGTCACGCAACGTATCCTAAAGAAGTTGTTTATGAAATCGAATAGCTCCTTCTGCATCATCAAATAATAAGTCTTCACGAATTGATGCTTCAGTAACTTTCACAAGCCTTCCAGCAACTTTAGCTTGTATTTACGAATCATCATTCTCCATGTGAGTCCTAGCAGTTGCCCAAAACTATTGAATCCAGGGCTCAATGACATCTGGTTCAACCAAAAGTGCATAACTAATTGGAGACCCCGTGAGAAAATCAATGATGTCATGGAATGCGACATTAGCTTCAGTTTTATCCAAATTTGCCACCATGTTATGTTTAGAAATGGTGTTTCGGTTCGCCATTGATGGTTGTATAAGTGATTGATTCGATGAATAAGTAATTGTGAGAGAGAGAGAAATATGGAAAAGATTGATAAGAATAAAGATTAGAGGGAAAATCAAAAAGTAGTTATTTATAGGTAGAATTTGAAAAATCACAGCCCATAATAACAACGTTATCGTTATTTGATTTTTACCCCTCTTTTTGACCGTTGGAACAGTACGTTGATAAGACAAGCAGTGCTTTCCACGTGTACAGTATTTTCCAGAGCAGTACTTTCAGTGCAGTACTTTCATATGACTAAACAGCAGTACTTTTCCATCCTCTTCTCTATAATGACAAAAACTCCAAATAGGCATTTTATTGCCTCCCCTTAAGCAAAGCACATGACTGTCTAACTAACTAATCAGTCCTCCCCTTAAATGTAGCTTTAGTAATTAATCATTCCAATGCTCACCACCAAGTGATTGAATCGTGAAACATCAAATCCTTTGGTGAGAAAATCAGCTTCATTATCATCTGTGTGAACCTTGACAACATTAGTGAGTCTATGCTCATAACAATCTCTGATGAAGTGATGCCTAATTTGAATGTACTTGGTCTTGGAGTGATAAACAATATTCTTCACAATGCAAATTGTACTCTCATTATAAATGTTGATAGGAGTATTCTTGAAGTTGAACTCATAATCCAAGAGTTGATTCTGCATCCACAAAACTTGTCCATAACAGCTTGCAGCAGCCACATATTCTGCTTCAGTAGATGATGTTGCTGCTATAGTTTGCTTCTTACACTGCCATATCTTCTTCCAAGATATTGGCATCCTCCAGTGGTTGATCTTCTATCATAGTTGTCACCTGCATAATCACTATCTGAAAAAGCTTCCATGTGAAAAGGTGAATCCTTTGGATACCACAACCCCAACTTAGGTTGTTGTTTCAAATAACTAAAAATTCTCTTCACTACATTCATATGGGAGACCTTAGGTGAGACTTGATATCTTTCTGATTTTCTTGATCTTCTAAAAATTCAACATGAAGACAATCTTGAACCTTTTCGGTAACCCTGTTATACACTCTAAATCCTTTGCTATTGGTGCAGTACCCCAATAAGTATCCTTCTTTTGACTTGCCATCAAATTTGCCCAAATTATCAATTGTGTTGAGAATAGTCAGAGGGCATCCAAAAGGTTTCATAAAACGAATGTTGGGTTTGTTTCCCATCAGCAACTCATAAGGTGTCTTCATCTGAGGTTTGGTGACTGATACTCGATTAAGCACATAGCAAGCAGTACTTACAGCTTCAGCCCAAAATTGAATAGGTAGTAATGAATCTGCAAACATTGTTCTGGCTGCTTCAATCAAAGTTCTGTTCTTTCTTTCTGCAACACCATTCAGCTGTGGAGTTCTAGCAATACTAAACTCCCTCTTGATTCCTTTCTTAGCACAAAACTCATCCATAAGCTTGTTCTTGAATTCAGTCCCATTATCACATCTAATACCTCTTACTTTGAGTCTTAGTTGATTTTCAAGGGCTATTATAAGATCATGAATAGCATCAAAGGTGTCATCTTTAAATCCCAAGAAAAAGACCCAAATAAATCTACTGCAATCCTCTGTCACAACCAGACAGTACTTCTTCTTGTTTAGACTAGCAACAGAAACATGTCCAAACAAATCCATGTGCAGCAACTCCAAAGGTTCTCTAATAGTTCTTTCCTCAAGCTTCTTGCATGAAGCTTTGTGTTGTTTACCCTTCTTGCACGCCAAACATGAGTGATCATTCTTGTAAGTCTTGGAAGGTAAACCTCTAACTAAATTTCCTTTGACCAATTTGTTGATATTCTTGAAATTTACATGGCACAATCTTCTATGCCACTGATGTGCTTCTTCAAGTGTTGCCTTTGCTACTAAACATGTTGCTCTTCCAGAAATGTGAAGACTCTTCATATCCAGACTGTACACATCATTGGTTCTTGGTACTCTCAGTATTACCAAGTTATCATCAAGAATCTTGAACTCAGGGGAAAGAATGAGACATTCTGTGTCAGTGAATAACACAGGGTGCTTCTTATCACAGATCTGAGAGACTGACAAAAGGTTGAACTTGAGCTCCTTCACATATCCAACATTCTCAAAATCTATGCTTCATGCCTTAATAGTTCCTTTGCATGTAATTCTTCCTCCACTAGCATCATTCCCAAATGCAACTCTTCCTCCACAATAGGATCTAAAATCTGACAGAATATCTTTGTCTCTTGTCATGCTTCCAGAGCAACCACTATCCACTATTAAATGATCTTTAAGCTCCTCTTTTGGGTTGCCCTGTACAAAGATAAAGAGTTAGTTAATTTTAGGAACCCAAGCAATTACTGACTTGTGTTCCCCTTGTGGAGTTACATACTTAAATTCTTTAAGTATGTAATTTCCACTGTCTTTAAGCACATGATCAATTATCTTTGGTTGTTCCAAAACTTGTGTTGGTTTTTCAATAAAAATCTCTTTTTCATCCAAGTTTTCTTTATTATT
The DNA here is from genome assembly GCA_019973895.1 of Chrysanthemum seticuspe. NCBI lineage: Eukaryota > Viridiplantae > Streptophyta > Magnoliopsida > Asterales > Asteraceae > Chrysanthemum > Chrysanthemum seticuspe. The sequence goes on from BPTQ01000007.1 coordinate 262,213,275, forward strand.
TTCAACAAAAATCTCTGTTTCACTCTCACTTGCTGAAAGTATTGTTTGTTCCCTATCAGTACTTTCCTTCTTAACCCATTTGGTTTTAACTTCTGGTGTAGAGTCCCTTGATCTAGCTACTTTTTTTGAGTTGTAACGCCTTCTAGATTGATAGTAATTAGATCTCCTAGGGTTCCTATTCCAAAAAGTGTTTGGTGAAAACTGAGCAGTACTTTGAGAAGGTACTGTTTTTGGCTTAACAGTACCTTGAAAAGTGTTTGAAGATACTGGAGGTTTTGAAAAAGGTCTTCTCTGGTGAGGGTACCTATAGTCTTGTGAGAAGTTGCTATGGTTAACCCGATGTGAATGACTCCAAACTGGACTAGTCTCCCTTGGTTTTTGGTTGGCAGTTCTGTTCTTTGGGAATTTGCTTAGGTACTCTGAGTGAAAGTCACAGTGCTTAATCAAATGATCAGGACTGTAACAAACAAAACACAATTTTTGACCTGTAATCCCAAAATTGCTTCCTCTACGTCTGTGACCAAAACTATCCTGTCTTTTTGGTGAATGATGAAAACTGTTTTGACCAAAATTATCCTAAAAAGGTTTAGCAGTATGTTGAAAAGGTTTTCTTAAAGGTACTGTTAGACGTCTAGCAGTACTTTGGGAAGAAGGTACTGCTTGACTCTTAACACTATCATTCTTAGGTTTCTCAACTGTTTCTTTTGGGGTTTTAGAACTAGATGGACCTGTATTAGTTTGACCAATAAGCTTTTTCCTAAATTCTAGATTGTCTACTCCAAAACAAGAAACATCAGGCCTAAGTGGTTGAAAACTACCAGTGGGATGAGGGACTGCATGATAACCTTTGTCTTTCTTAAATTCAGAAGGTGTTTGACTAATTGAATCCTCATTACTAGATGTATCTACATAGTTAATGAGTTCATCATCACTAGTTGTTATATCCTCATAATCACATTCATCTTGATCACTAGGTGGGTTTTCTTCTGTGCTACTAAAGTCCATGCCAAAACCTAATCCAGTTTTAATGTATGCTCTTTTCTGTTTTTCAACAAAACTTACATGTAAAAGACCAGATTTTCCCCAAGCAGCAAACTTTTCTAGCAATTCATCCCTTTCCTTAGTCATCTTTTCTAGTTCAGAGACCTTACATCCTAACTTCCATTCACTTAATTTTAACCGATAATCCTGTTGTTCATACTTTTCAGCCCAAGCCATTTCATTATTTTCATGTGTTATTATTTTGGCTTCCATTGACTCTAAAGTAATTTGATAGCCAGCTACCTCAGACCTAGCCCTTCTACAGTTATCTCTTTCAGTTACATAATCAGTAAGCACTTTTTGATAAAAATCATGACACTTAGAGCATACCTCAGAGATAGGGGGTGAACTTGTTGAAGTAGCTACCATAGCAAGAAGAACAGGTTCATCTTCACTCGCCATGCTCCAATCAAAACTTCCTAGACCATCTCTGGATTCCAAAGCAGCAAATCCAGGTTCCTCATCAAAAGTTGTGCTCCAATCAAACTCTTCCACTGAGTCTTCCACGGCTACCATACAATAGGTTACTGGTTCATCATCAAACTCAGCACTCCAGTCAACCTCTGATAGATTCTCTTGAGCAACCAAGGCTTTTGTTTCAGTAATAGGAATTTCCTTTAGTTCAAGCTTTGGTTTCTCAATCATCCTGTTTGCTTGATATTTAGCAAACTTGCATTCCCTTACAAAGTGTCCAGTCTTTTGACAGTTAAAGCATTCAATCTTGGACTTGTCAAAAGTGATACCGTGTTTTGGTTTGAAGTCGATGCCTCTTCCTGTTTTCTTCATGAACTTCTTGATCCTTGCAGTGATCATAGCAACTTGCCACCTTATATCAATTTCTTCAAGAGCATCCTCTTGAATTTGTGATAGATCCTCTTCATAGTTAACAGGTAACGTAGCTTGTTGAGCAAAGAATAAGCATACAACTTCATCAGAATGGATGGTGCTTGTTGGTGATGATGTGGGGTTGGTCATGGTGGTGATAGAATGAGCAGGATAACCAGTACTTTAAGCACCGGTACTTTGAGTAGGGTAAGCAGTACTTTTAGTGGAAGTACTGCCTCTCTTTTCAGACGACACAAAAGCTATATTGTGAGACTTTGAACTTGTTTGGCCATTCATCTCATGCTCACACACCTTCAGATGGTTGTAGAGATCATCAAAGTCCATAACGGTTGTCCTCTGATCATAGTAGCAATCACATGCCATGTAGATGGCAAACTCCTTAAGAACTTCAGATTGGCATCTTCAACAGATATCTCTGCCTTGTATAACTCTAGCATGCTGAGGAGATTTTGGAATCTATCATAGGTAGCATCAAGACCTTCTCTTTCACCAACAGTGAAAGTTTCAAACTGTTGCTTTAACAGATTTCTGTGCATCTTTTTGGAAGCATCATTACCTCCAAACCTTGTTTTTAGAGCAGCCCATAACTGTTTTACATCCTTAGCATCATGAAACTTGAGTAGGTGACCATCAGGTATAGCAGACAATAGGATGTTGAGAGCCTTTTCTTGATTCCTTATTGTAGCTACTGGCAAGACAACCTTAGGTGGTTTAGGTTGTCCAGGAACATCTATAGGTTCTGGAATAACATCATTATCATTGACAATTACATTCCACAGTGCATGGTCTATAATAGCAATGTACTGCCTCATCTTCATACTCCATAGATCATACTCTCCCTTCTTGATGATTGGTATTCTTAGTGAGGTGATGGATGGTGGTGGTGCAGCTTCAGTCGACATCTTTAGGGTTTGTTGTTAACTAGGTTTTAAGGGTTTCTTCTTGATCAGAGTTTCCACACAAGCTCTGATACCACTTGTTGGATCGATGTACTCTAACCAAACTAACTTATATAGCTTGTAACGGTTTAATAACCTCCGATAAATCCTAAGTTACTAACAATGAAACACTGAACTAACTCTATCAAGTATGCGGAATTTACTTAATAAAGCTAAGAAGAATTAACTTTTAACTTCAACGATCTTATTAATACTTAGAACCTACTTGTTATACAGATTCTTTAACAACTCTAAAACTCTAATATCGTACTCTCTAAAACTCTAAAACGCATAATATCTAATGCCAACATAAGGGTCCTTTTATAGGCTTAAGGATAACCCTAGTCGGTTTACAATTACAAACCTTGTACGACAAGTAATACTAAACTAATCTAAGAACATTCTAGAATTACAAGATAATCCTTAACGATTTTGCATATCAGTCCTTTAAAGCATGCAATACTTTGATGAATCGAGCAGTACTTTAACTTTATACTTTAGCAGTACTTTGACTCCTTCAGCACTTTGAGTTTCTATATCCCAACAAGTTCGATCAATTGGTGGGTTTTGTGGTGAATGGTTTGGTGGTGGATGATTTGGTGGATCGTTTTGGGTGGGTTATCACCTTCCATGATGAAAATTGATGAGATTACGAACAAAAACACGAAGAAAAAGATAGACTACAAGGAAGCTAATGAAAAAGAGAAAAAAGCTCACTTGATAGGAATCAAGCGAGTAGACCTAAACGAGATAGAAATCTAACTAGCTATTCTATTCACCGGCAGCGGCGCCAAAAACTTGATGCATGGGTTCGGGGTCAAAAAGACTTCCTTTTCTACTAGCAAGTTTTACAACCCTTTAGGCAGTGTACCTAATCGTTGTAGTGTAGTATGGGGTAAGCCCAGGGGGTTGATTCCTTCTCTAGGGGAATATAGATGCTAGGAAGAGATGTATGACGAGAATGTAAGGTTGAAGGAGATTCTTTTTAGTCTTTTTTGTTTATTAGAAAGCAAGGTTAATATCTCGGGGTATAGGATTGGGGGTGGTACTTCTACCAATTCTAACTACTTTTTATAACTACTTAACTAATTAAACTATGAAAAGGAAAGATAGATTATGCTAATGTAGGTATGCTATTATGATGATTAAAAATATGTTTACTTAGATGTTCTTACTCCCTAGTTATCTCTTATTGGTCGGTTGAATTGTCACATCCTCATCTTAATTGGTGCGTTGTATTCCGTTTGGTCATAGGGGGTGCCTAATTCTCTAGTTCTATGAATTGTATCTTTCCTCTAAATTATCCGGGATCGCCAAGTACCTAAGTATCTCCCCCAAATACTCTACTATCAACAAGCTACAACTCATGCAATAAACACAATGAATGGCCTAGGTGCACTCCTAAGATTTTTTGCTATTTAGGACGTTCAAGGTCGCAACAATTAAAGAAGAAGCAAGTTTTCCTTACTCTAGCGTCTACCAATTAAGACAAGAGATAACCTAACAATAATTAACAACTAGGTTTCATAGATCTAAGTAAACACAAGGATAATTTAGCTACTCATAGTAAACAAGCAAGCATACACACATACAATTAAACATGGGGTAGACATAATGATAATATGGATTAACAAACTTATCTTATGATGTAAAGAAGGGTATGAAACCCTAAAATACTGTCTAAGTCGAACTACAACTGAATTAAGGTTTGCTCTCCAAAGTTTTACCTCCCTAAATGCAGAAAAATCGAATTTTATATATAGATTTACAAATGTGATGGCGTCGCCTTTTGCTATCGACGTCGACAGGTCGCCGTCATTAGGGTTTCATTTGGGCCAAGTCATCGTTGGGACGGTGTCAGTTGATAGGTGTGACGTCGTCAGTATTCATGAAGGACGTCGTCTGAGATTGGTTCTTGGGCGTCTGGTGTAGAAGATAAGGGAGACGCCTTCCAGAGTTTAGGCGTGACGCCGTCATGCTTTAGAACCAGAATTTCACCTGAGCCGTCACTTGTATTTTGATCAAATTTCTTTATGAAGGACGGCGTCGTCCTTTGGTTGGGACGCCGTCAGGTGCAATAAACATCCTTGGATCTTGACTTTGCCATTTTATTCACGTTTTCACTCCTTTTCTGCTATCCCTTTTCTTTTGTCCAATGCAGCAGTACCTTCTTCAGTATAGGCAGTACCAACTGCTTTCTGACTACTAGTAGCAGTATCACCAACATCTTCTTTTAAATCAACTAGCTCTGTTGGTGCATCCTGATCAACTGGTTCTTCTTCAACTTGTTGATCACTACCACTACACATACCTTGATCACTACCACCACCCATAGTTTGATCACTACCACCACCCATAGTTTCTTCAAAATCAATCTTCCTCCTCTGAGGATGAGCATCAGTTTTCCTTCCCTGTTTGGGAGAATCTCCCAAATTATCATCATTTTCATCAGAACTAGGAGAGTCTGCTACGTAATTCTTTCCCTTTGCTTTTAGAGCCTTGACCTTTTCTTCCAATTTCTTCACCTTTAGAACCAGTTTCCTGTAGAATTTAGCATATAATTGTTTGGTACTGGTAAGGTCTTGCTCTAAAGTTTCCTCCTTAGTGGTTAGTCAGTTTCACAATTCCATCAATTCCTTAAGTTTACCAATTCTTTCGGCACTTCCAGATGTATTATCTTCTGGGAGAGGTGCATCATGAGGCATAAACTCAGTCTCAGTCCTAGGTGGACTATCAATTGAGCCACCCAATTGTTCCATGTGGCTTGGGATTTCATCACCTGTGTCAAGTCTTAGAGGACTTGGCACATTAGATGTTGCCAGGGTTGAGGGCTTATCAATGATAGCACTGTCTTGCCCAGCTACTAAGCTTGAGACAGTAGTGCCAGCCTCTTCTCTTCTGCCAATGGCATTCTCATCTGCTACAGGAATAGTAGTAGGACCACTGGGCTGAGATACCTCAGTGACCTGTCTAGACTTTTGCCTATAGGTGTGGATAACTGAGGTGTATGGACAATAGATGGAACCATAATGGGTATGTGTTAGGGTTCAGTTGGGTTTACTGACCCTTCACCCTGTACCTGTGCAATTTGAGCTATCATCTCAGGAAAAAATGGTATAACAACCCATTGAATTGCCTGTTTGCCATTGCCATATTTGTAAAAACTTTTTGTTGTAGGCAAGGGTTGGGAAAAACAATTTTGTGAGATGATAATTGACTTTGTTTAGCTCTTAAAATGGTTTGGATGAACCTTGGGTACATCAAAAACTTTGAAGGAGAATCCACATTCTTCACCATATGTTCAAAAATAAATTTTGAAAAATTGAAAACTCTGTTAGTAGCCAGACACACAAGAGCAGTAGCAATATTACTACTGAACTACTCCCATGATGTTCTTTTTGGGCTAAGTCAATGAAGAAGAGTGTGGATTAAAAATCTCCATTGAGGAGAGAAACATCCTTTTTGAAAAGTTAAAAGTTGTTTGGATGTATCATACCCCATTCTTGAAAGAATTTGAAAAATTTCTAGGTTAGGCACATCTATGATACCATCTGAATCATCTAAACGGATATGTCTCCTTAGAGATGGTTCAATAACATAGATGGTTTGCCCATCCACAGTTGCACTTAGTGCAGGAATTTCCGTCTCCTCATCTTCATCATCAAATGTTGTGACAGTTGCAGTCTGCCAAAACTGTTTGATTTAAGAGGATTAGAGAGTGAGATTAACAGTCAAAGAATACCTGATATAGGATTGATTGAGAAAATTCACAATCTCCTAGAAGAGAGGTCCATCCCCTTGCTCTATTTTAGACAGATAAGCAACTTTCTGAGCCAATACACTGGATGGCATAGAATGCAATCGTGTTTTGTAGCCAATACACTTTCTGAGCCAAGGCAAAAATATTTTGTCTCCAATAACTGAGGCATTGCTCATTTTTCTATTTTGGCTATCCACAATCTATCAAATGAACACATTAATGTTAGGGGTAAGAAGTTTGGGAGAAATCGATACAAGTGTTCTCTATGATGCTTGCGTGGAGAAATTGGGTCATGTGAAAGTCATTATCTGAGCTTCTACATGATAGAACATCTCCTTGCACGCTTACTAGAAGATTTTTATATCAATTTCTTCCATACTCCTCACATAAATGTTAGTATGTCCGTTTTACATATCGTGCATATTCTAAATAGAAGGTGAACAATGTCTTAGGTGGCATGTTTCTTAGGTGGAGCAAACTTAATACGACATGATCACAAAGATTCGTTTGACGGCGAGAATTGTGCAATGGAAAATGAGAAGTTCTAAAGAACTTCCTGGTAAGCATGGTTTTCTATATATATATATATATATATATATATATATATATATATATATATATATATATATATATATATATATATATATATATATATATATATATATATATATATATATATATATATATATATATATAGAATCTGGATCGATTGAGAAGGTTTTTATTTTGACAAGATTGAGAAGGTTTTAAAAAACGATAGATTTGTAACTTTGATTCATGTTTTTCAAGCATAAAACTCATTTTAATGTGATTAAAATTCAAAATGTTTAATTTTTTTTTGAATCAATGTTAAAAATCTCTCGATTTTGCGATATATGTAGAATACTGAATCATCTGTACAAATTTAATGAATCATCATCATAACTCGATTTTAACAATGATTTGCGAATCAAATTTGTGATTTATAGATTCGATTCAGCATAAAATGATGTTTACTTGTGAATCAAATAAAAAACATGAATCAATTTATTCAAACGAAGATTTTTCAATCTTCTCAAAATAAAAACCTTCTCAATGGAACCGGAGCCTATATATATATATATATATATATATATATATATATATATATATATATATATATATATATATATATATATATATATATATATATATATATATATATATATATATATATATATATATATAGAGAGTGAGGATCACGTGCGGATATTTTTTTTTAGTGCGGATGTGCGGATGTACCTCATCCGTTGATCTTTTTCATTTAGCGGCTGAGATTTGACCAAATTCATCCCTTTTTTCTCTCCGTATCTTTTTATTTTTATTAGAATATTCTATTTCCTTATTTTTTGCAGCTTTTTTTATTTAAATTTTTTATCGAATGGAATTACCTGATCAGTATTCTCGTATCGGTCCTGATCTATCGGTACATTTTTCATTAAAAAAACTCTGTTGAAGGTATTTTTATGATAGTTATTCTGATATTAAGGTTTTTATTATGATTTTGAGGATAGTTACTCTAATATTACTATTGTTATTCTGAGTATTAGTAGATTTACACTTTGATGTTTCTATCGTTAGTATGATAGTTATTCTGATATTAAGTTTCTTATTATGATATTAGGATAGTTTTTCTGATATTAAGTTTGTTATTCTGATATGAGGATAGTTATTCTGATATTAATGTTATTTTTGTATCTGATATCAATATCCTTAATATGACAGTTATTCTGATATTAATTCTTTATTCTGATATGTGTATAGTTATTCTGATATTAATAACATTAATATGATAGTTATTCTGATTTTAAAACTGGTAATTTAATATGTTGATAGTTATTCTAATATTAAGTTTTTTTTTTCTTAGTATGCGTTTTAAAACTGGTCTTATTATATAAGGATAGTTATTCTGATATCAATAACCTTAATATCATATATGGATAGTTATTCTGATATTTAATCTTTTTTGTTATTATCCGTTTTAAAATTGGCCGTATTATATATGGATAGTTATTCTGATATCAATAACCTTTATATGATAGTTATTCTGATATTAAAACTGGTAATATCATATAATGATAGTTATTCCGATATTAAATCTGGTAATATCATATAAGGATAGTTATTCTGATATTTAATCTTTTTTTATCTGTTTTAAAACTGGTTGTATTTATATAAGGATAGTTATTCTGATACTAGAATTTGTAATATCATATAATGGTAGTTATTGTGATATTAATCTTTTTTGTTATTGTCATATAAGTATTTTTATTCTGATTTTATTAATGATAATATGATAGTTATTCTGATATTAAAACTGGTAATATCATATAAGTATAGTTAATGTGATTATATAAGGATAGTTAATGTGATATTAAAACTGTTTCTATCATTCAAGTTTAGTTATTGTTTATAGCTAACCAAATAGTTGTTCAATTGTAATTATTCTGATAGTTTGTCTTCAAATCAATCAGGCTCAATCACATTTTACTTCTAAACATACAATTTCAAACGTAATTTAACCTCCAACTACTTCTAGCACACAATTTCAAACACAAAATTATTGTGGCTTGTCGTCTCTCCCATTCCGTTGAAGATATGGAAGTGTACGTTAAAAAACAATGCGAAGAAGACGATGTTGCTCGAAAAAACACTATTTGTTTGAGCAGGCAAGGGCAGAGAAGCAACGTATGAGGGATGACATTACGCTTGAAACGAAAAGCCGTGATCGAAAAGTTTTTGATGGATGAGGCCCGCAAAGATGCCAATATTTGCTAACATGTTGTTGGGGTGTGTTCAACAAATACAGAAAAACATCAATACCAAAATCTATTGGAGCTATTGGGAGAACAAAACTGATGGTGTAGGTGCATCAAGTTCGTCTGCTAGATTTGTTGGGCAACCTCTGCTAGACTAGGAAGATTTGGCTCGCATCGAGGAATATGCCGGTTGTCAGTCTTCTTTGTATGATTTTGCATGCGGGGAGCATTCAGATTAGGATTTATCATTTATGTATTTCGTATTGTTAATATTGTTTAATTAGTAGTAACAGCAACAGTAATATTTTGTTGCAGTAGCAGTTTTTTTTTTGCAGTAACACTTGTTTTCTAAGATAGTTATTCTGATATTTAAAACTGGAATATTATTTTAATAAAACATTTTTGTTCAAGTTTATTTTTATTTGTGATGTTTAATAATTTTAATATGATGGTTATTGTGATATTAAAGCTTTGCGAAAAAGATATTCTGATATTAAAACTGTGTATATCATTCAAGTATAGTTATTGTGATAGGTAACAAAATAGTTGTTCAATGATAGTTATTGTGATATTAAAAATGTTAATATCATTCAATGATAGTTATTGTGATACTTATCTAAACAGTTGTTCAAGGTAGTAGAAGCAGTAGTAGAAATAATTTATGCAGCAGTAGTAACTTGTTGCAGCAGGAGTAAAATTTGTTTTTGTAGTAGCACTTTCTGATATGCTATTAATATATCTTTCAAGGATAGTTATATTGAGATGGTATTAATAAAATTTATTATTGCAGTAGCACTTTCAAGTATAGTTACTGTGATATTTTAAGTAAAGTTGAGTTTTCTATGTTTTGTTTTTTTAGGTGATTCAATGAGACAGAATTGTGCAAGTAATAAGTTTGCCGAAGATGAAAATTTGTCAGCTGATGTTAATGTTGAAGAGAATGAAGAAGTAAATTCACCAGATTTTTTTACATCAACTTCAATTCCTATTAAACTTGTTGTTGTTAAAACTCTTGTACCAGTGGAAGGTACTTTGTTTGATAGCGTTGAAGAAGCTTATAAAGCATACAAAGATTATGCTGCTGAAGCTGGTTTTATTGTTCGTAGAGGCCATCAAACTAACGATGGAGGTATTGTTATAAATAAGGAATTTCTTTGCAGTAAAGAAGGTACCAAGAAAGTTAAAGTTAAAGAATTTGATAGTTTAAAAGATAATTGTGATGCTAAGGCTGTAAAGAGAATAAGATCAGAGTTTAGGACAAATTGCAAAGCTAGAATTTATGTTGTCAGATCTGGTAAAAAGTATAGGGTTAAAAATTTTGTTGAAGAGCACAATCATGGTTTTTTTACTGCTGAGGATAGACATTTGCAAAAGTCTCATAGGTCTATGAGTTTGGCGCATCAGTATTTTGCTATTAAGGCTTCGAACTTAAACATCGATCCTTGTATGTCATTCAATTTTATTGCAGAGCTTTTGGGAGGATATGAAAATGTTGGTGCCACTAAGATTGATTTTAAGAATATGAGTCATGACATTTACAGCTATATTGGTAAATATGATGCTCAAATGATTATTGCCAAGTTTAGTATTTTGAAAGAAAGAGATGAAAATTTTACGTACGAGTTTAAGACTAATACTGATGGTCAGTTAAGTTGTTTGTTTTGGTGATGTTCTTTCTTTTGATGCTACATACAAAACCAATATGTAAGTTTTATTTTTCTTTCTTTCAAATAAATTTTTATTTTAATTTTTTTTATTTATTTATTTTTGTATTTTTATATATAATATAATTTTTTATATTTTAATTTTTTTTAAGTACAATATGGTTTTTGTGCCTTTTACGGGTGTTGATAATCATAAAAAATATGTAATTTTTGCTTGTGGTTTACTTTCGAAAGAAGATGTTGTTTCATATAAGTGGCTACTGCAAGCTTTTCTTAACACCCATATTAAGGAGCCGTACCTTGTTTTAACAGATCAAGATCCTTCAATGTTAATAGCTATGTTTAAAACTGCTAAACACCGGCTTTGTATGTGGCATATAATGAATAAACTTCCTACAAAGGTATTTATATATATATATATATATATATATATATATATATATATATATATATATATATATATTAATTATTATTATTATTATTATTCTTATTATTATTATTTTTTTTATATAGATCGGTTCTAGTATATGTGAAGAAGGAGGATTCAAGAAACGTCTATGTTCTCTTGTATGGAGGGAAAGCGATAAACCTGTTGAATTTGTTCAGAAATGGGAAGCTTTATTGGATGAATTTGATTTAGATAAGCATAAATGGTTGAATGATATGTTTAACATAAAAGAACGTTGGATCCCTGCTTATTTTAGAGATATCCCAATGAGTGGTTTGATGAAAACTACTTCAAGATCTGAAAGTGAAAACTATTTTTTTGGTCATAATTATAATTGGAGTTCTACTCTAGTTCATTTTCTTTTTCGTTATGAAAGCGCTTTAGATCAACAAAGGAATAATCAACGTGTTCTTGATAATAATTCAAGAATTAATAGACCTTCATTGAAAACCAATCATTTAGTTGAACAACATGCTGCATAATTTTATACTCTTGAAGCATTCTATGTGGTTCAGGCTGAGATTGTTGCTTCTATTGAGAGTTGTACTGGGTGTATGAAAAACTTGGGTTATGTAAAAGACATTGATAAAGAGTGGTTTGGAGAGTTTAAGGTATTGTCTTTTTAAAAAAATAAGTATTGTCAAGAAAATGTTTTTTAAATTCATTATAAATTGTAGTTAATTTTTTCATTTGCTTTTTTCAGGTTGAGTATGATGAAGAAACTCGTTCAGTTAACTGTTCTTGTCTACATTTTGAAAGACGTGGTCTGTTATGTCGTCATGCTTTTTATACTCTTAGAGGATTTGGTATTAACAAGATTCCAAAACAATATCTTTTAAGACGTTGGAAAAAAGAAGCTGTTGTTTTACCTCTTCTTGGATCTTCTTTTAAAGCAAATGGATCTTCAGGTAGTTGTATTTCTAAAATTTATTCTAAAGTGAATGCGATAATCAATAATTGCAGATATGATGAAGAAAAACTAGGTATATTGTTTGAAAAATTGAGCACTTATGAATTTGGATTGGAATCGTCAACTGTTGCACAGTCTTCAGGAAATAAAGAGGATAGTATATCATCTATGATTGGTATTCCTAAACCTCCTGCTATTGATGTTTTTCCTCATGATATTGGATCAAATAAGGGTGGCGTTACTGGTGCAAGATATAAACCTTCTAATAATGACGTCAAATTTAAAGATCCTAAAGAATGTGGGAAAAATTTGAGAAAGTGTAGAATCTGTAACATATTAACAGATCATGATTACAGGAATTGTCCAAACAATTCAGACAGGAAAGTTCTTACTGCTAAGAAAGACATTAAGAAGACGAAACGAAATGGAAAGAAAGTTAAAAGGAAATCAAATAAAGCTAATGTTGAGCACGGTACTGAAGAATTTAACTTTAAGGAGTAAGTTAACTTATCGTGTCTGAGTTGGTTTTGTTATGATTTAATATGCATTAATGTTTATTTTTAATTCTATTTCTTTTAAAGCTATAAAGTCAAATTGATGTACTGTGATATTATCAATGTTATGTCTTTTTATTTTTTTCATTATTTATTTTCATTTGTTAAGTTGTAATGTTGATTAAGTTTTTTTTTAAAGGTTATAAAGTGAAATTCATATACTGTGATATTAAAAAATTATGTACTGTGATATTTAAAAATTATGTACTGTGATATTAAAAAATTATGTGATTTTTTGTTTAAAATTAATTCATTAAACCATTTTAACACAAAATATGAGTTTGATACAACTCGTTTTTTCATCAGAAAATAAAGTTAAAAACACAAAATATAAAGTTTACAAACATAAATACTAATTTAATCTTCATCAGAGATGCAATTATCTTGAGAATCTTTATCTTGTTCTTCTCCTTGATCACCCATCTTTTCAAGTTTTGCTACTTCTTTCTCATATTCTTTTAATGATGGAGTTTTTTGATAATCATAGTCATCTTCAGATTCATCAATATACTTCATTCGCTTAAAAATATCATCTTCTTCATCTTCTTCTTCTTTTTCTTCTTCTTCTTCTTCTTCTTCTTCTTCCTCTTCTTCTTCTTTAACTTCATTTTCTTCTTCTTTTTTAACTTCAATTTCTTTTTTAACTTCTTTTTCATCGTCATTTTCCTTTTTTTCACGATCATATTGTTTCCTTTTCTTATTGATATTTTTATTTTCCATTTTTTTCTTTTTGTGTGTTTTTGTTTTATGTGTTTTGCTGTGATATTAAGCTATTTATACATAAATTTTGCTGTGATATTTAAGCTATTTATACATAAATTAAAATAAGCAAATTGTTTACTGTGCATGTAATGATTGATAAAAGAAGCAACTTGAGCCGCCTAATTTATTATTACGACTATTCACTTAATTATTTTTAATATGAAATTGCATCTTATTAGAAATAATAAAATAACATAAATTAATATCACATTAAAATTTAATAATAATTTTTATAAATATCACACAACATAATAATATAAATCAATTTATATTAATGTTATTATGTCATTAAATATCATAATAACTTTCAGTTAATTATCAGAGTATAAAAAAATAGATATCACACAAGATAAAAAAATATTAAATTAATAATATTCTGATTAGAAAAGGTTAATTCTAGCAAATTTTATTCAATTTGTGATATCACAATATTTACATGATTAATGTTATTATTTTATTATATATCATTTTTTTCTTTTTGTGTTTTTGTTTTATGTGTTTTTTTCACAAATTTTGCTGTGATATTTAAGCTATTTATACTTAATATCTATTAAGCTATTTATACATAAATTAAAATAAGCAAATTGTTTACTGTGCATGTAATGATTGATAAAAGAAGCAACTTGAGCCGCCTAATTTATTATTAAGACTATTCACTTAATTATTTTTAATATGAAATTGCATCTTATTAGAAATAATAAAATAACATAAATTAATATCACATTAAAATTTAATAATAATTTTTATAAATATCACACTACATAATAATATAAATCAATTTATATTAATGTTATTATGTCATTAAATATCATAATAACTTTCAGTTAATTATCAGAGTATAAAAAAAATAGATATCACACTAGGTAAAAAAATATTAAATTAACAATATTCTGATTAAAAAAGGTTAATTCTAGTAAATTTTATTCAATTTGTGATATCACAATATTTACATGATAAATGTTATTATTTTATTAAATATCACACTAGATAAAAAAAAAATACATAGCCGATGGTTACGCCATATCATTAATATTACCAATTTAAAAGCATCTCTTTTTCCGTCTATATAATGGATTCAAACGATCTCAACGTTGTGTATGTCTTGTTTGTGGGACAAAATATTTAAAATTTTGTCACGCACCAAGCCCATCTTCATCAAGTGTCCAAAGCTATCATTGGTTGCAATGTCACCATGTTTCTTTGACAATGTCATTGGTTACAATGTCATTGGTTGCAATGTTCATTTCACGAATGCCATCTTCACCTTGTAGCATTGGACGCTTTCTATATTTCGGTAAAATATCTAAGTTTCTTATCAAATAAAAAACCCATAGTATATCCTCCAGGATCATGAATAAAAAATTGGAAAAAAAATAGTAAATTCAAATACATAATTTTCAGTAAGAACACTTTTTGTTTTATTTTTATTTTTTGGTGAACTAACTTTGTGATTGAAGTGTAGGATAGATATGGTTGTAATGTTAGGTTTTTATAACAAGAGTAAGTTACTTTTTTGATGTGATTGATGGTTTGTATCTCGAGGCAAAATAATATATTAATATCTTTTGAAAGAATGTAAAAATAATATATAATATCTTTTGAAAGAATGTAAACGAAATTTTACATTTAATTTTTTTAATATTTGCGTCTTGAGCAATATTTTTCTCTTACATTTTTTTGTGTCTCGAGGTTATGATCTTTTGTCTATGAAAAACAAAGACTTAAATATTTGCAATGGAAATTTGTTTATAATATTTGTGTTAATATCACAGTGATTTTGCAATATTTATGTTAATAAATATGTTTAATTTACAAATTTGTTTATAAATATTTACTATATAAATAATTTTGATGTATTGTGATATTAAATTTAATATCTCAGTAACTTAATATCATAGACAAAAGATATGAGAAAGAAGTAACTTAATATCTCTGACATATATGTCAGGTATTTATTATAGTCATGAACATTACTTCCTCGAGACTCAAAATATTACTTTATGGCAAAGTTTTATATTTAATTTTAATATAATTTTTCATTAATATTCCTTTTTTTTAATTCATGTAATATTAACAATTATAAAGTAGAAACGAAATTTTACATTAAAATTTTTTTAATATTTGCGTCTTGAGCAATAATTTTCTCTTACATTTTTTTGTGTCTCGAGGTTATGATCTTTTGTCTATGAAAAAAAACGACTTAAATATTTGCAATGGAAATTTGTTTATAATATTTGTGTTAATATCACAGTACATCAAAGAAATATGTTTAATATTTCTTAATATCAGAAAATGTTTAATATGTGTTATTTTCTTAATATCAGAAAATATTAATCTTCACGTTCTATTTAAAATCAAAATCAAAGAAAAATTTATATTTAAAAAATACATATCACACTAGATAAAAAATATATTAAATTAACAATATTCTTAATATAATTTATTAAGAATATTTTTCAACATGATTAACGTTATTATTTTTTTAAATATCATAATAATTTTCAGTTTACTTATTACAGTAAAAAAAAAAAAAAAAAAAAAAAAGTCGCACCAGATTAAAAAAAAATACATAGATGATGATTCCGCTATATAATTAATATTACAAAGTTATATATTACATGATTTCTTTTGAATAACATGATTTCTAAGAGCACAAGGTATGTTGTGCTATTGGTGTGCCAAACGCATGCCATTCGTGTGCCAACCATACCGGAGCATCTTGTCATCCGTGAGCCAAACGTTTTGAGCCAATGCAATTGTTCAAGCCATTTGCATTCTTGTTTTTTTTTTTTTTTTTTTTTTTTTTTTTTTTTTTTTTTTTTTTTTGTATTGTGAGTGAGTGTGTATTTTTAGTGTGGTATTTTTGTGGGACCCAAAAACATGTTAGTGGTGTTTTATTAGGGAGGGTGTTTTAGTTATTGGCATGTTATTGGGGAGTTGTATGATGTTGCGCTGAAGTGGCATACCAATAAAATGTTATTTGTATCTTCCTCACGTTGTGCTCTTATATGCAATCTACTGTCCTTCTCTTCCTTTGTGCTCTTATATGCATCCGTGAGCCAAACGTTATATGCATCCGTGAGCCAAACGTTTTGAGCCAATGCAATCTACTTTATGGACGGACCAGTAAGATGTTAACCAATATTGGTTGTCCTACAAACGACTTGTTTGTAGGACAACCAATATTTCTTCAGAAATGCCTAATATGTTACTCATGCTCATTCTGATGAGCATGGCGAAACATAGGTAGGCAAAATGATTAAACTTTCATCACGCACCAACGCCTTCTTCATCAAGTGTCCCCAACTTTTTGTATTGAAGTTGGGGCTTCTGCTACATGACGGCTATCATTGTAACACCCCCAATTTCGAGATACGCAGCGGAATTCAAACTGGGTGTTACTTCATGGCACAACAGTCATAACAATAGAAAACGAACTCTAATGGAGTCGTTTTAAAAGATTTATCATTCGATTTATATAAATATCAGAGTTTACAAAGATGAGGTCCCAGATGGTTCCAAGTTTACAAAATACATTAAATTGATTTTCGAATGATAATAAAATTTATAGCCTTCTTGATCTAGTCCTTGCTCTTCCGTGCCAGCTTCCGACATTATGGACCTGAAATACATGCTTAAAACTGTCAACACAAAGGTTGAGTGAAATTCATAGAGTTTAGGAAATCTGTTGAACACATAATGTTTGTAGTGTGAGTTATAAATTCACACCAATGGTTTGAAAACCAAAACAGTTATTATTAGACTAAGCATCACGCAATCAAGGCGTTAACGTGTTCCAAAATTAATTGGAAAAAATGTCGGTGCGTGCCCTATCAGGTAAAATTGCCGTTTTTACCAATGTTACTCAAATATAGTGCGTTTGTTTACCGGACCTGGTCAACACAAACGGGATTCGTCAATCCTAATAGATCTATTCACAATATTCACGCCCACTCTCACATAGTGATTAATGATTCATGATTAAGGGACTTAAGTTTGGCAAATGCGTTAACTTAGTGCTAATAACAATCAGATAAGTATATAGTTTGAAAGCAATGTGTTCGGTTTAAAATAAAGCATGTATCTCCCCCAATGGTTTGTAAAACAATTAAGTAATAGAAAGTGAGGCTATGAACTCACCTTAATAAATGATATCAAATGTATAATGAGAATGATGGATATGCCGTGAGAACTTCTACGAGCAACCTAGAATAGGATGTTGCGACTTAAGTTTGAAATAATGATGCTAAAGAAATAACAAACCTATATACGTTTCTATGTTGATCATGATGTAGTACATGGTTTTTGTGTATGTCGTTTTATAGAAATGTTCTAGTTGTGAAAATGAGTTTAGTTTATACATATCGTACTACCGTTCGGGCCATCACAATTCAGAGGTCATGTAGTAAACGTTCGAGGAGCTAGGACACTTTAAATCGTAAATCCAGCAACTCGTCGATACGTTTTACTCAAATGAAACCCCTCACATGAAGCTCCCTAGTTTTGTAGCACTTAGTAGATAAAACATAAGTTTTGTTTATATATCATAAGTGTCATATGGTTTGTAAACACAAGTTACAAGGTTGTTTGGTTATGATTAGGAATCATAATGGTTATTAAAAATATCGTCATAATTTATGTCACAAGTGTTTAAAGAAAAGTTTACAAGTTTCTAAATTCTAAAGTTGGTTATTACAAGTATAGTTTCATGGTTTATCGAGGGAGTTGATCCAAATTGTATTGTATACGTTTAGGTTTGTCAAGGCTAAAGCCTTTGGTTTACGGTCTCGGCTTTGGAAGCCTTGAGGCTTTAGCCATGGCCTTGCCGTGGCTTTGGTCTTGACCGTCATGGTCTTGAGACTCATCCTTGACCTTAGCCATAGCCGTGGTCTTAGCTTATGGCCATTAAGCCTCTTGGTTTGCTTTTAGTTATGACAAAAGTATAGTTATGAGACCATATAAAGGGCAGTTTTTGTTTTTGAAAGATAATGGCCTGTTTATACATTTTCAAGGTCCGAGATTCTTTGGAACCAAAGGAAAACGTCGTTTCGGACATCTTTCGTGATTTAACTTTTTGATGATTCGGACCAGAAGTACCACTTTTTACACGACCAGACCCTAAACAGCTTCTACTTGGCAGTTTTGGCGTTTTAGTTTCGCTAACTTCTTTTGCCTATAACTTATGACTCGTTTGTCCGTTTCGGGTGATTCAAGTTGCTATGTTTACCTTTTTATCTTGTCTACCATAGTATGTAAGTTAGAAAGCCCATAGGTTACTGATTTTAATGGTTTCAAATGTGTAGAATATGACTAGTTTACTAGTTTGTTACTTTTATGACAATATGTAAATTAAAACATGCGGTTGAGTATATGTACATCATGAATCAACATAGTAACTATATATATAGCATGAAATAGTTAAGATTATGAATAATAAAGATGAGATGATGGTGGTGATAAGTTGCTTACAACTTTTAGCTTTCAATAAGAAAGGAGTAACTTAGTAAGGATAGGACTTTGATTGATCGCTTAAGACTTTGGATTGAGCTAGCTTTCCACACCTTGGCACCCTTGAAAACTTGAAGAGTTGGTGATGAAGTACTAAGTGACTTGAGTGGATTTAAACTCAAGAAGATCACTTAAACTTGCTAGATATTTGATGTAGTAGCTTGATCTTTAGAACTTCCTTGCATAAACTTGGAGTTTATAGATCAAATGATGGAAGATGTGTATGATTTGTGATATGAACGACCAATAACAGAATATGAGGGTTCTTAGGATGCATTTTACTTGCTATTTATAGGAGGGTAAGTTTGGTTAACCATATATTGGGTTAATTATTAACCATGGTTAAGTTAGGACACTTGTAATGATCTAAATGAACCATGGTTAGGATGATGCCACCAAAATGATGACTCCCCCCCCCCTAAGTCGGCCAAATAGAGATAAGATGACTTAGGTGGATAGTTTTGATCTTATCTTGAGTTTAGAGCATGATTTAGTTCCGTTAAATGTCAACCGTAAGTCGTTAAGCCATAAAACGTAAAACCGGGTATCGTAAAAATATGAAACTTATAGGAATGATTAAACTCATCATTATACTCCATATAAAAATATAAAATGGGTGATAAGTCTCATTGGGTGCAAAAACGCTGCTTAAAACTGGAAATACGGGTCAAAAACGCGTAATTCGCAGTTTATCAGAAAAGAACGAAATTTCAGGGAAACGACCGTGAATTTATTTAGATTAGACTAAAATTAGTCTAAAAGTGATATGAGATGTCAAAATGTGGTTTTCGTCATACGCGGGATAACTTTACAGTTATACGTGAAATCCAAAAGTTACGTTATTTAAGCAAAAATGTAGAACGTACAAGATCAATTTCTTTATGGTCAAAGGAGGAGGGAAATATGTTTAACTTTTCCAAAAAATTTAAAAGTGTCAAAAACATATTAGAAACACAGTGCAGGAATCGTTAAGTCTGGATGTAAGTAGAATTGTTTAAAACATAAGTTTAGTTTCGTTCAGCGCAGGGTTTATTTGGTAATATAAAAATAAATCTTAAAAATTCTCAAATTAATCATGAGTGATCTAAAAATTTATCTGATGCGAGGAAAATTTTCAGGGTTGATTTTCGTTATGCGCGTGATGTTTAAATGGTGTACCGTCCAAAACGAAACTTTAAAACAATGTTTTCTTAATAACTTCTGCGAAAATGATCTAACGATTGTCGAATTCTCAGGTCATTACTAAAATAATTTATCTTACGAGAATGTGAAATAAAAATTTTACGGGATGAATAGTGAAAGTTAATAGTAAAAGTGAATAGTAATTTCTCAAGATGAATAGTAAAAATTTGAGAATGGATAGAAATCCTGAAAATGCGAATTGTTACAGTCTCACCACCTTAATCAGAATTTCATTCCGGAATTCAATGTGTGTTATATGATGTTGAAGTGTCTAGAAAAATGAGGGTGTATGTGCCGAATTCTAATCTTTGCGTTCTTAAGTTTCTTGTCATAGAATGTATTATGTACCATGTGGCTTAAGTTGATAATCTAAAGGGTTTTGTTAAAATTTTATAGAGTCCAATATACCTAAAGTTTGGATTTTCCCGATTCTCAAAACGAATCATATCTTATTGTATCGAGGCTATCAATAAAGTCTTAATTTCTAACTTGGAGTTTTTGGTGATAGTGTACGACATGGAGCCTAATTTGTATTTGTATGGTTTCCTTAGTTGTTTCGTGGGTGATCTCTGACACCTTAGTTCAGCAAATGGTTAACTAAACACTTTCATCGATATAGTGCCTCAAATGGAATAGTTTATGTTGTTGTTAGGGTAACTGTTGTTAATCAAAGTTGTAAGATATTGTTGATGTGAAATGGTTTGTAATGATGTTGTAGGAAAGTCTTGCTAGAGGCAAGTGGTTATCCAAACCATTTCCAAAGTTGATCATGTCTTAGGTGGTTTCGGGATGAAGGCTATATCGTATAGTGTTTATGTCTACTAGTGTTTCAAAGAAACGTGATACTGTGAAGTTTTACATACTGAATTTCAATAGGGTTCAGATAATGATGTGATATGTTGACGACTAGAAGAGTGTAGCGTACGCTTACCACTATTCTTAGGTGGAGATGTCAAGTTTGCTTTAAAATCAAAAGTAAATTTTTAAAGGATTATGGCGGAATGATATCCTTGAAATCTAATCAGGCTAGTCCTTCTAAGAAATGACGAGAAGATTTGATGACTATCCCAAGATAGTAGTTCGGATTATCTCATGTATGAAAATTTCAAGAATGAACTTAGGTAGTATAATTAAATATTAAGATCTCGCTTAGTGGTAAAACACTATCGCGTCTCTAGATCTTTTTAATGAATTCTGGTGGTTTATCGAGTTTAAGTAGGAAATCAACCTGAATATAACACTTGTATAACTATTCTCAGTATTTGAAAATTTTAAGTCGAACATAGTTAGTCAGACTATGTTCTACTATCCCTAGACTAAATATAGGTGACTATACTATATCTAGCCGAGTTCGATAAATTTTTCAAATACCTAAATTAGGTACACTCGTGATATGTCCATAGCTTTTGAGAAATTGTCCACTAAGCAAAGGCGATATCAAACCATCCAGTTGTAAGTCCAGGCCATAAAAGACTCGTAACCTATGTTTTCACATTCCATTGCATAGAAGATAGTATGGGTAGATACGTGTGGAAAGGAAATCTTAAGTAATTCTAAAATAGTCCATACTTGGCTAGAATCACAAACCTTTAACAATGAAGGTTTCAGAAGAGAATTTTGATGAATGTAGAGAAAGTTGCTGAACTTCAGCTTTTGTAGATGATGAGTCAATTTATCTTTTAGAAATCCCATTTCTTGTATTTCCATTAGGGAAATTGTTACATTGTGACGGGCTTCATGTAAAAGAATATCATATAAGGTTTTATAAGATAATTTGTAGAGACTATTGTATAACTTATAATATCTGAGGAGTAGTTGAGACCATTGTGCAACTCACAATGTCTGAGAAATAGTTGAGACCATTGTGTAACTCACAATGTCTACGAAATAATAGAAACCATTGTGCAACTCACAATGTCTAAAAAATGATGGAAAGATCATTGTGTAACCCACAATGTCTTGAAAAATGATGAAGAGACCATTGTGTAACTCACAATGTCTTGAGAAATGATGGAGAGACCATTGTGTAACCCACAATGTCTTGAGAAATAATTGAGACCACTGTAGGATTTACAGTGTCTGAGAATGTAATAGAGACCACTGTAGGATTTACAGTGTCTGAGAGTGTAATAGAGACCACTGTATCTCACAGTGTCTTGAAAAATGAATGAGACCATTGTATCTCACAATGTCTGGGAAGTAGGAAAGACCATTGTAGTCAGTTACAATGTCTTGGAGGAAGTTTCGTAATCCTAAAATGCATGAGTAGATGCATGATTGGGAGATTAGGAAAATATGATTGTGCCGTAATGCCTTAGAATAGGAATACGTAGATATGTTGAGTACTTTGTTTATGATTGAAATTATGTCAAGTGTATATATTAATATACTATTATATTTGTATAGCTTAAAATGCCTAAAAGTCACATAATCGTCTGGAGGATGGAAGGCACGGAGAACGGAAGGCTATAAAATGTTTTTGTTTGTAAAAGTAGTTATAGTTTAAGTCTCGATTAGACCCGTTTCTCTATAATTGTGGCTCTGATACCAATCTGTAACACCCCCAATTTCGAGATACGCAGCGGAATTCAAACTGGGTGTTACTTCATGGCACAACAGCCATAACAATAGAAAAAGAACTCTAATGGAGTCGTTTTAAAAGATTTATCATTCGATTTATATAAATATCAGAGTTTAAAAAGATGAGGTCCCAGATGGTTCCAAGTTTACAAAATACATTAAATTGATTTTCGAATGATAATAAAATTTATAGCCTTCTTGATCTAGTCCTTTGTAACACCCCAACCCGACAAGGGTCCGAATGTCACATTATGGAGTCATATCATAATATACTAATAAAAATTTGCAAGCGGAAGTCTTATTAAATAAAATACCAAGTCATATAAACGAATGACTTACGAAGGGAAAAATACATAACCCAACAAGTCTAAAAGATACGAAATATCAAAACAAATGTTCTTCCAAATGAGTCCAAAATAATAAGGGAAACTAGGGTCGGGTCACTCAAAAGCTCCTACTCTCAGCCCGTCAAATCTCTGCATCCCACTTGGTACCTGCCGCATGGAAAAGAAATGCGGCTGAGCTTAAAAAGCCCAGTGAACAGATATAACAAACAAAAGCTAAACATAATCAAATACAGAATGAAACAAAGGAGACTGATAACAAAGTCATAACGAAAGAGTACAATGAGTCTATAAGTCAATGAGGAACCTGCAGAACACAATATTAACAGATATCCAGAAGGAACAGAAATCAAAGAAAACCAAAGCAAATCAAAGCAGCGAATCATTGAACAAAAATAAGCACATATAAATAACCAAACATACAAGTGTCGAAACATAATCCGATGGGAGTTGATGAACAGTATCATAATCAAAACAAGAAACCAAACAGTGTACAAGCAAATCAGTCGGTGAATCACTAAACATGAATATGGCAAAACAAACAAATCAGATAATCAGACATACATAAGCTAAGTAGAATTCTATAATCAGGAGAATCAACTGAATAGAATGTAAGCATGGCAATCATACATGTCAGAAATTCAACAAAAAATAAGCATAATAAATATCATAACAAGCTGGGATACTATTAAAAGTATAACCATGTCAGTCACAAGTATAGGTAGGAAATACTGAACGAACGTCATAACTAAACGAAGTAGCTGAACAAGAATATAGCATGGCAAATTAAACAAATCAGCTAGAAATATAACATAAGGTATACCATATTCCTTCATCAACCCGTAACATGAACAGATGTGCAAACATGGAAATCATAATTTGCAGGTAGATTATAAAATGATAGACATAGCCCTCGACATAACTAAACGAAGTATAACATGATCAACGGATAAATCAAATGATTACATACTAGCATGGCAACCAGACGAATCAAATAGTCACATAACAGCATGGTAAGCGGATAATCAGATATTAGCATGATAACAGGTGAATCAGGTAACCACATACTAACACAGTAGACAGAGAAATCATGAAATCATAATCAGCATGGTAAACAGATGGACCAATTAATCATATAATAGCATATTAAACACTTGAATCCAATAATCATATAATAGCTCGGTAACGGTGAGGTGGTAATCTGAAGTATAAGCTTGGCAACCAACCGAAATAAAGTGAAATCATAGTAAATCAAATGAACTGAAGACTAAGTATAATAACCAAATGAACTGAAGCATGAGTCCGATAGTCAAACGAATCACATAAGAATACTGAGTGAATAGGTAGTCAACTAAATGACAGAATAGGCATAGTAACCGAATGAATCAGAATATCAGATAGTCAAATAACCGAAATCAGAATGTTGCCACGAGCACCTAATACTAAAGGAGATACTCCAATAGCCAAATCTACCAAATCACATATCATAAACCATATCTGCCAAATCATATCAAATCCATCAAATCATATCAAAGTGTACATGGGTAGCTAGCCCAAAGTACCAAACTGTGAGGGGGTGTATTGCACACACGCACCACATCACCAAAACTGAACTGAGTACCTAGGATGCATCCATACGCTCCCTGCAAAATAAATCATATATACATATGCCAGTTCGAGACTGTACATACGTATTCATAATGGCCAAGTGATCACATATATCATATCATAAAGAGAACGCCGGGGACTAATCACACCGCCCCAGATAGTGTCATGCCATTGGTGCATCAATGACATGGCCATGGTACCTCCATGGCTAGTTAGCTCGGGCAACAGAACATAACGAATCATATCAAAGCATATCCCTAATCATATCATATCCAAACCAATCATATAAGCAGAACTGAATTATGCAATAGCAAACGAATATCACAACAGATCTCATAACAAAACGGATAGCAGATCGAATATCATAACGGATGAAATCATATCAAAGGAATCATAGCAAAGGGAATTATATCACAGATAAGGAATCAAAGTCAAGGATCGAGAAGTCATGAGAATAAACCCCTAAATGAGAAAGGGTAGAATATCTGTACCTTAGCAAATAAAATGAGAGCAAAAGGAAAGAGCGCAGGAGGAACAACGTCACGTCTTCTTCAACGAATCTACACGGATTACGGTTCGTATAATACTTATTAGCTCATTTAACGTTATAACGAATTTATTTATTAAGCGTATTCTCATTTTTAGTAATGGACCGAATTAAAATACTTTAGGGTAATAATCATTAATTAGCCAAACTTAAGGGTTACAAATGATAAATGGCAAAATTAAATGTTTAATATGACAAATATCATATTTTAAGACTTTATTAGATCATACTTCAAAGTATAGGGTTTACATGGTCATTATCTCAAAGTGTAGGGTTTATATCGTAATTAAACTTAAAGAATTAACTTACCTTGCAACATTCATGCATGTACGTTAAATATAAATTGAAAAAAAAGACCATGTTTTAACATTATAATCGATCAACTTTAAGCTCGCTCGCGGTCCATATGATTAATATTTACGACCAAGTAAACACGTAGTACTACTGACCCCCGACTTATCTCCCCCGATACACATTCAAAACAAAAACGACTAGCTCATGAATCCCGCGATCACCCTCAAACTTACCCCATATGTTTCTTCTTATTTTGAGAGATTTCAACTATTAAAAGATTTCAACTAATAAAATCTCACTACTGGTTTTAGAAAGACGACCCAACATATGACACTATCCCATTGAATAAAATTTCACTCATGCATGCAACCTCTCGTTTACATACACACACTCACACTCGACATTCATGCAACATCACTTCCTAACAGTTTCATTATTCCTTTTTAACGAAATGATTTGCTTGTCAAGAGTATCAAACTTATTTAGAAAACATGATGAACCATAGCCTCACAAGACCATGCATCTAGGCCTAAATACTCAATGCCTAAAGAGATACAATTACCCATAGAACAAAACATAAACTGTTATAAGGGTACAATTTGGGCCATATGGTTATAGGATTATATAAAGGTCATACTCCATGATCATGCATGTAAGCATGCGTACATTTACCCAATTTATATATATTTCTTATCTTAGCTTAGTTATTGATTAACATTTGAGAGATGTACCTTTAGGATGAGCGAGGACGACAGATCGAGAGAAAATAGATATCGAGTTCGAAATCAAACCGAACACAACACAAGATTCAACAAGGTACAACCGAACCAAATCGGCTAACCGAGTTTACGTCGCGAGTCATACCCTTCCAACGAATAAAACTGAAGTGACTTGCCAGCCATGGAACAAAAGCTACGACACGTGTACCCAAGCCAATACCCGCTACTCTCCAAATCTTTGCACGGACCGAAACAAGAGCAAGGTTAACGTGAGACAAGAACAGTAATAGGAACCCTCAAACACAACCCTAACCCACGAATCACACCACTGTTGCTCCATCGCACCCTAGTTTTCTTGGAGGAAAAGAAATAATAATGGAGGCTGCATATTAATTGTGGAGTTTAGGGTTTTTAAATGAATGAGTAAATTGTGAGATATCAGTTGATATATATATGGGATTGGAAAAGTTATTGCCGAGATTCATGGTCATCCCAAATCCTTTCCAAAAATTATACCATTTGTCCATATTAAAGAAAAGTGTACACAAATAAATATGTAATCGACTATAGCAACTGTAATATGGAACGTGTGATATACTTAAATATACAAGTGTGTATGTCGCATAGGATTACAGGAAAACAAAACGTGTAAGGGTTATAAGACATGAAAATAAATCGTTAGAATGTCTAAAATTCGAATTAGGAGGGTCTCAATACTAGTTATCACATAAACTAAGGATATATATCATATTAATTAAATTATTACATAACATAAGGTCTTAATTATTTAATAAGTTTCATAGTACTTAGGAAAAATTCAAATTATATTGGAAATTTGGAAAACAGATTTTTGGGTTTTACATCCTTGCTCTTCCGTGCCAGCTTCCGACATTATGGACCTGAAATACATGCTTAAAACTGTCAACAAAAAGGTTGAGTGAAATTCATAGAGTTTAGGAAATTTGTTGAACACATAATGTTTGTAGTGTGAGTTATAAATTCACACCAATGGTTTGAAAACCAAAACATTTATTATTAGACTAAGCATCATGCAATCAAGGCGTTAACGTGCTCCAAAATTAATTGGAGAAAATGTCGGTGCGTGCCCTATCAGGGAAAATTGCCGTTTTTACCAATGTTACTCAAATATAGTGTGTTTGTTTACCGGACCTGGTCAACACAAACGGGATTCGTCAATCCCAATAGATCTATTCACAATATTCACGCCCACTCTCACATAGTGATTAATGATTCATGATTAAGGGACTTAAGTTTGGCAAATGCGGTAACTTAGTGCTAACAACAATCAGATAAGTATATAGTTTGAAAGCAATGTGTTCGGTTTAAAATAAAGCATGTATCTCCCCCACGGGTTTGTAAAACAATTAAGTAATAGAAAGTGGGGCTATGAACTCACCTTAATAAATGATATCAAATGTATAATGAGAATGATGGATATGCCGTGAGAACTTCTACGAGCAACCTAGAATAGGATGTTGCGACTTAGGTTTGAAATAAAGATGCTAAAGAAATAACAAACCTATATACGTTTCTATGTTGATCATGATGTAGTACATGGTTTTTGTGTATGTCGTTTTATAGAAATTGTCTAGTTGTGAAAATGAGTTTAGTTTATACATATCGTACTACCGTTCGGGCCATCACAATTCAGAGGTCATGTAGTAAACGTTCGAGGAGCTAGGACACTTTAAATCGTAAATCCAGCAACTCGTCGATACGTTTTACTCAAATGAAACCCCTCACATGAAGCTCCATAGTTTTGTATCACTTAGTAGATAAAACATATGTTTTGTTTATATATCATAAGTGTCATATGGTTTGTCAACACAAGTTACAAGGTTGTTTGGTTATGATTAGGAATCATAATGGTTATTACAAATATCGTCATAATTTATGTCACAAGTGTTTAAAGAAAAGTTTACAAGTTTCTAAATTGTAAAGTTGGTTATTACAAGTATAGTTTCATGGTTTATCGAGGGAGTAGATCCAAATTGTATTGTATACGTTTAGGTTTGTCAAGGCTAAAGCCTTTGGTTTACGGTCTCGGCTTAGGAAGCCTTGAGGCTTTAGCCATGGCCTTGTCGTGGCTTTGGTCTTGACCATCATGGTCTTGAGACTCATCCTTGACCTTAGCCGTAGCCGTGGTCTTGGCTTATGGCCATTAGGCCTCTCGGTTTGCTTTTAGTTGTGACAAAAGTATAGTTATGAGACCATATAAAGGGCAGTTTCTGTTTTTGAAAGATAATGGCCTGTTTATGCATTTTCAAGGTCTGAGCTTCATTACTATTGAAGGAAAACGTCATTCCGGACAACTTTCGTGTTTTAACTTTTTGATGATTCGGAACAGAAGTACCACTTTTTACTCGACCAGACCCTAAACAGCTTCTACTTGGCAGTTTTGGCGTTTTAGTTTCGCTAACTTCTTTTGCCTATAACTTTTGACTCGTTTGTCCGTTTCGGGTGATTCAAGTTGCTATGTTTACCTTTTTATCTTGTCTACCATAGTATGTAAGTTAGAAAGTCCATAGGTTACTGATTTTAATGGTCTCAAATGTGTAGAATATGACTAGTTTACTAGTTTGTTACTTTTATGACAATATGTAAATTAAAACATGTGGTTGAGTATATGTACATCATAAATCAACATAGTAACTATATATATAGCATGAAATAGTTAAGATTATGAATAATAAAGATGAGATGATGGTGGTGATAAGTTGCTTACAACTTTTGGCTTTCAATAAGAAAGGAGTAACTTAGTAAGGATAGGACTTTGATTGATCGCTTAAGACTTTGGATTGAGCTAGCTTTCATCACCTTGGCACTCTTGCAAACTTGAAGAGTTGGTGATGAAGTACTAAGTGACTTGAGTGGATTTAAACTCAAGAAGATCACTTAAACTTGCTAGAGATTTGATGTAGTAGCTTGATCTTTGGAACTTCCTTGCATAAACTTGGAGTTTATAGATCAAATGATGGAAGATGTGTATGATTTGTGATATGAACGACCAAGAACAGAATATGAGGGTTCTTAGGATGCATTTTACTTGCTATTTATAGGAGGGTAAGTTTGGTTAACCATATATTGGGTTAATTATTAACCATGGTTAAGTTAGGACACTTGTAATGATCTAAATGAACCATGGTTAGGATGATGCCACCAAAATGATGACTCCCCCCCCCCCATAAGTCGGCCAAATAGAGATAAGATGACTTAGGTGGATAGTTTTGATCTTATCTTGAGTTTAGAGCATGATTTGGTTCCGTTAAATGCCAACCGTAAGTAGTTAAGCCATAAAACGTAAAACCGGGTATCGTAAAAATATGAAACTTATACGAATGATTAAACTCATCATTATACTCCATATAAAAATATAAAATAGGTGATAAGTCTCATTGGGTGCAAGAAAGCTGCTTAAAACTGGAAATACGGGTCAAAAACGCGTAATTCGCAGTTTATCAGAAAAGAACGAAATTTCAGGGAAACGACCGTGAATTTATTTAGATTAGACTAAAATTAGTCTAAAAGTGATATGAGATGTCAAAATGTGGTTTTCGTCATACGCGGGATAACTTTACAGTTATACGTGAAATCCAAAAGTTACGCGATTTAAGCAAAAATGTAGAACGTACAAGATTAATTTCTTTAGGGTCAAAGGAGGAGGGAAATATGTTTGACTATTCCAAAAAATGTAAAAGTGTCAAAAACATATTAGAAACACAGTGCAGTAATCGTAAAGTCTGGATGTAAGTACAATTGTTTAAAACATAAGTTTAGTTTCGTTCAGCGCAGGGTTTATTTGGTAACATAAAAATAAATCTTAAAAATTCTCAAATTAATCATAAGTGATCTAAAAATTTATCTAATGCGAGAAAAATTTTCAGGGTTGATTTTCGTTATGCGCGTGATGTTTAAATGGTGTACCGTCCAAAACGAAACTTTAAAACAATGTTTTCTTAATAACTTCTGCGATAATGATCTAACGATTGTCGAATTCTCAGGTCATTACTAAAATAATTTATCTTACGAGAATGTGAAATAAAAGTTTTACGGGATGAATAGTGAAAGTGAATAGTAATTTCTCGAGATGAATAGTAAAAATTTGAGAATGGATAGAAATCCTGAAAATGCGAATTGTTGCAATCATCGATATCTTCATTTAGAAGAGAATCAGTATTGATTTTTCTGAATGAGATCATGCAATTCCTTCACCGCATGTAGTTTTAGTACGTCTTGCGTGACTACTGTTAAAATACATACAATAGACGAAAAAGAGAATTTCAAATGAAGTTATACAACTTTGAAATGCCCCTTTTTCATCTATATAACTTTCGGTAAAATATCTAAGTTTCTTATCAAATAAAAAACCATTGCATATACTCCAGGATCATGAATAACAATTTGGAAAAAAACATTTAAATTCAAATACATAATTTTTCAGTAATTTTTATTTTTGATGAACTAACTTTGTGACGAAAGTTTATAATCTATATGGTTGTAATGATAGGTTTTTATAACAAGAGTAAATTACTTTTTTGATGTGATTGATGGTTTGCATCTCGAGGATAAATAATATATTAATATCATTAAAAGAATGTAAACATATAACTTACATTTGAAACAATTATAACAATTATAATAATATTAATAACAATTATAAGATTGTAAATTGTATATTTATATTAAATAACAATTATAATAATATTACTAACAATTTTAAGAATGTAAATTGTATATTTGTGTTAAATAATAATTATAACAAAATTAATTATATATTTACTTATTTTTTTTAAATTAGAACGAAATTTGACAATTAATTTTTTAAATCTTCACGTCTAGAGCACTAATTTTTCTCTGACACTTTTTGTGTCCCGATGTAATGATGTTTTATCAAATCATTATGAAATACAACAATTTAAATATTGCGCTGGTAATTTATAATACTATTGTCTTAATATCACAGTGATTTTTGGAATATTTATTTTAATAAATATGTTTAATTTAAAATTTTATTTTTAAATATTTCACTATATAAATAATTTTGATAAGCTGTTATATTAAATTTAATATCTCCGTAACTTAATATCATACTAATTTTATTTAGTATTGTCTTAATATCACAGTAAATTAAAAATATTCAATAAAAGCTAAAATAAAATTAAATTCGGTATCTGACATGCATATTTGATTTTCTATTGAAAGGATAGATGTATAAGACACTGACATACATGTCAAATATTAATTATAGTGATGAAAAAGAACCTCCTCGAGACTCAAAATATCACTTTATGTCAAAGTTTTACATTTAATTTTAATATAGTTTTTCATTAATATTGCTTTTCTTAGTCCTCATTAATAGTAACTTTTCTTATAGCATAATTATAATAACATATTTTTTATAATAGTTAGTTTTGTTTAAAATTAATGTCTGAAAGATAATATTTAATTGTCTTAATATATGATATTCTCTAAACCATAGTCTAAACCAATTTGAGAGTTAGTTTTTTAAAATGAATGTCTGATAGAAAATATTAATATTTTTCCAAATATAAGATTTTGTTGTTTAATATATGATATTGTATTAATATCAGAGTTAGTTATCTTTAATATATGATATTGTCTTAATATCAGAGTTAGTTGTTTAATATATGATATTGTCTTAATATCAAAGTCTCTGAAATAAAATATTAATCTTCATGTTTTATTTAATATTTGCATGTTCTATGACGTATACATATTGATAATGTCTTAATATCAGAGTTAGACATACGATGGTTTCCTAAATATTTAAAAGCTTAAAATACATAGTTAAGATGAAAAATTTAAAATATATAAATAAAAAATATAAGGAACAAATTAATATCAGGTTAAAGTAATATTTAAAAGTAATATTAAAGATTAAGAATGTAAATTGTATATTTACGTTAAATAACAATTATAACAAAATTAATTATATATTTATTTTTATTTTTTTTTAAATTAGAATGAAATTTGACAATTAATTTTTTTAATCTTCGCGTCTAGAGAA
The DNA here is from genome assembly GCA_019973895.1 of Chrysanthemum seticuspe. NCBI lineage: Eukaryota > Viridiplantae > Streptophyta > Magnoliopsida > Asterales > Asteraceae > Chrysanthemum > Chrysanthemum seticuspe. Next base: position 262,245,806 of record BPTQ01000007.1, read on the forward strand.
ATAATTTTTCTCTGACACTTTTTTGTGTCTCGATGTAATGATGTTTTGTCAAATATTATGTTTAATTTTAAAATTTTATTTTTAAATATTTCACTATACAAATAATTTTGATGTACTGTGATATTAAATTTAATATCTCCGTAACTTATTATCACACTAATTTTATTTAGTACTGTGTTATGATATTATTGTCTTAATATCACAGTAAATTAAAAATATTCAATAAGAGCTAAAATAAAATTAAATTTAATATCTGAAATACATATTTGAAAGATAGATGTATAAGACACTGACATACATGTCAGATATTAATTATAGTGATGAAAAAGTACCTCCTCGAGACTCAAAATATCACTTTATGTCAAAGTTTTACATTTAATTTTAATATAGTTTTTCATTAATATTCTTTTTTTTAATTTATGTTTGTTTTAAGTATATTTTGTTTATATTTAATTTACTAAATAATTTTAATTGAGTTATGTTATTTAAATTAAAATGATTTTAATTGCTCAATCAGTTGTGAAAAATTTAATATGATGTTTATTTTTTCAGTAAAATTTGTTATTTTTAAAATTTTTATATCCAAAGTCCTCATCAATGGTAACTTTTCTTATAGCAGAATTATAATAACATATTTTTTTGTTTAATATTAATATTCTCTTAATATCAGAGTTTGTTGTTTAATATATTTTGTTGTCTTAATGTCAGAGTTTGTTGTTTAATATATGATATTCTCTAAACCATAGTCTAAACCAATTTGAGAGTTATTTTTTTTAAGTATGTATTTTGTTGTTTAATATATTTGAGAGTTAATTTTAATATAGTTTGTTGTTTAATATTTTTTGTTGCCTTAATATCAGATTTAATTGTCTTAATATATGTAAAATTAACTTTTTGTACACCTTAATTCTGAATTAAATCACAAACTATCAAACCATAGTCTAAACCATAGTATAAAATTAATTTGAGATTTAGTTTTTTAAAATGAATTATTATCAGTCTTATGTCTAAATGAGAGTTATTTTGATATTAAGCCGTGAGTTCTCTAAACCATAGTCTAAACCAATTTGACAGTTAGTTTTTTAAAATAAATGTGTGATAGAAAATATTAACATTTGTCCAAATATCAGAGTTAGTTATCTTAATATATGGTATTGTCTTAATATCAGAGTTAACTGTTTAATATATGATATTGTCTTAATATCAAAGTCTCTGAAAGAAAATATTAATCTTCACGCTTGGGAGTTTTGTAAATTTGTTTATGAACCTTTTTTTTAAAACTTGTTTATCCACAAAAATTTGAACAAACCTAGGATACAGAAAGCACTGACTTGAATCATCTAAATTTTTAATCATACCATCAAAAATCATCTTAGAAAATTTAAAAATCTTATCCTGAGTCAAGCACACTATAGCTGAAGCTATAACTGTACTAAACTCATTCCAGCCAGTTGTTTTAGGACTTATACAATGCAGGATGGTATGGATTAGAAATTCCCATTGAGGTGAGAATAGCCTTTTGTAAAATTTTAAAGAATCGTTTTTCTTCTCATATCCCATTTTTTCAAGACCTTTGAAAATAGCAGGGTTTGGCAGGCAGTCGACACCATTGTTATCTTCTAGTTCCAAGGAACTTCTAACTGATGATTCGGTGACAATTATCTCTTCATCATCTACTAAAGCTCTAATTTGTACTTCCCTATCTATAGTTCTGGACTTAGCAGTTGCCCAAAATTGCTTAATGATCGAAATATATATAGTAGGATTTACTGATAATGCATACCTTATAGAGCAAGTGTTTAAAAAATCAATGATCTCAGCAAATCCTTCTGATTCTGGTAATGGTTTTTTAAGTAAAGCAACCATGTTGTGACTTTCATGAAAGATTATTTTCGTCATTCTGAATGAAGCAGGTTCACAAATATTCAATAATTGATGATGAGGAAGGAAGATGAGAATTAGCAAAGGGTTATAAAGAAGGAGATTCACAAAGTTTTGGTAATGGTTATTTTTGGGTTTCGCAATTTGGTCGCAATATAAGAAATAGGGCTTTTTTTTTTGTTTGTGAGTAAGAACAAGTTAACTGTAGAAGATAAAATGTTATTTTTTTTCATATAAAAATTTATAGCGAATTACAGATTAGTTTTTTTTTTTTTTTTTTTTTTTTTTTATAATTTCTCAAATTTAATTTATTTTTATTTTTAAAAAAAACAAAATATATCAAAAAAAATATCAAAAAAGAACATTATATAATAGCAAAATTTTTTTAGAAACATAAACATAAACATCAAATTACAAACATAAACATCAAATCTCATTAAGCTTGAAACACAAACATAAACATCAAATTACATTACAAACATTAAGATCGGAAATAATCATAAACACAAACTTAAAACACAATAATCCATGACGCGATTATTAATAATTCTACGAATTTTAATTTGTTTTTTTCAATGGACAATGTCTTGCATCATGATTTGCAACTTGCCCACAAATTCGACACTTCCTTTCATCTTGATTAGCCAATACATTTCCACTAGATGAACACTTTTTTTCCATTTAAATCTGCATCAAAGAAAAATGCATAAGTGTTCAAATAAAATTAAATAAACTTAGCAATTAAATAAAATACTTTTTTTTTTTAACTTTTTTGAATTATAATTCAGATCTAGATTATAGTGGAACCGTGAAAGTAGGTAAAAATATATTCAGATATGTTTTTATTATTAGTGTTATTGTTATATACAGAATAGTATAAAGGAAGCCCAAAGTTTATAAAAGCAAAATTTTAAAAAGCCTAATTTTTTTTTAAAGCCCAAAAGATATCAAATGTCAATATTTTTAAACCCAAAAATATATTCAGATCTGTTTTTATTATTAGTGTTATTGTTATATAGTTATATACAGAATAGTATAAGGGAAGCCCAAAGTTTATAAAAGCAAAATTTTAAAAATCCCAAAATTTTTTTAACGCCCAAAAGATATCAAATGTGAATATTTTTAAACCCAATAAATAATTTTGTAAACGTGTCAATAAATGCACAAATATAACACCACCAATAATAGAAGTGAAGATCATAAAACAAAACAGATTTCACAATGTTAAATCAAAGAGATGAAGTTGTCGCATATAATGTTAAATCAAATATTGATTCAACAAAGAATCAAAATGGTAATTGTTTACTCCTATTTTTACAGTTTTAGTTTGTATCTACTTTACTAAACATATAAATTATTGAACTATTAGTATTAAACATAGAATCAAAGATTTAGCATTATATGACTTTTAGAACATCATGTGATATGTTATGTGGTATGTTTTGGTGTATGTTTTAGGCGAACCTATTATATATAATTATGTAATTTTCGATGGTTATGACGAAAGAACTATTTTTACAGTTTTAGTTTGTATCTACTTTACTAAACATTTTTTTAGCTTTCCTTTTGTTGTTTATAGTGTTATTCTTCTTCAAAAAAAAATATGATATTGTTATTCTGATATTAAAAGTAAAGTAAAGTAAATCCCAATACCGTCTTAAACGACGTAAACGCAGATAGGCATACCCTACCTAAGGTAGAGAGGCTACTTCCAATCTTCCAAAGGTAGAAAAGGACCTTTGGCCTTGCAATGGGTGAGGATCATTGTTATTCTGATATTAATATTGTTATTATGATATTAATACGACCTTAATCTAAGTCATCGTTGGAAAATGCTAAATGTAAATTATCGTAGTCGAAACTTTCAATGTCTTCTTTCTCCAAATCTTCTTCGACATCCGAAGAACCCTCTTCAAGCAGATAAACTCCAAGCATTGTAGCAAACTTTTTTTCTTGATCATCTTTTAGTTGTTTATTTCTATCCGTTTGTGCTTCATCCCATTTTCCATCTTCTTTATACATCTCCATTTCGATTGGGTAGTACCAATCATCAGGATCCCATACATGTGTTTCCGCAGCACTGTTGTTGTTTTCTTCAACAATCTCTACATTGAAAGAACAGAATAATTTTACACTCATTGTTTAAATAAAACTTTCTTAATCCATACTCAATATACACTTTTGTTATTGAATTATTAAAATTGCAAACCAGTCCTCATACCTTCTGTAACACCCCGCCTTTTCGGAGCGTTAATCCCTCTTATTTACCTTATATCAGCGGGAGCGTCTACTTTTACTCGGTCTCAAACAATCTCTTGATTCCTAAAGCGGCTTATCTCATATACAAAAATTTTAAAAAGAGTTTTGGGTCAGCCAAAGGCCTAGTGAGAATTCATGGTTTTCATGTACAAAACAAATTATATAATCCAAACACTTTTCAATAATAACGGAAGTGTAAAACGATCATACAATTTTTCAAATATCATATAAGTGCTATTCAATTATAACTTATTCTTATTCAGTTCAATACCATCAACTCATATAATAAGCTAACAATTCAACTCTTTTCATATACAACATTACAACATATACCAATTTTTCATATGATTCCGTTCGGTTCCAACGATTCACATTTTTACCCGTTCGGTTCAACGGTTCCAACAAGTCACATTTTTACCCGTTCGGTTCAACGGTTCCAACAATTCACATATTTACCCGTTCGGTTCAACGGTTCCAACTTATTCATTATTCATGATTTACAATTCACAATTAACGGTTCACGATTCAACATTTATATATCTCATCATGTAAATATAGCATATTTCACAACTTTCACATATTATCAAAGAATCAAAACACGTAGCAATTAACGATTATTTAAACAACTTTGCATGATATCATATTCAAATTAAAAGTACAACACAATTTAAAAGCACATGAAAACTCACCTCATATACAAAATGCCGCTACTAGAATTCCTTTACGTACGGTTACTTCTATTATTTCCATCGACCATGACACCATTCCTTATTAAAACAATTTGGCACATTCGTTTACCTTCGCTCAATTTGGCTCAATTTGGCACATTCGTTTTCTTAATTCTCACATCCTTTTCTTATCTTAAAAGCTAATTGTAATTGATAAATTGAGCGTATTATAACAACATCCTTCCATAAGCATATGTATCATATAACAACTTTAGACATAGATAATCACTAAAACTTATAGTATTCAATTTATGTAAATTAGAAAAAAAAATAACAAATCTTTTATTTTAATTTTCATAGAACAAAAATATCACCACCGTGTTTTCATTGCCACTCCTTGCTTATATTCAATTAGTGTTCATGAAAAGGCTTTGCAAATATCACAGGCTATGACAACTTTAAAATTTAGGCACGCTCTTTTTTTTCATTTTTTTTAACATTAGACTCGAGATATATTTGGTTTACCTCTTTTCTTGCTTGCTAAGTCACCTTTATGTACTATGCTCACATTTACATAAATGTGCTAAGTTCACAACCTTCTAATAAATTTCATTATAAAGTTGATTTTTGATGATATCACTAGCTAGATTACAACCCATTTTTCACACTAGTCCACTGGCAAGCCCTCCAATAATACATTAATAGTCCGCCAAATCAACCATTTTATCTCATGCATAGCCGGTATATGTAAATCATTTTCTATGCAATTCTTGTAGCTTGCTTTACGCAGTCAAGCTATACTATCTAAGCATCATAACTTATGTTTACTAATCCACATCTAAAAACATATATTTTTTCTCTATTTCTCGGTAATTACGGCTTAAGACTAGGTCGACTAACCTAATTCACTTAAACCAATGGCTCTGGTACCAACTGTAACACCCCGCCTTTTCGGAGCGTTAAACCCTCTTATTTACCTTATATCAGCGGAAGCATCTACTTTTACTCAGTCTCAAACAATCTCTTGATTCCTAAAGCGGCTTATCTCATATACAAAAATTTTAAAAAGAGTTTTGGGTCAGCCAAAGGCCTAGTGAGAATTCATGGTTTTCATGTACAAAACAAATTATATAATCCAAACACTTTTCAATAATAACGGAAGTGTAAAACGATCATACAATTTTTCAAATATCATATAAGTGCTATTCAATTATAACTTATTCTTATTCAGTTCAATACCATCAACTCATATAATAAGCTAACAATTCAACTCTTTTCATATACACCATTACAACGTATACCAATTTTTCATATAATTCCGTTCGGTTCAACGGTTCCAACGATTCACATTTTTACCCGTTCGGTTCAACGGTTCCAACAAGTCACATTTTTACCCGTTCGGTTCAACGGTTCCAACAATTCACATATTTACCCGTTCGGTTCAACGGTTCCAACTTATTCATTATTCATGATTTACAATTCACAATTAACGGTTCACGATTCAACATTTATATATCTCATCATGTAAATATAGCATATTTCACAACTTTCACATATTATCAAAGAATCAAAACACGTAGCAATTAACGATCATTTAAACAACTTTGCATGATATCATATTCAAATTAAAAGTACAACCCAATTTAAAAGCACATGAAAACTCACCTCATATACAAAATGCCGCTACTAGGTTTCCTTTACGTACGGTTACTTCTATTATTTCCATCGACCATGACACCATTCCTTATTAAAACAAATGCTAAACTTTCATGTAGTTTTTTTCCCCTCTCTATATCTCGGCTCAATCACAAATTGTTCTTCATCTGTTTTTTTTATTTATTTATTTGAGCTCTTGTTGTCAGTTGAGGAATATAAAATATATATACACGAACATGTATAGCTAAACTGTTACAGCACTTCAAAGTCTATCCCAATAAAACCGTCAATATTGTTTAGCTTAATATAAGTCCATGAATTATTATCCTTCTATTAATTATTGATGGCATATACACTGCTTCGTGTATCCCAAATAAATAGAACAATATTTAGATACAACAATTTATTTAACATACTACTTATAATAAAGACTTATTACTCCTTTTTTTTCAATATAAAACAAGATGACTTTGTGTTTCCAATTCTGTTAAATTTCTAATATTTCATATGATTTAGCCTTTTACCCATTTAATTTATTTAAATAAAAATACTAACTAGCATAAAGAATCGTGATCTAATTAACCAACTTAAAGTACTAAGTTATGGAACACTCCATATATCAACAATCATTTTCCATCTAAATATCGTATGGCATTTTCTTTTTGAAGTTCATTTGTATATATAGTATGATGACTATACAAATCTATTATTTTTTTTTCCGGGTTTTTACACCTTCTTTGATGGTTTTTTCCTCTGCCTTTTGTTCTTGAATGCATTGTTTTCTGAAATAATAAAAACAAAGCAGTTAGTTTTCATATAATGAATAAAAATAAAAGTAATAGAAAAATTGATTCAAAAAATCATGTTATACTTGCTGTCGTTTCCGTTTTGTTCTTCTTCAAAATCGCATTCACTTCTTGATCTTTTGTTTGAAGCAGACATGATTTTTGTATTGTTCAAATATTCTACAAAGATTACAAGTATTTGAGTTGAATATGATGCAATGGTAACTGTTTTGCAGTTGCAGTTTTTATAATCATTATCAGGAAAACCAAGAGACTAATAAGTAGCCTTCCATGACACTTTTGTTTTATAGATTAAAAGTGCAATTATTACATTGCACACATATAAATATCTTTAATGTTATATATTTTAACAAAAAATATTACTATAATTTAGCATGATTTTGTTATTCTGTTATTGTTATTCTCTTATTGTTATTCTGATATTAATATTCTTATTCTAAGTATGAAGATAATTACACTTCGATTTTTCTTATCGTTAGTATGATAGTTATTCTGATATTAAGTTTGTTATTCTGATATGAAGATTGTTGAAGTTGAATATATATGTGAATTCTGTTAATCTGATATGAGGATTTGTTAAAGTTTATAAAATATTGTTATTCTAAGTATGAATTATTAAAATTGCAAACCAGTCCTCATACCTTCTGTAACACCCCGCCTTTTCGGAGCGTTAATCCCTCTTATTTACCTTATATCAGCGGGAGCGTCTACTTTTACTCGGTCTCAAACAATCTCTTGATTCCTAAAGCGGCTTATCTCATATACAAAAATTTTAAAAAGAGTTTTGGGTCAGCCAAAGGCCTAGTGAGAATTCATGGTTTTCATGTACAAAACAAATTATATAATCCAAACACTTTTCAATAATAACGGAAGTGTAAAACGATCATACAATTTTTCAAATATCATATAAGTGCTATTCAATTATAACTTAGTCTTATTCAGTTCAATACCATCAACTCATATAATAAGCTAACAATTCAACTCTTTTCATATACAACATTACAACATATACCAATTTTTCATATAATTCCGTTCGGTTCCAACGATTCACATTTTTACCCGTTCGGTTCAACGGTTCCAACAAGTCACATTTTTACCCGTTCGGTTCAACGGTTCCAACAATTCACATATTTACCCGTTCGGTTCAACGGTTCCAACTTATTCATTATTCATGATTTACAATTCACAATTAACGGTTCACGATTCAACATTTATATATCTCATCATGTAAATATAGCATATTTCACAACTTTCACATATTATCAAAGAATCAAAACACGTAGCAATTAACGATTATTTAAACAACTTTGCATGATATCATATTCAAATTAAAAGTACAACACAATTTAAAAGCACATGAAAACTCACCTCATATACAAAATGCCGCTACTAGAATTCCTTTACGTACGGTTACTTCTATTATTTCCATCGACCATGACACCATTCCTTATTAAAACAAATGCTAAACTTTCATGTAGTTTTTTTCCCCTCTCTATATCTCGGCTCAATCACAAATTGTTCTTCATCTGTTTTTTTATTTTTTTATTTGAGCTCTTGTTGTCAGTTGAGGAATATAAAATATATATACACGAACATGTATAGCTAAACTGTTACAGCACTTCAAAGTCTATCCCAATAAAACCGTCAATATTGTTTAGCTTAATATAAATCCATGAGTTATTATCCTTCTATTAATTATTGATGGTATATACACTGCTTCGTGTATCCCAAATAAATAGAACAATATTTAGATACAACAATTTATTTAACATACTACTTATAATAAAGACTTATTACTCCTTTTTTTTCAATATAAAACAAGATGACTTTGTGTTTCCAATTCTGTTAAATTTCTAATATTTCATATGATTTAGCCTTTTACCCATTTAATTTATTTAAATAAAAATACTAACTAGCATAAAGAATCGTGATCTAATTAACCAACTTAAAGTACTAAGTTATGGAACACTCCATATATCAACAATCATTTTCCATCTAAATATCGTATGGCATTTTCTTTTTGAAGTTCATTTGTATATATAGTATGATGACTATACAAATCTATTATTTTTTTTCGGGTTTTTACAATCTTCCACACTTCAAAGAATTTTGTCCTCAAAATTCATAACTAGATGTATATACATTCTAGTCTATTACTCTTCTTAAGTGTTATCATTTGAATTTGTTTTTAGCTTTATTATCTAAAACACTAATGCAAGTATAAAGAACATGCATTTCAGCTAAGCACAAAAAGATAATAATAATAATAAGTTAACAACAAGCCCTTCCAAATATACCAGTATCAATCACTATATGAATTTTTTTTTACAAGTATACACATACAAGCAAATCATTCATTTTTTTCTAATCTTTTACATCCTTACTACGTCAAACATCTAGCCATCCCGAGGAGCGCACCTCGCTCAATATAGTATATTCGATCTCCTAATCCTCACCTTAGTTTACCTTCGCTCAATTTGGCACATTCGCTTTCTTAATTCTCACATCCTTCTCTTATCTTAAAAGCTAATTGTAATTGATAAATTGAGCGTATTATAACAACATCCTTCCATAAGCATATGTATCATATAACAACTTTAGACATAGATAATCACTAAAACTTATAGTATTCAATTTATGTAAATTAGAAAAAAAAATAACAAATCTTTTATTTTAATTTTCATAGAACAAAAATATCACCACCGTGTTTTCATTGCCACTCCTTGCTTATATTCAATTAGTGTTCATGAAAAGGCTTTGCAAATATCACAGGCTATGACAACTTTAAAATTTAGGCACGCTCTTTTTTTTTCATTTTTTTTAACATTTGACTCGAGATATATTTGGTTTACCTCTTTTCTTGCTTGCTAAGTCACCTTTATGTACTATGCTCACATTTACATAAATGTGCTAAGTTCACAACCTTCTAATAAATTTCATTATAAAGTTGATTTTTGATGATATCACTAGCTAGATTACAACCCATTTTTCACACTAGTCCACTGGCAAGCCCTCCAATAATACATTAATAGTCCGCCAAATCAACCATTTTATCTCATGCATAGCCGGTATATGTAAATCATTTTCTATGCAATTCTTGTAGCTTGCTTTACGCAGTCAAGCTATACTATCTAAGCATCATAACTTATGTTTACTAATCCACATCTAAAAACATACAGTTTTTCTCTATTTCTCGTTAATTACGGCTTAAGACTAGGTCGACTAACCTAATTCACTTAAACCAATGGCTCTGGTACCAACTGTAACACCCCGCCTTTTCGGAGCGTTAAACCCTCTTATTTACCTTATATCAGCGGAAGCATCTACTTTTACTCAGTCTCAAACAATCTCTTGATTCCTAAAGCGGCTTATCTCATATACAAAAATTTTAAAAAGAGTTTTGGGTCAGCCAAAGGCCTAGTGAGAATTCATGGTTTTCATGTACAAAACAAATTATATAATCCAAACACTTTTCAATAATAACGGAAGTGTAAAACGATCATACAATTTTTCAAATATCATATAAGTGCTATTCAATTATAACTTATTCTTATTCAGTTCAATACCATCAACTCATATAATAAGCTAACAATTCAACTCTTTTCATATACACCATTACAACATATACCAATTTTTCATATAATTCCGTTCGGTTCAACGGTTCCAACGATTCACATTTTTACCCATTCGGTTCAACGGTTCCAACAAGTCACATTTTTACCCGTTCGGTTCAACGGTTCCAACAATTCACATATTTACCCGTTCGGTTCAACGGTTCCAACTTATTCATTATTCATGATTTACAATTCACAATTAACGGTTCACGATTCAACATTTATATATCTCATCATGTAAATATAGCATATTTCACAACTTTCACATATTATCAAAGAATCAAAACACGTAGCAATTAACGATCATTTAAACAACTTTGCATGATATCATATTCAAATTAAAAGTACAACCCAATTTAAAAGCACATGAAAACTCACCTCATATACAAAATGCCGCTACTAGGTTTCCTTTACGTACGGTTACTTCTATTATTTCCATCGACCATGACACCATTCCTTATTAAAACAAATGCTAAACTTTCATGTAGTTTTTTTTCCCCTCTCTATATCTCGGCTCAATCACAAATTGTTCTTCATCTGTTTTTTTTTATTTATTTATTTGAGCTCTTGTTGTCAGTTGAGGAATATAAAATATATATACACGAACATGTATAGCTAAACTGTTACAGCACTTCAAAGTCTATCCCAATAAAACCGTCAATATTGTTTAGCTTAATATAAGTCCATGAATTATTATCCTTCTATTAATTATTGATGGCATATACACTGCTTCGTGTATCCCAAATAAATAGAACAATATTTAGATACAACAATTTATTTAACATACTACTTATAATAAAGACTTATTACTCCTTTTTTTTCAATATAAAACAAGATGACTTTGTGTTTCCAATTCTGTTAAATTTCTAATATTTCATATGATTTAGCCTTTTACCCATTTAATTTATTTAAATAAAAATACTAACTAGCATAAAGAATCGTGATCTAATTAACCAACTTAAAGTACTAAGTTATGGAACACTCCATATATCAACAATCATTTTCCATCTAAATATCGTATGGCATTTTCTTTTTGAAGTTCATTTGTATATATAGTATGATGACTATACAAATCTATTATTTTTTTTTCCGGGTTTTTACACCTTCTTTGATTGGTTTTTCCTCTGCCTTTTGTTCTTGAATGCATTGTTTTCTGAAATAATAAAAACAAAGCAGTTAGTTTTCATATAATGAATAAAAATAAAAGTAATAGAAAAATTGATTCAAAAAATCATGTTATACTTGCTGTCGTTTCCGTTTTGTTCTTCTTCAAAATCGCATTCACTTCTTGATCTTTTGTTTGAAGCTGACATGATTTTTGTATTGTTCCAAATATTCTACAAAGATTACAAGTATTTGAGTTGAATATGATGCAATGGTAACTGTTTTGCAGTTGCAGTTTTTATAATCATTATCAGGAAAACCAATAGACTAATAAGTAGCCTTCCATGACACTTTTGTTTTATAGATTAAAAGTGCAATTATTACATTGCACACATATAAATATCTTTAATGTTATATATTTTAACAAAAAATATTACTATAATTTAGCATGATTTTGTTATTCTGTTATTGTTATTCTCTTATTGTTATTCTGATATTAATATTCTTATTCTAAGTATGAAGATAATTACACTTCGATTTTTCTTATCGTTAGTATGATAGTTATTCTGATATTAAGTTTGTTATTCTGATATGAAGATTGTTGAAGTTGAATATATATGTGAATTCTGTTAATCTGATATGAGGATTTGTTGAAGTTTATAAAATATTGTTATTCTAAGTATGAGGATAGTTTGTTATTCTGATATGATGATTGTTATTTTTGATAGTTTGTTATTCTGATATGAGGTTTTTATTATAGTTTTGATAATATTTTTAATTTAATTTTTCATTTTTGCAGCTGATAATATATGTGAATTCAAAAAATATGAAGACAGAATGACAAGGAAAAGAATTCAAATAATGAGAAACATAGTCAATTCAATGGAACTTTTAAAAACAAAACAGATTCAGCTATTCTAAAGAGGAAATCAGTAGTTAGAAGATCTGAAAGGTTGAGTCTTCAGAAAGAAAAAACTGATATTTATTCAAGGAGAACATCATCAAGGATTATAAATAAAGTAACATCAATTTCTAGTGATATTGATGTTGAAGATCATGTTTGTGTTTACAATGAAAGTATACTAACAATCAGAACTAGGGGATCTCCAAGTCAACTTTTTTATCTTCTTTCTAATATGTCAGTGCAGTAACGTAATGTTGTCTCAGAAATGGGATTTAGTTCTTTGCTTGGAATGAAGATTTGTGTTATACCTTCTAGGCTTGGATTTAAAACTGTTGATTGCTTTGATGAAGATAGTATGACTTTGAACTTGATGTGTGGAAACATTGGAATAAAAAAAGAGACAGTTAATGCAATTATGGGATTTCCAATGGGCAAAAAAAAAAATTCTATTAAAAGAGTACGAACAACCAACCCAACTATATTCTCTTGGAGAAACTAGTTTCATCGATTTAACAATTCGAAAGAGACAAATATTCGTGTTACTGAAGTTGTTAATAATATTTTGGATAATGGTAACACTGATCGAATGTTTGTGTTAAAGTTTCTTGTTGTCCTTTTGAGCTGTATTTTTTTACCTGGGAGTGTAGCTTGCCAAAAGATACTGTCACTCATTCCAGATTCTGATGATGATATCATAAAATTGGATTGGTGTTCATATCTTTTAGATTGTTTGAAAGATAGTAAAAAAAATGGAACAAATACGACACGAGTGATGCAAACTATTATTGTGGACCTATTACTTTTCTATCGGTATGATTTTTATTTTCATTTTATTTTTACATTCTATTTGTTTATATTTTTATGTATATATATATATATATATATATATATATTACAGTTGTTGTATGCTGAATCAATCTACAAAAAACAAAAGATAAAAAGGCCAGACGTTCCTGCTATTGAATACTGGACTTCTGATTTGCTTTATGAGGTTCAAAAAGTAGACAGACTCTTAAACGAAGGTTATGATTAATATAACTTTTTATCTGTATAATACATTTTACTTTTTTTCAATGCAAATATTAAAGGAAAGAAGGGTCTGAAAAGTTATGAAAGATCTCATACTTATAGGAAAATTAAAGCTCCTTCAATGGTTTGTTTTTCTAAACTTATGATATTCATTTTTTTAAAATTTACTAATTTTTGTAAGTTTATTTATTATTATTATTATTATTATTATTATTATTATTATTTTCAGGATGATTCAACTAAGGCTTTAAAATATTATGTTGCAAATGAAGGTGTAAAAGAATCTGTTAATCAAATAACAGTAGATTCAGACATTTCAAGGCCAATGAAAAGACAAAGAATGTTTCGACCAAGAAAAACAAAGGAACATCCAAATGGAACATCCAATGATAGTTTAGAAAAAGTTTAAATCCAATGATAGTTGCTTCAATGTTTAGTTTGTTTGAATTGGTATTTGATTTTTTATTACGGAGTTGTTTTGTTTTGTTGATTCTGTTTGGATTTATATTCGTTATGTTAAGAAGGCGGCTTTACCGTTGAAACACAACCTAGCAGTAGTAACAAATACTAGCAGTAGGAACCAATATACTAGCAGCACGATCCAATAAACTAGCAGCAGAACGATCAATTAGTACACTAGCAGTACAAATCCCAGGTGTAATATTTTCACATATGAAAAGTTCAAATACTGATGTATACAAAATATTTGTCAAGTCAAAATAATTTCTTCTTGACAAACCCAATCAGTTGCTCTATTAATATTATCAGAGTATGGTCCTAAACTGATCTAGCTTACAGATTACTAAGGAAATATGAGAAGATAGTTAATCGTGATAAGTCTTTGGAACCATCCTCTAAATACCAAAAATTAAGAATAACCAATACCAAAAATTAAGTAAATAAAAAAGAAATATTTCTAATGAATATCAACAAATGTATACATCTCTGTTTATTACAGTTACAATGAATCAAAGATATATTATTTTTCAAGATTTAGCGTTCCCTAAAATTACATTTAAAATAAAGTAAACTTTGAAAATATTTTCAAAATCTTGAATGCATTAACCATATTTGTTTTTCAGTTGTTTTTTCTATTTTTCCAAAAAGTAGAAAATTTCATTTTCATGAACTTTTCTGATTTTATCTTTAGGCGAAGTTGTTTTTCTTCTGCAGAAAGATTTAAAAATTCATTCGATTCACAAATTATTTTTTTTCTATGAATATTATTATCAGAAAGAAGCATTTTAGCATCATATTTTTTTCTCAAAGTTTTGATTTGACCTTGCTGTTCTGGACTTTCATTTTTAAATCCAGACTTCCATTCTTCAATTCTTTGACCATAGTATGTCTCCATATGTCTCATGGCAAAAATTGCACAATCATTTGAATTTTGTCTTGTTCTCCATGGCATTTTCAGTATACTTGGTTTACAGAACTTCATATATCGATCTTTTGGATGTTTCTTTCTTTTCAAATACTCGCAGAAGAAGTTTGTCTGAAAAAATAAATATTAAAAGAAAAGTATTGATGACAAACTCATTCATTCTATAGTCTGCAAAGACTCAATGACAGAACAGAACAAGTAGATTCAAAGTTTTTGGGTCATATGTGTTAGTTCATAAGATTTTACTAAAAAAGTCAAAATTTCATTTCAAAAAAGGTTTTGCACATATATATACTGCACTTATGAAGAGATCAAATGATGTTGAAAATGTTTTAAAATTGGTTTGTCTGTTAGTACTAATGTAACTATATTATTGAATATGCAACCTCTCTTAACTGATTTAATGCAGAAAATTAAGATCAAATATGATTTTTGACTTTTTTATTATGAATATTATGAATATTATGAATATTTTATGAATATTATGAATATTATGAATATTATGGTTTTTCAATTAGTAATTACTCTAAAATACACAACTTAATCATAACACTCCTTATCAGGATAGTTTTGAGAATTTTTTGATGCAACTATATGAAATAAGCAATAAAACTTTAAGACAGATTAACAATACTTATATTAAAGTAAAATATAGCTCAACTAAGCTTAATCTGCAAGGCAATTTCCTACCCCCTGTACCAGCTTTATTTGACAATATATCCACCAAAACCTAACAAACTTGGGCACTTGCAGTACTTTAAATTACCAAAGGATCTAAGTAAAGTTTTTCAAAGTTTGGCATTTTTAGCTATCATCTATAGACTATCAAGTATTACATAAATTCCCAAAGTTCACATTTGCATTACTTTTACAATTCAAAGTCAAATCAAATTTGACATTTTGTAGCTATCAGCAATGTAAAGGAAAAGGTTAAAGTAATGCAAGCTAAATATGATTACTTACAAGAACCATCGGTAGAGTTCCATATAATTTCTTTATTAGCTCTAATTCAGAAACTTTGGAACCTTCACAAGTTTCTGTATCTGTTATTCTATTATCGATTATCTCAATCTTCTTATTCTTTAGATTGAAACAAATGATGTAGTAATAAGATTCCCGAAGTATATTGAAAAACACCTACATTGATATTGAAAATATAAGTCATTTAAAATATATATTGTAGATAAACAGTTATTTGATTTAACAAATTTGCTAACAGAAAAAAAATAATCTAAATAACTTACCAAATCAATGTTTAACAAATTTGCTAAAGAATCATCTTCAAGGCATCCAGCTAAATACAAACTTTCTTGAAAAGATTCATATCTATAGTCTTTTGATGTATTTTCAATATTCAAAGAAATAGGCTGATGAGTGTCTAAATACTCATCATTTTTGTACAATATAAACTGCAAAAACATCTGAAAACACTCAGAAACACATCAAAATAATCAAAATATCACAAATCAGTGTTGTATGTGTTTTAAATGCAAAAATATCAAAATCAGATGAAAAACATATCAAATTTGCAAAAATTGCAGTTTTAGTCCCCCAAGTTTCAAAAATTGTCAAAAATAGTCCCTGAGCCATAATTTCAAAAGCAAAAGTCACCAAAGGTCCTTTTAAAATCAAAAGTTGTCAAAATAAGTCCTTTGGTGAAAAATATAAAAAGTTTGAGAAAATTACAACTTTGGTCCTTCAAGTTTCAAAATTGGCAGAATTGGTCCCTGGAAAATGAGAAAATGGCAACATTGGTCCTTGTACTTTTGAAGATTGTCACTTTAAGTCCTTGGAATATCTTTTCAGAATTGGCAGCCTAAGTCCTTGAAGTTTCAGAAGTTCAACTTTAGTCCCTATGTTATTTAAAACCTTTAATACACCATTTTGGACCCTTTCACACTTGGACCCCCTGTCATTTATCCCATTTGACCCCCCCATTTTAATATTACCCTGCCCAGTCAACAAGTCAAACAAACCAATTTCCTTTTTACCCGCGCCTTTTTCTTCCTTCACCCACCTGTTCTCTGCAACTCAAGCTACTCCACCCCCCTCCTCACCTATCCATCTCTTTTGTTCCCCCACACCTCCTACAATCCAAGAGATCATTAATTGCCTCACCATTCCCCTCACTCAAGCCTCAACTGCCAAATCCTCATTTCCCGCCAAAATTGACAAATTGGCCAAATCCCACAAAAGTTATCCTAAGGCTCTGGAATTTAGTGGGATCCACTCAGAAGGTGAGAGAGAAGCAAGTGGAGCTATAAAATGAGAAGAAAGAAGCCATTTGAAGGTTAGTTAGTTTATAAAAATTTCACTTATGTCGTTTCTTTTATTATTGTCTTAGTTTTAATGAAAATAGTGTAATTTCAGTTTCATTGTATCTCTTTTAAGTTCACAAACCTTTGTAAGTTACTTTTGAGTATCAATTAAAGTTTTTTATATAAGTTTATAGTTTCAAGTTCACTGTTACAGTTTTCATGTTCAAATTCTAAGTTCCAAGTTGCTATTGGCTTATTTGAAGCCTCACTAAGTTTATCTAAGCTCCTTGTAAGCTTTGTATAAGCTCATTTTACAGTTTCATACAATTTTCCATTTAAGTCAACAAAAGTCAACAGGAGCTCAAAATTGCAATGGTGATAATTATGGTTGTTGCAGAGGTGAATTTGGATTGCATTAGCATAGGATAGGTTAGTCTTTGGGTCTGGTTTGGCCTGTGACATCAGCTGGATTCATGTGAGTAAGTTCTTAGATTTTCACATTTTCAAGACAATTTGTAGTTTTTGCTTGAACTTGTATCTATGGTCACAACTTGTTACAGTGTGTTTGTATATTTGTCATATGGTTATGAGAACTTAGTTTAATCCTTAAATCATGTTTGTTTAGCAGTTTATCCATTTTTATGCATTTTAATGAGTTTTAAGGGTGTGTTTGGTTAACTGTTTTATCTGATCTCAGAGCCATAGGAAGTAGTTTAGCTCTATTGGTTCATGTGTATTAAGCTCATTTGAACTCAGTTTGGTCAATAAATTGGGTCTATTAGCATTAAAAGTCAAAAGTTCCTGTTAATCCATCTTAACTGTCCACTGTGGTGATTTTTGGATTTGCAAATCCATAATTTGTGTTTAAAAGTCTTCAACTTTGCTTGCATTGTGCTTATTATACCTTATAACATCCATTTCAGTCAATAAATTGGATCCAAAGTTGGAAAAAGTCAACTTCCCAACATTTCTTCAAAAGTCAAAATAGCAAAAACTTGTTTTGGGCTCAGTTAGCATGATTTTTCATGATCTCATCTTTGGGTCTTAACAAGTGAGACTTGGTATTCTTAAAAGCTCAACTGGTATCCTTACTTATCTATATTTTTTTGGATTTTTGTCATTTTTCTAAAAGCTTCAAACAAGCTCCTCTTTTTAGCACCATGTGCCCTGTCTACTGTCTCAGCACACTGAGAATTTTTCTCAGTTCTTGCAGATAGTGCACAGAGCTCATAAGAGCTTTCCATGGTCTGATTTTTGGTACAATTGTAGCTAGCCAGGTGGTCTATAGGACTGCATAAGTGGTTTTTGGTTTTGCTTATTGGATAAGCTGGTGTATAAGCCCCAACAGTAGGGGGTCTTCACTGGTTTGCTTATTTAGGCAGTTGGCTTGTATCATTGATTTGAGCTTATAACTTGTTAGGAGTAGTTAGAATCAGTTGCAATTAGTTCATTTTAGGATAAGTTAGCTTTGTTCACTGTTTGATTAGCTAATTAGCTTATTTGCTCTTATTTAGTAGCTTATTTTGTCAACTGTTACACTACAGCTTCAGTTTATTACACATAAGCACATGTTTTGATATTTTTCATAGTTTAAGATTAGCATTTTAGATTTTTCCTGAAATTTTCATAATTTTTAGTCACTGTTTAGTATTTTTCTTATTTAAAATCAGTTTTTAATCATTTTTAATTAGTTTAAATTGCAATTAATTAAGAAAAGCTTCAAAAAAATAATTTTTCAATTTTAACAGTTTAAGATAAATGTAAAAAGCTTAAAAAGTATTTTTCCATATTTTTCTCCTTTTATTTGGTATTTTTAATAATTTTAATTAGTTTTAAATAGTATTAAATTAATAATAAATACATAAAAAGTCTAAAAAATATATTTTCAGTTTTAAAATTAGTTTTATCATATTTTAGATTTTTCTAAATCTTAATTTTATTTTTCTAGTCTTATTTCCTATTTTCTTCTATTTTAGAGTATTTATTAAATAGTTAAAATAGTTTTTAATTAATAATAATTAATTAAATAGTTGTAATAATAATTTTTCTTTTCTAATAATTTTCTTTTATCATTAGGTTTGTAAAAATGTATTTTTCATAGTTTTAGGATTATTATTATATAAGTTTCACGTTTTATTTTGTACGTAGACGTAATTTTATTTTTAAACGTAAGTTTTAAGTTTTAGGTTTTAAACGTTCATCACTTTAAATATAGTGATAGCGTTTATTTAATAGATTTTAACTTTTTAATTTTCTTAATTTGCATTTAAGTCGCTTTAATTTATAACCTTTTTCAGTAGTGTAATATTCAATCCTAATCCTTTCTGATCGCTATCATTAGTGATCATTCTATCGTCTGAATCAGTGTTTGCACACCATTGAGTCTCCGTGGGACTTAACGACCCGGGAACCCACTATATTCCCTGATCTTCATTGCATTTGTGTCTGAGCAGTTTTAAGTCTGTTTAGACTTGACTGTTTAGCGCAGATCAAATTTTGGCGCCGCTGCCGGGGAGGCTTTAGCGTGTGTTTAGCCTTTTTCAGATCCATTCTTGTGCATACCCCATCTTTTGTAAAAAATTTTTTGTAAAGTTTTCAAAAATCCAAAAAGTTCATTAACACTTTTCCTAAAGTGTTAAAAACGCCAAAAATATTTTCATTCTTTGTTTTTATCAAAATGTTTTTCAAAAATCCCAAAAATATTCCTCTTTACCCTCTCACCTTTTTGATTCTTCATTTCTTACCCTCTGATAACCTTTGATTCTTTCCATGTCTTATCCTCACCTTCTTGATTGTCAGTGGTGTGGTGGTCCTTATAATGGTGGCAATTGCCCCAGTTGTAGCATGGTGGAAGCAGGAAACGGGTCTGTCTATAACCAGGATCCCTATTCCTACCATAACACAACTGATTTATTCCATCAGCTACCACACTGTGAGACTCAGCAGTTTTACTGTTGTGAGTACTGTGGTGGTTCACACTCCAGTTCTGATTGTCAATCGGGAAACACGCTTGTCTATGAGCAGGTTCCTGATAACGATTATGACTACAACACATACCACTCACAGCCACATCAGTTTTACTGTTGTGAGTATTGTGGAGGTCCTCACTCTAGCTCGGATTGTCAAACAGGGAACCCATTTCCTTGTAACGATTACGGCTCTTCATATCATGACCAACCTCTACAGTACCAGCCTGATTCACTTCCTCAAAATCTTCTCCTTGATCTTTTGGATTTAGTGAAAGATTTGAAGGAATCTAAACACTCCCATGATAATCCAAATGAAAAATCAATGGAAGTTTTGTTAGCCGAAGAGCGGGATGCTAAATTAGATTCCCAAATCGCCTTTGAACAATCTGTTAGGGAATCAATTGCAATAGAAAAAACGGCCAAATCTAGCTATCGATTCCGTTTCATTCCTGATGACGATGATGATGAAGATATCCTTGATATCCTACAATTTTATAACGGTTCATCAAGTTCATCAGTTGAAACTCCTTCCATGAAAAGTCAGGGAGAAAAGACTATGATGGAATTACTAGCAGAAGAACAAATGGAAAGTATTAAACATATGTATGCTAGCCCATCTAATCTCCCTCAGTCTGTTGTTATCACACCCAAAGCTCCCACTCACTCTCTGAACATGGGGGATGAGCTTCTTGACACTGTTCCTGAAAAGGAATCGGACGAATTCATAAAGTCTAGTGTTGAGAACCTTATCCCAATCCCAAGAGAGTCACAGGGAATTCTCGAGCATCTGTGTGATATTCCTTTCCCTCTTGAGTGTTCTCAAGATCATTTTGAAACTTTCTCTGATCTTAGCGACGATTGTGCTTCCTATGGAAACATCGAGTACGTTGAGGCATCACTTCCACAATCTGATGCTGATCCCCTTCTTGAGGAGTTCTCCGGTGAACTCACTCACATCAATCCACTCTTTGATTTCGAAGCCGATCTGGGAGAGACCGAAAGTCTCATTGATAATGATCGTTCACTCACTTCTTATCCCAACAATCCAAACGAGAATGTTGATCACTTTGTTCCCGAAACATTCAAAGCTACTTTCACCAATCCTCTATTTGAATTCAACTCTGAATTCACTTCAATTTCTGAGAATCCACTCTTTGATACTCAGACTGAGGATAGTGATGAGCCCACAATGGAACAAGAGTTCACAAATTCACATCATGTGAATGATTCTCTTCATGAGGAGTTCGCCGGTGAACTTTCTCATATCATATCTCCGCTGGAATATGATTGCTTGGATGGCAAAAATCATGATCGGGGGGAGAGAATCTCAATTTGCATAGTTATGACAAATCTTCCCACCCTCCCAACCGAGATGCCTTCCAACCCTAAGAGCTCATCCAATAAAATCCAAATAAGTGCAACTGCACTTAATCCCGAGGAAGAAGATCTAGTTATGATTGTTATCATGATCTTCCTTCTTTTCTTCACCTACCTGGTGACTTCCTCTCTTCTTCACTCCTTCGGGAGTGAGGACACTATCTTTGATCCCGGCATTTTCAATTATCATTTTTGAGCCGGTTCTCTGTATATCTCATCGGTGTGGAACTTTCACGTGCTTCAAATGTTTGTCCAAACATCTTGAATGAAAGTCCGATGGAGATTGTTTCTTCCACTTTGCTTCCCCATGAACCAATGAATGCGGGGATCGAGTCAAGCTAGTGACTCGGGAATCAAAAACTTTAGCACGCACCATATGGGTTTTCACCCATAATTCTGTCTTCTTACCCCCTTTCTACCACCTAAGTGTGGGGGTGATGCCCCACATGTAATATATATATATATATATATATATATATATATATATATATATATATATATATATATATATATATATATATATATATATATATATATATATATATATATCTTTCTAAAAAAAAAAAAAAAAAAAAAAAAAAAAAAAAAAAAAAAAAATCCTTTCTAAATAATGGTCGTAATATTTCCCTTTTACGTTCTTTGTTTCGGCATAACCGCCGGTACTTTGAATATTGAGGGCAATATTCATTTCTAAGTGTGGGGGGGAATTCTCACGAATTTTATCATATAATTATACCAATTCCCCCGTTTTTGGCCAAAATTTTTTTTGGAGTAAGTGTTTTACACTTACTCATTTGGTTATCAGTCCGCCTTGTCTATAAGACTAAAGGATTGGCTAATCCAGGAGCAAACGGCTCTTGGTAAAGATATATCAAATCCGTTTATATGGCTTGCAATTTGCCCAAAATTGTATGGTATTCAACTCACCATATCTTAAAAAGTGAAGAGTTGGCTAGCCCGCAAGATTATGGCTTGTGGTAAAGGCAGTGGAAAATCCATAATTGGTAATCAGCTCACCAAAGATAATATTGATAATTTATCTAAGAGTTGGCTAGTCCAGAAGGGTACGGCTTCTGGTAAAGACAAATCAAATCCGTTGGAAGCTGGTGGTTTGCTCAAAATCACATGGTTATCGGTGTACCATGGTTCTTACTTGAACTGAAACATTTGGCTACTCCAGAAGTAATGGCTTTTGGTAAAGAGATTAAAATCCATTATGTTTTCTCAAATCATTGCTAGGGACTAGCAATATCTCAGTGTGGGGGATTGATGAGTGTCTAAATACTCATCATTTTTGTACAATATAAACTGCAAAAACATCTGAAAACACTCAGAAACACATCAAAATAATCAAAATATCACAAATCAGTGTTGTATGTGTTTTAAATGCAAAAATATCAAAATCAGATGAAAAACATATCAAATTTGCAAAAATTGCAGTTTTAGTCCCCCAAGTTTCAAAAATTGTCAAAAATAGTCCCTGAGCCATAATTTCAAAAGCAAAAGTCACCAAAGGTCCTTTTAAAATCAAAAGTTGTCAAAATAAGTCCTTTGGTGAAAAATATAAAAAGTTTGAGAAAATTACAACTTTGGTCCTTCAAGTTTCAAAATTGGCAGAATTGGTCCCTAGAAAATGAGAAAATGGCAACATTGGTCCTTGTACTTTTGAAGATTGTCACTTTAAGTCCTTGGAATATCTTTTCAGAATTGGCAGCCTAAGTCCTTGAAGTTTCAGAAGTTCAACTTTAGTCCCTATGTTATTTAAAACCTTTAATACACCATTTTGGACCCTTTCACACTTGGACCCCCTGTCATTTATCCCATTTGACCCCCCCATTTTAATATTACCCTGCCCAGTCAACAAGTCAAACAAACCAATTTCCTTTTTACCCGCGCCTTTTTCTTCCTTCACCCACCTGTTCTCTGCAACTCAAGCTACTCCACCCCCTCCTCACCTATCCATCTCTTTTGTCCCCCCACACCTCCTACAATCCAAGAGATCATTAATTACCTCACCATTCCCCTCACTCAAGCCTCAACTGCCAAATCCTCATTTCCCGCCAAAATTGACAAATTGGCCAAATCCCAC
This sequence comes from Chrysanthemum seticuspe, assembly GCA_019973895.1. NCBI lineage: Eukaryota > Viridiplantae > Streptophyta > Magnoliopsida > Asterales > Asteraceae > Chrysanthemum > Chrysanthemum seticuspe. The sequence goes on from BPTQ01000007.1 coordinate 262,269,804, forward strand.
AAAAGTTATCCTAAGGCTCTGGAATTTAGTGGGATCCACTCAGAAGGTGAGAGAGAAGCAAGTGGAGCTATAAAATGAGAAGAAAGAAGCCATTTGAAGGGTAGTTAGTTTATAAAAATTTCACTTATGTCGTTTCTTTTATTATTGTCTTAGTTTTAATGAAAATAGTGTAATTTCAGTTTCATTGTATCTCTTTTAAGTTCACAAACCTTTGTAAGTTACTTTTGAGTATCAATTAAAGTTTTTTATATAAGTTTATAGTTTCAAGTTCACTGTTACAGTTTTCATGTTCAAATTCTAAGTTCCAAGTTGCTATTGGCTTATTTGAAGCCTCACTAAGTTTATCTAAGCTCCTTGTAAGCTTTGTATAAGCTCATTTTACAGTTTCATACAATTTTCCATTTAAGTCAACAAAAGTCAACAGGAGCTCAAAATTGCAATGGTGATAATTATGGTTGTTGCAGAGGTGAATTTGGATTGCATTAGCATAGGATAGGTTAGTCTTTGGGTCTGGTTTGGCCTGTGACATCAGCTGGATTCATGTGAGTAAGTTCTTAGATTTTCACATTTTCAAGACAATTTGTAGTTTTTGCTTGAACTTGTATCTGTGGTCACAACTTGTTACAGTGTGTTTGTATATTTGTCATATGGTTATGAGAACTTAGTTTAATCCTTAAATCATGTTTGTTTAGCAGTTTATCCATTTTTATGCATTTTAATGAGTTTTAAGGGTGTGTTTGGTTAACTGTTTTATCTGATCTCAGAGCCATAGGAAGTAGTTTAGCTCTATTGGTTCATGTGTATTAAGCTCATTTGAACTCAGTTTGGTCAATAAATTGGGTCTATTAGCATTAAAAGTCAAAAGTTCCTGTTAATCCATCTTAACTGTCCACTGTGGTGATTTTTGGATTTGCAAATCCATAATTTGTGTTTAAAAGTCTTCAACTTTGCTTGCATTGTGCTTATTATACCTTATAACATCCATTTCAGTCAATAAATTGGATCCAAAGTTGGAAAAAGTCAACTTCCCAACATTTCTTCAAAAGTCAAAATAGCAAAAACTTGTTTTGGGCTCAGTTAGCATGATTTTTCATGATCTCATCTTTGGGTCTTAACAAGTGAGACTTGGTATTCTTAAAAGCTCAACTGGTATCCTTACTTATCTATATTTTTTTGGATTTTTGTCATTTTTCTAAAAGCTTCAAACAAGCTCCTCTTTTTAGCACCATGTGCCCTGTCTACTGTCTCAGCACACTGAGAATTTTTCTCAGTTCTTGCAGATAGTGCACAGAGATCATAAGAGCTTTCCATGGTCTGATTTTTGGTACAATTGTAGCTAGCCAGGTGGTCTATAGGACTGCATAAGTGGTTTTTGGTTTTGCTTATTGGATAAGCTGGTGTATAAGCCCCAACAGTAGGGGGTCTTCACTGGTTTGCTTATTTAGGCAGTTGGCTTGTATCATTGATTTGAGCTTATAACTTGTTAGGAGTAGTTAGAATCAGTTGCAATTAGTTCATTTTAGGATAAGTTAGCTTTGTTCACTGTTTGATTAGCTAATTAGCTTATTTGCTCTTATTTAGTAGCTTATTTTGTCAACTGTTACACTACAGCTTCAGTTTATTACACATAAGCACATGTTTTGATATTTTTCATAGTTTAATATTAGCATTTTAGATTTTCCCTGAAATTTTCATAATTTTTAGTCACTGTTTAGTATTTTTCTTATTTAAAATCAGTTTTTAATCATTTTTAATTAGTTTAAATTGCAATTAATTAAGAAAAGCTTCAAAAAAATAATTTTTCAATTTTAACAGTTTAAGATAAATGTAAAAAGCTTAAAAAGTATTTTTCCATATTTTTCTCCTTTTATTTGGTATTTTTAATAATTTTAATTAGTTTTAAATAGTATTAAATTAATAATAAATACATAAAAAGTCTAAAAAATATATTTTCAGTTTTAAAATTAGTTTTATCATATTTTAGATTTTTCTAAATCTTAATTTTATTTTTCTAGTCTTATTTCCTATTTTCTTCTATTTTAGAGTATTTATTAAATAGTTAAAATAGTTTTTAATTAATAATAATTAATTAAATAGTTGTAATAATAATTTTTCTTTTCTAATAATTTTCTTTTATCATTAGGTTTGTAAAAATGTATTTTTCATAGTTTTAGGATTATTATTATATAAGTTTCACGTTTTATTTTGTACGTAGACGTAATTTTATTTTTAAACGTAAGTTTTAAGTTTTAGGTTTTAAACGTTCATCACTTTAAATATAGTGATAGCGTTTATTTAATAGATTTTAACTTTTTAATTTTCTTAATTTGCATTTAAGTCGCTTTAATTTATAACCTTTTTCAGTAGTGTAATATTCAATCCTAATCCTTTCTGATCGCTATCATTAGTGATCATTCTATTGTCTGAATCAGTGTTTGCACACCATTGAGTCTCCGTGGGACTTAACGACCCGGGAACCCACTATATTCCCTGATCTTCATTGCATTTGTGTCTGAGCAGTTTTAAGTCTGTTTAGACTTGACTGTTTAGCGCAGATCATAGGCTGTAAAAAATATATATTTTAAAATTCACTTATCTATGATACTGGAAAAAAAAAAAAAAAAAATTATACTGTAACTTGTGTGTTATAGAATAATCTTTTTGGAGCATTACTAGATAGTCTGCATTCTCTATAGTTGAGCAAAATGCACCACATATCTACGATATCAGAAAATATCCATTGTTCATAATAAAAAGATTCAAATTTTGCACGCTCTACTCCAAAAGGAAAATCTTGTTGCTGGAATATTGTTTCCCTATATATTAATAAACAAAAACAAAAAAAAAACAAAAACACAAAAAAAGTTATATTTATAAACAAAAACACTAAAAATGTTATATTGATAAACATAAACAAAAAAAAAAAAGTTGTATTGTTTATAAACAAAAACACTAAAAAAGTTATATTGTTTAAAACTTACATTGGGTTTTTGCTCATACTGAATAACGCATTGGCTGCATTAAATTCTTCTGTTGATGCTTGAATTTCGTCAAATTCTAAAATCATTTGACTTTCTTCTGGAGGTGTTAAAAGAGAAATAATTTCCACATTTTCCAGATTTGGTTTTTCTTCTGGTGGTGTTAAGTTAACATTTTCTAATGATTTACATAGTGTTACTTCTTCACCTGGATTTGAATAAAATTTAAAACCCAAATCAAAAGAGGGTATTTCATCAAAAGTTTGCTTCTCTTTTTCATGAATATTTGATTCAGATTTCCCAAAATCAAACTTCTTTTGTTGATGACTTAAATTTACTTGACTTTCTACAATTTTCAAAGAAACCGATTCAGATTCAGATTTTTGAAGTCTCGAATATTCTGTATTAAGCTTTACTCATTTTGCTCCATTTATCACACGATCCCACTCATCTTTTAATCCTTCGACTTCTTTCGAATTCGGAAAGTTTGATAATCCTTTCTTAAGTGAATCCTTCATTTCTATTATTAAAGTTTCCAACAAAAACAAGCTATTCTTTGTTTTGCGAACAAAGCCCTGTTAAATCATCATCAAAATATAAGATTAATTATGTTTTGTTTATAAATATAACTTTTTAATTAAAAGAAAATTTTAAAAGATATTTGTATTAAAGATATACCTTTTCATCATCAACTTTTCTCAAAATATGTTTTTTGTCTTCTTTCATTTCAATACGTTTTTTCTTAAAATCTTCACTATGCTTATTAACACGTTGGATACAAGTACGCGTTGATACATTTCCTTGTTTATCCTTAAATACCTGTAACTCGTAGATAAGCAGTGAAATATAATAGTTGATATCAAAATGTACGTATTGAGAGTAATATAATCAAATTAATGATGAAGCTATGTTGACTAATATAATATCTCATATAAAAACAATTTATAAAATTTCAAAATCAAAGAAAACAACAAAGAAACACACCATGTTCTTGCATGCAGAAGCAACATGTGATTCACCAGCAATTAATATTTTTGCATTTTCCATCTTTTCCTAAAAAATGAGTATAACATGTAACTTTCTTTTAAACAAACATATGTTTATAGCAATAGAAAGTAAATCAGTAGTAGCAGTAGAAACTCTCTCAGAGGAAATACACTCTGGAAATTCTCATACTTTTTTATGTGTTGTATGACCTGATCCTACAGATTGTCAAAGAAGCTAGAACATCTTATAATAAGTCCAAGTTCCAATTGATCTTAACAATAAATCTACAAGTTGTAATAAGTAAATAGGTATGTTGAGTAATAAGTAAAGTCACACAAAAGAGGAATCCTATAAAATGGTTGCCTATTCTATAAATTGAAGTTATGTTGAGTAATATAATATCTGATATCAAAATTCAAAATCAGAGAGAACTACAAAAGAAACACACCAGGTTGTTGCATGCAGAAGCAACATGTGATGCACCAGCAAATAATCGTTCTGCATTTTCCAAGTTTCCCTAAAAGCAACCAAAAGAAATATGATATGCAATTTTCTTTTTAAAGCAACAAATGTTTACTTATTATATGTAAAAAAATAATAATAATAACAAAAACCTTTAAATTAACAGGTTTTTGAACTTCAAGTTTCTGATTCTTTTGTTCTTTCTCTTTATTTTCTTCTGTAATCACTTCTTTAGTCGTTAAGACATTTACTCCATCTTTCAGCTTATCCTTTGATACCTCTCCTCCATCTTTTGGCTCATCATTCAACAAACTCTTTTCATTAGACGTATTCTTATCACAGTGACTTCTATCCACCAAGTAATCAAACTCTGATGCTTCTCTAATTCTAAGTAACTCAGTATCCCATGTTTTCAATGGTGGAAGAGAATAATCAATATCAATGAAATTGCATTGGATCTTTTGAACATAAAATAGCTGCAAAACGTAAATGAATAAATAAATAAATTAAAAAAATGAAAGAAAGAAAGAAAAAAGGAAAGAAGAGTAATTACCGTAAGGAATGTCAAAGGTCCACAATAATACGATTTTCTGTTGTTCGGATCCCATTCTTTTTTACACTTCTTCAAACAATCGATTAAATATCCACACCAATCCATTTGATTAATCTTTCCATGATCAGATGAAATAGAGTACAAAATCCTTTGATTTGAGGTCCCGTCTTTCATTGCCTCAAATAATACAGTAGCAATCAAAACAAGTATATTTATCATAAATATTTTTCCTCTATTTTTTGTTTGTCTAATTCTTTCTACAACAGATTTTGGTTTCACCTTATTTGTATCCTTCTCCAAGGGTTTGAATTGCTTTCTCCAACTTTTAACACATTTATCTTCACTTTTCACTCTCTCTGGTGGTCGTATTGGCATACCACCGCATGGAAAACCAAGGATTTCTTTAACTGATTCTTTTGTTATTTTAATATCTCCCTTCCAATGTTTCATTGTCATGGTTGATTCATCAAAGTTTTGTGCTACATGTTGTGCCAATCTACTTGGAATGATATTAATTTTTAAATCAAATAAACTTTCGAATCCCATCTTTTTTAAGACTTTGCACGCATTACCATCTGATCTTAAGAATCGAACAG
>BPTQ01000007.1:262277879-262346023 GCA_019973895.1 Chrysanthemum seticuspe
CAACATTGGATATTATAGAAACTTAAAGATTAAAAATGTGATTTCGAGGAATCTTATTTTTATAAATATAGCTGTTGGATCACTAAATATAGTTTGTTAAAATAAGAGTACATTTTTTTTATTCTACTTAAGGCTGAGCTATCTGATTTGATCGATTGGACCGACCAATAAAACCGACCAGACCGGTATTTGTCTGGTTCAAATCATTCCAGTCCTGTTTGACATACAAACAGGACATTTTTTAGCGAATTTGGACTGACCACATTTTGTTCGGTCTCGGTATCACAAGCTTTAGAATCTAATGTGGGTAGCGTTTTTAGATGGCTATAATTATCTATATAGTAGATGTTTTAGGTTATGTGATTTGGAAGCTTCGTTATGGTGTTTTGGAAGAATGGCATCATTGTAACAATCATGGTCTAGTAGTAATTAAAATTTCTTATGGTATTCGTTAATTCTAGTTAGTTAGTATCGTTTGTGTGCATATTTACTAGTGAACATACATTCATATTGTCAAATAGGTTATGAAAAATGTGGCATACATAATTTAACATACTAAAAACTATTTTCACAATAAACGTTAAAAATTAAAATTATATTTTTAATATCTAATGTCTTATATTAAAATTATTTAAACAACGGGCCTCTTTTTTATACAAAATTCAATAGTCGTATCCATCTTTTTGCTTAAAGCCCTGAATAATAGTCCATTTTGTTAGAAGCCCAATTTCTCTTTTTTTAGAACCAAATGTTTTTTAGACCCAAATGTTATAACGCCCAAAAACATGATCCAATATCACAGTCACTTCTCTTCTAGAATATCAAACATACTCTGATACCTTCACAAAACTAAAATTTCCAGAAAAAATCAAATTGCATTCAATGGATCATCCACTACATATTCAGAATACTTCAAAAAACAAAGGAATTAAAAAATGTAACGAATCATCTAGTTTTTTGTTATAATTTCAGTTTAAGTTCTTATAATGTTTATTCTAATATTTTTTATTATTATTTTTTTCAGTTAAAATCTTTTATTCCGGTTCTACTAAAAATAAAACTGGAGGTTAGTTTTATTTTTCTGTTAGTCTTAAGAGTTTGATATTAATATTCCATTTGATTTTCTTTTTTAAATCGATCATTATTAACTGTGATATTAAACAAATTTGTACGTTAATAGTGTTTTTTTTTTGTTTTTTAGATGTAACTTTGGATGTACAGAAGAATAGGAAACGTAAAACGAGTATAGAGCGTCTTACTGAAGGTTATCATTAATATTTTTTATAAATAATTATATACTTATTTTCGATTTTAAATAAAAAATTCTTATTACATATTAGGTGACCACAATATTTATGCAAGGAACATAGACGAAAAAAGAAGAAGGTAAACTATGCAGTTGAAGGTATGTTAATGATTTTGATTTGAATTATAGTTGACTTAATTAGCTAGAAAATTTTATCTATATTCTGTGTGTGATTTACTTTCTATTTTTAGTTGAAGGATGATGAGTGTGTAAATACTCATCATTTTTGTACCATTTAAACTGCAAATTCATCTGAAAACACTCAGAAACACATCAAAATGATCAAAATATCACAAATCAGTGTTTTATGTGTTTTAAATGCAAAAATATCAAAATCAGATGAAAAACATATCAAATTTGCAAAAATTGCAGTTTCAGTCCCCCAAGTTTCAAAAATTGTCAAAAACAGTCCCTGAGCACATAATTTCAAAAGTAAAGTCACCAAAGGTCCTTTTAAAATCAAAAGTTATCAAATTTAGTCCTTTGGTGAAAAACATAAAAAGTTTGAGAAAATTACAAGTTTGGTCCTCCAAGTTTCAAAATTGGCATAAATGGTCCCTGGAAAAATTGAAATTGTCAAGTTTGGTCCTTGAATTATTGAAACTTGTCACTTATGGTCCCTTGGAACAACTTTTCAATTTGGCAGCTTTGGTCCCTCATTTTCAGAAAATTACACATTAGGTCCTTGTTTTAATAAACCTTTAAATACCTTTGACCTTGTCAAATATCAAATAGACCCCTGCCATAACCAAATTAAACCCCTGCCTAAACCCAGTGACCCCTTTCATTTTGAACCTTTGGTCAAAACAAGTCAAACATCCAGTACCCGCCATACCTTATCCTTCTTCCCCAACTTGTGCCTGCAACTGCTACTCTCAACATATTCCCTCCCACCTCACCTTATCTCCTCAAAACCCACTCCTCATCATCACCCCTACTACTCCACCCCCCCCCCTAGTGCTATATCAGAGACAACAGGTCAAATGTTTTTTTCCCGCCAAAACAAAATCAAGGGCCAAAATGAAATCCAGACATCCAATGGTCAGGATTAGTGATGGGATTCACTCAGAAGAAAGAGAAAAAGGGTTTTGATGTATAAAAAGGGAAGAAGAAGGAGAAGCAAGTAGTAGTTAACTTTTATTTTTTACAAGTATGTCGTTTTTAAGTTTTATGTTTTAATTAAGCTCTGCTTTGTAATTTAAACTTTCATTGTACTAAACTAAAGTTGTTAAGTCTATTACAATTCAATTTCAGTATCAATTTGAAGTTTATCCAAGTTTAATGTTTTTAAGATTTCTTATATATATGCAATTTCAAATTAACTAAAACCCAAGCTTCAAATAGCTTTGTCTCAATTTCTATAAGCTTATATAAACTTATAATAGCTTTTGTAAGCCTGTGATCAAGTTCTAAGCAAATTTGGCAAAGGTCAACAAAAGTCAACTGGGTGAGCATATGGTATTGGAAATGGTGAATGGGTGATTCAGAAGTTGAAATGGGTTGATTTAAGTTCAATGGGTTGGATACATTAGGTTAGAGGTATCTTGGTTCACTGGTTTCAAGCTTTAGCAGTTTTGGACTCTTGTAAGTCATTTTCAAGTTTTTTTATGCATATTGAGTATTTGTAGTTTAAGCTAGTTATAATCTGTTCTAATAGTTGTATTTAAGCTACATTAACTTAGTTTGATCAATAGTTTGTGTGTTTTTAGTGATAGAACAGTTTTAAACTTCACAACAGTTAGATAAGAGGGTGTTTGGTTCTGCTTAAATTTCTGTCTCAGAGGTTTGTGCAGTGGCTCATTCCTCTTGTTTCATGTTTGTTTGGTTTAAATATACCTAATTGAGTCAACATCTTGGGTCTGCTAGTACCAAAAGTCAATATCTAATTTAAACCTGTCTCAGATGCTTACTGTTGGATTTTAGGATTAGTAATCCATTGTTTTGTGTTAAGAATCACTAAATATTGCTGGCATTAGGTTTATAACATCATACAAACCCTATCTCAGCCATAAAATTAGATCCAAAGTTGGCAAAAGTCAAAGTTGCAGTTTTCATCAAAAGTAAAAAAAAAACAGAAAATCTGTTTTGAGCCTAATTACAAGGATTTTTCTAGGATTCATATTTGGGTTTTAACAAGTGAGACTTGGCATTCTTAAAACTTCAACTGGTCCTTGTACTTATTACCATCTTTATTGATTTTTGCAATTTTTCTATAAGCTCTAAACAAGCTCTTGAACTTGGACCATATTCCCCTGCTCACTGAACTCAGTGAATACTGAGTTTTACTCAGTTTTTGCATCAAGTGTACAGAGCTCATAAGAGCTCACCATGGCCTCATTTTTGGTTTAAGTGATCTCACCCAGGTCCTCTCCAAGTTCCAAATCAAAGTTTTCAGTTTGAGCTTATTGATAAGCTTGTGCATGTGATTACACTTGGTACCCCTTTACTGTTTTTAAGCAAAATCAAAATCATCAAATCTGTGCTTAACTGCAAATAAGAGGTCTTGGGTTGTTAAAACTTGTTGCATTTTAGTTAATTTAGCTTGTCATAGCTTGTGTTTCAGTTTGGTAGCTTTTGGTAAGCTTTTGGCTTATTAAGTGCTTATTTCAATAAGCACTTCATTAGCAGTTCTTAATTTCTCCACTTAAGCACCTATTTTTCTATTTTTCCTTCATTCCTAATATTATTTTAGACTTGTCCTGAAATTTTCAGATTTTTCTAAGTAGTTTTGCTATTTTTCTCAATTTAAATTAGTTTTTAATCATTTTTAAATAGCTTTTAATATAAAAAATTAGAAAAAGGTTCAGAAAAATAATTTTTCAATTTTATTAGGGTTAGATAAATATAAAAAGTAAAAAAAGTAATTTTCTAGATTTTTCATAGTTCATTTGGTAATTTTTAGTAATTTAATTAGTTTTTAATAGTTTAAAATCCATAGAAAATAGAAAAATAGTCACAAAAATACAAAAATAGTTTTGAAAAGTCTATTTTGATATTTTAGACTTTTCCAAGTGTTAATCTTATTTTTCTAGCCTAATTTCCTATTTTCTTATATTTTAGGTAATTAATTAATAGTTAAAAATAGTTTTTAATTAGATAATTAGTTTTAAAAATAATTTTCTTTTTTCTATAAATTTTCTTTTATCATTAGGATTGTAAAAACATCATTTTCATATTTTTAGGGTTAATATTGATCTAGTTTCACTTTTTATTTTGTACGTTTACGTTATTTTGATTTAAACGTACGTTTTAGGTTTTAAACGTTCATCACTTTAAAAATAGTGATAGCGTTTATTTAATAGATTTTATCTTTTTCATTTTCTTTAATTTGCATTTAAGCCGTTTTTATCTGTTGGCTTATTTCTGTAGTTATAATCATAATATCATTCAGATCCATTTTCTGTTCAAATTTCCCGATCACTAAAACGTTTGATAATCCATTGCACAACTCGCTGGGACTTAACGACCCGGGGAAACACTGTACTCCTCAGATCTTAATTGCATTGGTTGTTGAGCAGTTTTTAGTCTTTTAGACTTGACTGTTTAGCACCGATCAAAGGACTAACTGGATATCTAGCAAATGATCCGTATATTTTTAGTTTTGTAACTTTGCTTGTAGATTCAGTTCATGATGTTTGTTGGAATCACTCCTAAACTAGAATTCAAGTGTTAGTAATTAATATGTAATAGTTAGCTTAATTATGGCTTTTATGTTAGTTATCATGCCAAGGCTTATGTAGAAAGCCCATGAGCCTTGGCCCAAGCCCATAAGAAGGGAAGGATGCTAGTTGTGTTGCCCTAGCTCCTTGCCTTATAAATAATCCTTGTAAACCCTAACTTGAGGGTTGGTTGTTCAATTTACACATTTCACTTTACGCATAACTCTTCATATATTTCATACGTATGTGTGTGTGTTTGTTCATCCGATCACCTTGTCTATATTTCTTCTATTGATGCTTGTGTTACTAATATGGTGACCTAACAGTGGTATCAATCGCCAAATAGTTGGGTGAAAAGAATTTGTTTTTGAAGTTTTAGTGTTACGCGTAACTCTCGGTTCATAAACTTTCTCACGCATAAAAACTCATTTTTTACACTTTACAATCCAAGATTCTTGTACTTTCAAGGTTTTTAGGTGTTAAAATTTCTGTTTTTGGCGAAAAGTTTCGAACTTTACGTGTATTTCATTGGTTTTAAGCTTAATTTTAAACGTGTGTTCATTTCTACGCGTAACGTGTGTACAAGTTTTGGATCATCAAGTTTCACACTTTTGTGTTATTTTGGTGATATTGAAGCTATTTCATCACAAAAATCTGGTTTAGAAACTCTTTGGGCTAAAAATCCATTTTGGTTAAGTTTTACGCGTAACAAAACCCTAAAGTTACGCGTAAGCTATCCGTGGCTTGATCTTCAGTTTTCTTGGTTTACTCAGTGTTTTCTTGCTTGGATAAGCCTGAAAACACTTCGACTTTGGATATCTTTTGCACTGAGATTAGTGTAAAGGATTTTTGGGCAAAACCCTAATTTTACGCATAAGCTAAAACTTACGCGGAGAACTCTTTACGCCTAAGTATTTTCTTACGCCTAAGCATTGTCTTACGCATAAGCTAATCTTACGCATAAGTTTTCTACGTCTAACATTCAGTTTACGCCTAATCTTAGTGTTTCTCAATTCTTAGGCGTAAGCTAATCCTACGCGTAAATATTGCTTTTACGCGTAAGTTTGGTGTTTTTACGCCTAAGTATTACTTTCCCTAAACTTGGTTTCTACGCCTAAGGATACTTCATCGACAACGTTTCATTCGACTACAAAGATCCATTTTACAACACAAGTTTTCAACATGTCTCAACCACCATACTCTAACTACTTTCCTTACACGTATAATCAACAACAACAACAACAACTCGGTCCACAACATCAACAATTCAATCAACAACAACAAGTTTATCAACAACAATTTAACCAACAACATTATCCACAACAAGGAGCAATTCCACCTCAAATGGTTCAACCACCACCTAGTCTTCAAGTACAACCTTACACAAACTTTTACAATCAACATCCATCAAGGAATACTATGAAGGAACCATCTTGGTTTGCAAAGATGTGTGAAGCTTTAAGTAGCCAACAATCCATTCATGAGGCAGGATCACTTGATAGACCTCCAATGCTCACTCCCGGAAACTATGATCAATGGGTGATAAGGTTCTTTAGGTTCTGTGATCTAAAGAAGCCACATGGAAAGTTTTTAAAGAAGGTAATCATGGAAGGTCCATTTCAGATGCCTACTGTCATTACACCCGGAGATCCAAATGCTACTCCACCAAGAGATGATGTCACCAACATTGCAACTCTTTCTGACCTCACTGCTGATGAACTTCTACATTTCGAAGCTGATGAGCTAGCAATGCAATACATCCTTTCGGGATTACCCAATCCAATCCTTCGAAGTGTTGATGCTGAAAAGACTGCTAAAGCAATGTGGGAACATATTCATCTTCTCATGGAAGGCACTGCACTCAATCAAGAAGACATGGAATCCAAAATCTACTTGTCTTATGAACACTTCATGATTGAACCCGGAGAGACATTAGAGTCATATCATCATCGCTTCTCAGACATCATCAATGACTTGGATAAACACAACATCATCATGCCAAGAATTGCAGTCAACACTAAGTTCCTGAGTAGTCTTGGTCCTGATTGGGAAAAGTATGTCATTTTCATCCGGCAAGCTACGAATCTTCATCATGCTTTATACGGATTGTTGTACGACTATTTGAAGCCCCACCAAAAAGAAGTTGACAGAGAAAGAGTTATCCGTGGACAACCTGTTTCACCTTCACTTCCGGACAATCAACAATTAGCATTATGGGCTCAAGCTGGTTATCCTCAATTCCCGACCTCACAAATTGTATTCACGAATCCCCCACAACCCACTGCTCAACCAACTGCAACAATCACACCATATGATCAATCAAAGCAACAATCTCAAGAAAATCAATTGGTTCCATACAACAACAACAATGATCAAGCACTTTACAGTGAATCCAATGAAGATGCAGAAGCTTTCGATGCATTGCAACAAGGGTTTGTCATGATTGCTAGAGCCTTCGGCCGATACTCTAACAAATCCAACAATCGCATTCGTACCTCATCTAACACAAGGAATCAGGCTATTGTTAACAATGGACGTGTTGAAGTTCAGAATCGTGGTAATGTTCGTCAGATGGGCGGTGGTCAAGGGTTTAATACAATGGGAAGGAATAACATGGGTGCTCCACAACAACAAAGGGCTCAAGTGGTTGAACAGGGTACTGCTCAGAATGGGGTTAATGGTCTTTGTTGTTATAACTGTAATGAGAAGGGTCATCTGGCTAATGCATGCCCTAAGCCGAGGACAAGAGGCAGCGCTTATCACAAAGAGGCTTTACTCTTGGCTCTCAAGGATGAAGCTGGTGGAACTCTTACCAACAAGGAACATAGCTTCATGGCATATGCAGATTCTGATGATGACATGGAGGACTTGCAGGCTAATGCAGCAGTGATGTTGATGGCACACATGCAAGCTCTCCACATGAGTGACACAGGCCCAGTGTATGACACTGACAGTTTGTCTCAGGTACCGGATCAAACTTTACTAATTAATGATCTAATATCTCAGCCAACATCTACATCCTACAAGGATCAGAATGTTCAACATGCGCCGTCTACATCTCATTCCGAAGATAATCAAATAGACCGCGTAGTTATATTTGACGATCAAGATGACCTTATGGTTACCATTGATAATCAAGTTGACTCCGTGGTTATACTTGAGGATCTGACTAATGATCATGTTGAGACTCATGTTGAACAAGATGAACCTTCGTCTCATCTAGAAGTTGAGCTCATGACCTTAATTAAAGACCAAGAATCTCGATTGGAAATTTGCAAGCAATTAAAAGAAAAAAATGCACTGTTAACTAGGGATAATGAATGCTTAATAAGGCAACTCAACGTTTTCAAAACTCAAGAAAAACGTGAACAAGGTTTTGAAGTCGCTTTTGCTAAATCTCATCAAAACAAAAAATCATTAGAACGACAGATACGTGATCTAGTCGCATCCAAGAATGCTTGGTTGTCTCAAATAGAACAATTGAAACATGATCATAAACAACAACTTAACACTCTTACCTTGGAAACTCAAAAAGCCAAGTCTGAGTTGCTAACTTGTCAAAAACAGTTCTCTGAGTACAAAAAGCATTCCACGAAATGAATAGATGACTATCTTGAAGAAATTGTCGACTTACAAAACAAAATCAAAGAGTTTCGAACTGTTGTTTATAAACATGGTGAATCAATCACAACGATTCAAAAGTTTACTTTTAAACCAAATCCAAATGGATATGGACCGAATCTTGCTGATTACAAACCTAAGTTTTCAAACAGAGCATTCAAACCAAATCCTGAAGTTTACAGTGCAGAACATAGAGTTGATGATTCCATTATGAGTGTTGTTGAATATAATCGTCAAGAGGAATTAGATGCAGAAGACGAGAGTCGATCAAAATTAGAAAATGTTGTTTATAACAAACCATTTAACTATTCAAAATTCGTCACTTTCATTGCACAAAAGGATTTTTCTAACACACCTTGGGTTATCACACCTACTTCTGAGGGTCCCCTTTCCAATACTGTACAAATTAATGGTCCTTTACCTTCACTCAGTGAAATAAAACCATTAGCCGAAAAATGTAAAGTTATAAAATATTTTGAAACATTCATTTCGGACATCAAAATTTTGGAACGTGAAATTGAATTTCATTCTGAAATAAAAGTTGAACATTTTCAATCGCCTCTTGCGCATGCACAAAGAGATATTCTTCAGAAAAGAATTTTACCTCATGTCCGAAATTTGAAAAATTGTGCTATTTATTGGTAAAGGGATTTTCACAAGGAGCTTGGACTTATGAAAAGAGTTTTCGAACAAACAGAAACATCAATTTCAAATACAAAACGTAAAAAGAAAATGTTACGAAAAGATGTTGATCGACTCTTGGAAGATGTTATCTCTGTTGATATCCATAATGTTGTGTTATTACATTCTTTTGCATTGACTTTATCACTGCTGATTCTGTTGAAACTGTTGAGAATACTGATACTGTGTCACAAATCGCGTCTTTAAAAGATGAAAATGAACGTTTGTTAAACGAACTTTCAAATGCAAAACGTCGTCTTCAATGGTGTCAAAAAGATTGTCATAATCGTGAACTCGCTTTGCAAAACAAAATCAACCAGTTGCATACCAAAAATCTTTGTCCTAAACTTGAGCAACTGGATGACCAAAATGTGTCTTTGAAGTGTCAAATCTCAAAATATGAACAAGAAATTTCAAAAGTAAAAAAGGAAT
Source organism: Chrysanthemum seticuspe (assembly GCA_019973895.1). NCBI lineage: Eukaryota > Viridiplantae > Streptophyta > Magnoliopsida > Asterales > Asteraceae > Chrysanthemum > Chrysanthemum seticuspe. Next base: position 262,287,579 of record BPTQ01000007.1, read on the forward strand.
ATAGTGTCATATTTGATTTACTCAAAAAGACTCGTGTTAAAGCATCAAAAGATGTTGATAATCATCTGGCATATACCAAAGATGTTTTACGACGAGACGGACTCACTTGTTCTGAAAATCTAGATTTGTTACACAAAATCCATGATCTAAAGGCAGAGTTGGTGATACTTAAGCAAGATAGGGATAGTAACACAAAAGTAACTGCACCCAAACAGATTCAAAATGACTCTAGAACATCTAATGACAAATCACAAGAAACTAATGTGCTTCCCTCTACTGAAATAGGAATAGTTGCCTCTTTTCCCAACGCCTGCACTTCACAGCCTAGGAGTAATACAAGGAAGAATAGGAAGTTGCGACGTAAGAAAATATCAATAAAGAATGCTGGAGTAGAAGAACACCCTAGGACTTTGAATAAGACTCAAGTTACACCCACTTTAGACATTGCGTTAGATAAATGTAATAGAAAAAGTGATGTAACGACTGCTGAACCTTTAAGTACTTTTGATGTTAAGTCTGAAGCTTCTTGTGTTATATGTCGTAAAAGTATGGATTCTGATTGTCATGATAAATGTGTTGCTAAAACTATCTTGCCTCGTTTACGGAATCCTAAGAAACGGAATACCTCTAGGCCCACTAAAGCTTCTAAGTCTGTGCTTGGTAAACCGCCCTCTTTAGATTCTAAGAAAAGCATTGATGTCCCTATAGCTCCATTATCACTTCCAAGGATCGTAGTACCACCTAGTGCATTCACTAAGACTAGTTGGAGATGGCAGAAATGGTTACATAATACACTTGGTTTTACATGGATACCTAAAATTATGAACATGTGTGTTTCATCTATATCTGCATCGGAACCCTCTAACTCTTCGGGTTCCACATCTACTTCTATTCCATCTGTGTCATCTGTGTTGAATGCAGGTGATACAAATCATCCTTTGGGTTGTTGATAGCGGATGTTCCCGACACATGACAGGCAATCTCAAATTGTTATCAAATTTTATTGCAAAGTTCATTGGCACTGTCAGATTCGGAAATGATCACTTTGCAGCTATCATGGGCTACGGAGATTACATCAATGGCAACATCGAAATTAGCAGATTTTTTGGAAAACTAGAAGGGGGGGTTGAATAGTTTTACCAATTTAAAACTTCCTTTTAAATATTTAGATCAACTTATGTCAATCTATTTGGTTGTTTATGTTGGACGTTGATAGATAGATATATAAACGTGTAATGAAAGATAAAGAGTAAGAAGCACATCACCATGACACAAGTTATTTATAGTGGTTCGGCTACAAGGACACCTTCCTTGCCCTACTCCACTCCCCGAGTCACCTACTCAAGAGTTTGTAAACACTACACCAATCTCCTTATGGCGGAGAAGCCTTCACAACGTCGCTTAACCTTTTTCCGGTACAAAGCTAAATACCGAGTTCCTTCACACCAAGGCGAACCACACCTAACACAACGTCGCCTACCCTTTATACGGTGCTAGGCTAACCACCGAGCTCTTTCAAACCAAGGAGAACTAATCCTATCACAACGTCGCCTACCCTTTATTAGGTACTAGGCTAAGCACCTAGTTCCATTACTATGGAGGAACTACTACCCTTCACAACACAACACCTAATCTCAAGGAGATCTACTCCTTGTTACAACACCATCAAGGTTATCACCATCCTTGTAAATAAACAAATACTTATATGTATAACGATGCACCTCATCGATTATACGACCTAGGCATTCTTCCCAAATGCTACTTGATTTGATTCTTCGGCATCCTTTACTAATGCCTTTGACACAACGCTTGGCATCCTTCACTAATGCCTTCGTCTTGACACCTTTAGCATTCTTCAATAATGCTTAGACACGGATGATGAACATCTTTCACTAATGCTTTCATCTTGACACTTTCGGCATTCTTCACTAATGCCTTCAACCCAACATCTATGGAGAAAGGTAGAACTATCAACAAGAGAACCTTCGTTGTCTTGATGATGATGAAGCATGGCAACTCATGGACTTGAGTTTGCACGTCTTCAAGAAGTGGTGATCTCTCCTTTAATAGGAACCTAGAAGATCACACAAAAACAAAAGACAAACTACAAAGATCACTTGGATTTGAGGTTAGAGGGTTAGAATACTTGGGGGAAGTATGTGTGTAAAGTGATGATCTAAAAGGAAAGAAATGGCTCACTATTTATAGAGAAAATTCTCTACTGTTCCCCGGATCCCACGGATCCCTTCCACAAGAGATCCGGCTACCACAAAGCTAGGGATCCGTGGAACGCTCCTCTTTGCCCATGGGTATTTTTGGTTATGGGTCATGGGTTATGGGTTGATACATGGTTTTCTATCTAGATACAATGAACTTGGTTAAGTGGTATATATAAAACCATGGGTTATGGGTCAATACCATTTGCTAGTTTTTACCCATTTTAGTATAAACATGTTTTTACCCATTTTTAGTATTTACATGTTTTTACCCATTTTAGTATACTTAGTTTAAGTATGTGCTAACCCAATATGTAAACATTAGTTGTTGTACATATATATCTAAATCATGAAATCACTTAAGCTTGTTTTAGTGTTTTATGTGAAAACGTAAGTGTGTTAGGAAACTATTAACTCAAACTATTTACGTACTCTATTTGTTTCGTTAAAATGATTTTAATGGTCCTTTACCTTCACTCAGTGAAATAAAACCATTAGCCGAAAAATGTAAAGTTATAAAATATTTTGAAACATTCATTTCGGACATCAAAATTTTGGAACGTGAAATTGAATTTCATTCTGAAATATAAGTTGAACATTTTCAATCGCCTCTTGCGCATGCACAAAGAGATATTCTTCAGAAAAGAATTTTACCTCATGTCCGAAATTTGAAAAATTGTGCTATTTATTGGTAAAGGGATTTTCACAAGGAGCTTGGACTTATGAAAAGAGTTTTCGAACAAACAGAAACATCAATTTCAAATACAAAACGTAAAAAGAAAATGTTACGAAAAGATGTTGATCGACTCTTGGAAGATGTTATCTCTGTTGATATCCATAATGTTGTGTTATTACATTCTTTTGCATTGACTTTATCACTGCTGATTCTGCTGATTCTGTTGAAACTGTTGAGAATACTGATACTGTGTCACAAATCGCGTCTTTAAAAGATGAAAATGAACGTTTGTTAAACGAACTTTCAAATGCAAAACGTCGTCTTCAATGGTGTCAAAAAGATTGTCATAATCGTGAACTCGCTTTGCAAAACAAAATCAACCAGTTGCATACCAAAAATCTTTGTCCTAAACTTGAGCAACTGGATGACCAAAATGTGTCTTTGAAGTGTCAAATCTCAAAATATGAACAAGAAATTTCAAAAGTAAAAAAGGAATATAGTGTCATATTTGATTTACTCAAAAAGACTCGTGTTAAAGCGTCAAAAGATGTTGATAATCATCTGGCATATACCAAAGATGTTTTACGACGAGACGGACTCACTTGTTCTGAAAATCTAGATTTGTTACACAAAATCCATGATCTAAAGGCAGAGTTGGTGATACTTAAGCAAGATAGGGATAGTAACACAAAAGTAACTGCACCCAAACAGATTCAAAATGACTCTAGAACATCTAATGACAAATCACAAGAAACTAATGTGCTTCCCTCTACTGAAATAGGAATAGTTACCTCTTTTCCCAACGCCTGCACTTCACAGCCTAGGAGCAATACAAGGAAGAATAGGAAGTTGCGACGTAAGAAAATATCAATAAAGAATGCTGGAGTAGAAGAACACCCTAGGACTTTGAATAAGACTCAAGTTACACCCACTTTAGACATTGCGTTAGATAAATGTAATAGAAAAAGTGATGTAACGACTGCTGAACCTTTAAGTACTTTTGATGTTAAGTCTGAAGCTTCTTGTGTTATATGTCGTAAAAGTATGGTTTCTGATTGTCATGATAAATGTGTTGCTAAAACTATCTTGCCTCGTTTACGGAATCCTAAGAAACGGAATACCTCTAGGCCCACTAAAGCTTCTAAGTCTGTGCTTGGTAAACCGCCCTCTTTAGATTCTAAGAAAAGCATTGATGTCCCTATAGCTCCATTATCACTTCCAAGGATCGTAGTACCACCTAGTGCATTCACTAAGACTAGTTGGAGATGGCAGAAATGGTTACATAATACACTTGGTTTTACATGGATACCTAAAATTATGAACATGTGTGTTTCATCTATATCTGCATCGGAACCCTCTAACTCTTCGGGTTTCACATCTACTTCTATTCCATCTGTGTCATCTGTGTTGAATGCAGGTGATACAAATCATCCTTTGGGTTGTTGATAGCGGATGTTCCCGACACATGACAAGCAATCTCAAATTGTTATCAAATTTTATTGCAAAGTTCATTGGCACTGTCAGATTCGGAAATGATCACTTTGCAGCTATCATGGGCTACGGAGATTACATCAATGGCAACATCGAAGTTAGCAGATTTTTTGGAAAACTAGAAGGGGGGGTTGAATAGTTTTACCAATTTAAAACTTCCTTTTAAATATTTAGATCAACTTATGTCAATCTATTTGGTTGTTTATGTTGGACGTTGATAGATAGATATATAAACGTGTAATGAAAGATAAAGAGTAAGAAGCACATCACCATGACACAAGTTATTTATAGTGGTTCGGCTACAAGGACACCTTCCTTGCCCTACTCCACTCCCCGAGTCACCTACTCAAGAGTTTGTAAACACTACACCAATCTCCTTATGGCGGAGAAGCCTTCACAACGTCGCTTAACCTTTTTCCGGTACAAAGCTAAATACCGAGTTCCTTCACACCAAGGCGAACCACACCTAACACAACGTCGCCTACCCTTTATACGGTGCTAGGCTAACCACCGAGCTCTTTCAAACCAAGGAGAACTAATCCTATCACAACGTCGCCTACCCTTTATTAGGTACTAGGCTAAGCACCTAGTTCCATTACTATGGAGGAACTACTACCCTTCACAACACAACACCTAATCTCAAGGAGATCTACTCCTTGTTACAACACCATCAAGGTTATCACCATCCTTGTAAATAAACAAATACTTATATGTATAACGATGCACCTCATCGATTATACGACCTAGGCATTCTTCCCAAATGCTACTTGATTTGATTCTTCGGCATCCTTTACTAATGCCTTTGACACAACGCTTGGCATCCTTCACTAATGCCTTCGTCTTGACACCTTTAGCATTCTTCAATAATGCTTAGACACGGATGATGAACATCTTTCACTAATGCTTTCATCTTGACACTTTCGGCATTCTTCACTAATGCCTTCAACCCAACATCTATGGAGAAAGGTAGAACTATCAACAAGAGAACCTTCGTTGTCTTGATGATGATGAAGCATGGCAACTCATGGACTTGAGTTTGCACGTCTTCAAGAAGTGGTGATCTCTCCTTTAATAGGAACCTAGAAGATCACACAAAAACAAAAGACAAACTACAAATATCACTTGGATTTGAGGTTAGAGGGTTAGAATACTTGGGGGAAGTATGTGTGTAAAGTGATGATCTAAAAGGAAAGAAATGGCTCACTATTTATAGAGAAAATTCTCTACTGTTCCCCGGATCCCACGGATCCCTTCCACAAGAGATCCGGCTACCACAAAGCTAGGGATCCGTGGAACGCTCCTCTTTGCCCATGGGTATTTTTGGTTATGGGTCATGGGTTATGGGTTGATACATGGTTTTCTATCTAGATACAATGAACTTGGTTAAGTGGTATATATAAAACCATGGGTTATGGGTCAATACCATTTGCTAGTTTTTACCCATTTTAGTATAAACATGTTTTTACCCATTTTTAGTATTTACATGTTTTTACCCATTTTAGTATACTTAGTTTAAGTATGTGCTAACCCAATATGTAAACATTAGTTGTTGTACATATATATCTAAATCATGAAATCACTTAAGCTTGTTTTAGTGTTTTATGTGAAAACGTAAGTGTGTTAGGAAACTATTAACTCAAACTATTTACGTACTCTATTTGTTTCGTTAAAATGATTTTACGTTTGTTATCGACAAAACATTAGAAGATCGTAAAATATAAATAAACGTTTTTACGGCTTTATTTGTATTAACAGAGTTTATTATGTGGAAGGTCTCGGTCACAATCTCTTCTCAATCGGTCAATTTTGTGATGGAGATTTGGAAGTTGCTTTTAGAGAGAAAACTTGTTTCATTCGTGATCTACAAGGAAACGATCTTATGTCTGGTCAACGCACATCAATTCTTTACACAATCTCAATGCAAGACATGATTGCTTCATCTCCCATCTGTCTACTCTCTAAGGCTACATCTACTAAATACTATCTATGGCACCGTCGTCTCTCACATCTAAACTTTCAAACCATAACCAACCTTGCTCGATACAAACTAGTTGAAGGTCTCCCAATATTTTGGTATTCTAAAGATCACATATGCTCAGCCTATGAACAAGGGAAAAGCACTCGTGCTCGTTTTCCTTCAAAGGTGGAACATAGCTCATAGCATGTGCTTCATCTTCTTCACATGGATTTGTGTGGCCCGATACGCATTCAGACGATTAATGGCAAACGCTACATCTTGGTAATTGTAGGTGACTACTCAAGATGGACTTGGGTTTATTTTCTTCGAAGTAAAGATCAAGCTCCACAGATGATCATCACCTTTCTCATGAAAATTCAAGTTCAGCTCCGGAACATAGTCAGACAAAAGAACTGAATTTGTGAATCAAACTCTTCGTGCATTTTATGAGAAAGTGGGAATTGAGCATCAAACATCTATTGCACGTACACCAAAACAAAACAGAGTTGTTGAAAGACGAAACCGCACGTTAGTGGAAGCTGCAAGAACGATGTTAATTAATGCTAAACTTCCGGATTACTTATGGGCTGAAGCCGTGTCAACTGCATGCTACACTCAGAATCGCTCAATGATTACCAAGTGCCACAACAAAACACCTTTTGAGCTTATCCACAACCATAAACCGAATCTCAAACACTTTCATGTATTTGGATCCCTTTGTTATCCGAATAGTGATCGTGATGATTTTGGTAAGCTCAAAGCTAAAGCTGACATTGAAGTCTTTATAGGATATTGTGAAAATTCTAAAGGTTTCCGGATCTGGAATCTTCGTACAAAGCAGGTTATGGAAACGATTCATGCAAATTTCGATGAACTTACAGAAATGGCTTCTGAGCATAATAGATTGGAACCCGGTCACAACCGTTTAAACTTCCCCCAAACCCCATCATCAGCTGAACCAAGCCCCCAGCTTACTCGTCAACAAATGGAAAAGCTATTTTCTCCGCTGTTTAGTGATGATATTGATGATCGTGCTCCAGGTGTATCCAATGTTTCCGCTGCTCAACCTGATCATATTCCAATACTTGATACACCTGCTACAACAACTACTGTTGAAGAAGCACCACCAGTTGACTCTACAACAACAGTTGAAGAAACTGCATCCAATGACGCTGAACCAGCTGATGATGTTCTAAACAATGAAGTACTCCCACCTGCAGATTTTGATCCAAATGCGTTTCTCAACCCATTTCCTAATGACTCTGCTGCACCAGCTGTTGCGGAATCATATACAAGCCATTTGAATCCTCCCAATATGCATAATGTATATCAATATCAACGTTCCACACATCGTTGGACGAAAGACCATCCTCTTGAGAACATTATTGGTAACCCGAATCAACCAGTCGTAACAAGACAACGTCTTCACACAAACGGTGAACATTGCATTTATGCACTCACTGTCTGCCAATCTGAACCTAAAAACATTAAAGATGCAATGACCAAAGACAACTGGATTGAATCCATACAAGAAGAACTCAATCAGTTTAAACGTCTTGAAGTATGGGAATTGGTTGAAAGACCAACAGGGGTCTTCGTCATTTGTCTAAAATGGATTTGGAAAAAAAAATTGGATGCTGAAGGAACCGTAATCAGAAGCAAGTCACGTCTGGTGGCTAAGGGTTATAGACAGGAAGAGGGTATTGACTTTGAAGAATCATTCGCTCCGGTTGCTCATCTTGAGGCTGTTCGGATATTTCTGGCATTCGCGTCTCACATGAACATCACGGTCTTTCAAATGGATGTCAAAACTGCCTTTCTGAATGGGAAACTGAAAGAAACAGTCTATGTCAGCCAACCAGAAGGATTCGTTGATCCAGAGTTCCTGAACCACGTTTACAAACTAAACAAGGCTCTCTACGGTCTCAAACAAGCCCCTCGGGCGTGGTAAGATAAGTTATCATCCTTTCTCATTGCCAATAATTTCACCAAAGGTTCGGTCGACCCTACATTTGTATACAACATCACGGGGCTCACATTTTAATCGTTCAAATCTACGTGGATGACATCATTTTTGGGTTAACACATTTAAAATACTCAAATGCTTTTGCTAAACTAATGACAAAACACTTTGAAATGTCAATGATGGGTGAACTTACGTTCTTTCTAGGACTGCAAGTTCATTAATCACCCCGTGGTATTTTCTTGAGTCAGTCCAAATATGCCCTTGAACTTTTAAACAAATTTGGAATGCAAAACTGTGACACCTATGCCACACCAATGGCACATACCAAGAAACTAGACGCTGATTTACATGGGAAATTGGTGGACCCTACAAAATACCGTAGCATCATTGGGTCTCTCATGTATCTAACAGCTAGCAGGCCTGATATTGTTTTTGTCGTATATCTTTGCTCCCGTTATCAGTCGAGACCAATTGAAACCCACCTCTCCGAGGCTAAAAGAATCCCCCGATACATCAAGGGAACCATTAACTTAGGGATCTGGTATCCGAAAGATTCTGGTTTTGAACTAATAGCTTTTTCAGACGCTGATCACGCAGGATGCTTAGATTCACGGAAAAGTACTTCAGGAGCATTACAATTTCTTGGTGATAAACTGGTGTCATGGCAATCGAAGAAGCAGGATTGTACATCGCTGTCCTCAACCGAAGCAGAATATGTAGCCGTGTCGGCGTGTTGTGCTCAAGTCATTTGGATGAGAACACAACTCAAAGACTATGGTTACGTATTTGACAGAATCCCAATGTACTGCGACAATCGGAGTGCTATTGCGATCTCGTGCAACTCTGTTCAACATTCGAAATCAAAGCACATCGATCTTCGATATCATTTCATCAAGGAGCACGTGGAACAGGGTACTGTTGAATTATACTTTGTGGGTACTGAATACCAACTGGCAGATCTCCTCACCAAAGCCTTAGCTCCTGCTAGGTTTAATGAGTTGGTCCACCGGATTGGTATGCGGTGTTTGACTCCAGAGGAACTGGATGAACTTTTAAAACATTCTTAAAACCAGTCAAATACCAAAACCTCTTTTGTAAATATTTTTCAAAAAACAAAATATAAAATTATAAAATCTGATAAAACAACAAAAATATTCTTCTATCTATATTTCTTTTAACATGGCAAGTACAAATCTTCCGTCAACACTCTAATCTTTCAAAATTCAGTATTTTCTCGTTCAAGTGTTGAGGGGGAGAAAGCAAATATTTTTTGGTTTCATAAAACCTTGTACTTGCATGTTACCTTATCTCAATTGTTACTTTGTTTAATGGTGGTCACATTTCTGGTTTTCTGACACTCCCCAGACTCAAATTTATAAAACTTACTTATTTCTTAAGTCGAGGGGGAGTGTTGTCAAGTTTCTTTCCAAATATCTATCGTTTGGTAACCAAAATGGAAGTTATGGGCGTTGGATGTAAATGTTTAAGGTGGATGGACTGAATGTGTCAAAAGTTCAAAGTATTTTTTTTAACAAAACACTCCACCTAACTTTCATAAATACATTTACTCATCACATTTATTACCCAACTAACCAAAACCTACGCCTAAGATTCAACCTTCAAAACCGGACTTTTGATCATCAATTTGTAAGTGTAAAAACGTTCTTTGTAATTATCTAAGCATAGGTTTTGAATCGTTTTGAAAACCAACGACTAGATTTTAATCTAGGAGCGATTTTGTGTTCTACGCATAAGCGTATGAACACATAATCAAGTTTGAGTGTTTTTGGTTAAAATGGTAGTGTCAAAACGTTTATCTAATCACATTGATACCATTTCTATCATCAATACTCACCCAGAAACTCAAATTGAATGATTTTGAAAGTTAGGGTTTTATGCGTAAATTGGGTATTTTCAAATGTGAGTGTTTTAGGTTAATTAGATGGTTAAGAGATGTTTTCTGTATGTTGAATTGATCATATCCACACTCACAACTTACCCAGAAACATCAACAGTGAAAGAATTAAAAGTTAGGGTTTAAGTTTATACATTTTGGGAATTTTTTATTCATAGCGTCTTTGATGTTAAAACTTGTACAGATCATCTCATTAGGCCTCTAAGATATCCCAAAAACTTTTTGGTGTAAATCATGTGGTTAGAATTCTTATTCATAGGAATTGAACTCTAGGGTTTAATGTTTACGCGTAAATGATATTCTACGCATAACTGCTTAACTGAGTATTCATGTTTAAAACTGAAAAGGATTGAATATATGTGTTAATATTGGTGATATGATGAATTTATTTTAGGTTATTACACGTGAAATTCAGAATCAAGGTTACTAGAACTTCTACGCATAAGGATCACCTTACGCGTAGCAAGTTATGCGTAAGAGAAATCTTACGCGTAAGGTTCTACAATGGGGACTACGCGTATCCTGTGAAGGATATGCGTAAACAGTAACCTCTACGCATAAGGTTCACTCTTACGAGTAAGCCTTACGCGTAAGATTCCATATACGCTTACGCGTAAGCTTTACGCCTAAGGCCCTCTTTTCCTACGCGTAATATTTCTTACGCGTAAGTCAAGATCCTACGCATAAGCTTATGCTTACGCGTATAACCACTCCTGTTTACGCATAAGCTTGCAAAACCTACGCCTAAGCCTAATTTTAACCAAAATTATGAATTGTTACGCGTGCAAACTTGTAAATAAATAAATCATAACACCACGAAACCCAAAATGTCACTAATAAGCTTAAATGTTTAATAAGTTGTGAAAAATAAGTGAAAACTTGGACTTTAAAACTCAAAGTTAATCAACTCACGAAACTTATCACGACGTCTTTGGACTATTGGACTAACAAGTGACATTGGACTCGTAACAATCATCGACATATCACATTCAATAAATAGACAATAAAATCAACTGTTGACTAACGTAATGTCTTTCGATATGTTGGTTCTTTTGGCTAAATATCTTTCAGATCACAACATGGACGCTCAAATGCAAAATGTGGATGCACCAAATGTTCTCACTGTTGAAGATATCTTCCCTCATGGTTACCCAATGAAGATCGGAAAGAACAACCTCAGAGTTGATTTTGATAACTTATATTGTTCTGAGTCCTCTTGTCAGATTGCAGTGGATATTCTGAAGACTCACCCTTATCAGAACATGCTCACAAACTCTGCTACTGTACCGGAGATCTACATTCACCAATTCTGGAATAAAATGCAAAAGGTCAAAGGTCAAAATGCTGTGACGGTGACACTTAACAGCAAATGAGTCACCATCACACCAGCAGATTTGAGGGCTATTCTTCTTATTCCTGTCATCGAGCCTACTGAATACAATGCTACTCCAACGGAAGAGGTCGTTCTCCAGTTCATGATCGACATCGGCTATGATAAACCTACCGGGGTAATCACAAAGCACTCATGTGTTGATCTCAAGAACATTCCCCAGCCATGGAGAACCCTCTACATAATGATTGCCAAATCCGTTTCCGGACGTGATAGTGGTCATGAGCATCCCAAGCTCATAGAACTACAAATATTTTGGGCTTTGGTCAACATGAAAGACATAGAAGTTGAAGCTCTGATATGGGACGACATGATGACTTACCTTAAAAAGCCTGGCACCAAAATCTTGTATATCAGATACACCAAATTGTTGATCCAAAGAGCTCTAGGGTATAATCCTGATATTCCCTTGAGACTTGATGACCCAAATCAACACTCCGCGTTGTATGAGCCCACACTCACTGTCAGATTTAAGGACTCAACAACAAAGAAACAAGGTGCAGTGCTGCCAGATCATCTTATTACTGATGATATCAAGCAACTGTATTCGTACAAACGATATCTGGTAGCAGTTGAAGAAGGCAAAGTAGGTTTCCTTGATGAAAAGTCCGCTGGTACACCTACTAGGAAAACCAGGAGAGGCAGTGCAGGAAGTGTTACAAGCACTGAGAGTATGAGAAAGTTTCCCAAGAGGACTCATGTTCACAAAAGGAAAATTCCCTCTAAGGAAGCCATTCCTATTCCCAAGCCTGAACCGCAACAAAAGCTAATGGATGAAAGCTTTGAGGATACTGAATCAGACGAAGAGGTCATCTACTCTGAAACTCCAATCGATGACACTCAAACAGTAGCAAAACCTCCCAGTCCAAAAGCTGATAAAGGTAAAGGGAAAACTCCATGAGCAAGTAGAGGGAAGCTCAGAAGAAGAGCCACTGGATGAAGACAGAGAGTAGAGGAAAAAGGTGAAGAATCTGAGACTCCAACACGCTGCCAAAGAGTTCGAACAGCAACAAACTCGTGGCCCCGGAGGGTCAAGTGGTGGTACACTATCTACACCAGTTCCTGATGCGGTTAATCAACCCGATAAGGGAACTGGTACCACCACCCACAAACAACAACAAAGGCAACTGGAGGACTCTATCACTTACGAATTTGAGGAACCAGAAAGGGAGAAGTCTGAGAAAATTTCTGATGAAGATGCTGAGGTTGCAGCTAAAGAAAAAGCAAATAAAGAAGCTCAAGCTCAAGCAGATGAAGAAGCCAGGATTAAGGCTGAAGAATTGGCTAAGTCTGGACAAGATGACGAAGTTGATTATGATGATTTTCTTCTAGATAGTCCAGCACGCTCCAAGGAAGAAACTTCTGAGCCACCAAAAGACCCTGAGTCTCCTCATGTCTCATCATCATCAGACTCGTCTTCTCACTCTTCACCTCCACCATCCAAGGGCACAACCAGATCCATATCCAAGTCTGTAAAGAAACCAACTGACTCTTGGATATCCCGAGCTAAGACAAAAATTGTCAAAGCTATCAAGCAAGTCAAGAAGAAAGACGTTATCAACAAAAAGCTGAATCAACTAGCTGACTAAATCAACTTTCTTCAAAACGGGATAAACGAGATGTTAAAAGAAAGGGAGAAAATCCAGAAGCTTCTCAAAGGAGATTTCCAAAGGGAAATGGAGAAGACGGCTAGAGAATATACTCACAAGTTTCTTCTCGACACTGTCCCTGGCGTGACAAGAGAGATGTTCAACAGACAACTCTATCTGAATCTCATGTAATTGGCCAAGCAAACTATAAGATCAAAACCTCTAACCGTAACAATCAACCCAACTGATCCTATAGTGTTCTCCGATGCTGAATTGGTTTCCAGGCTGGTAACGCAAATGTAAAAATGATCTGCAACATTTACTTCTGACGAAGGTAAACTGTTTGAAGCATTGCTAGAATACCAACTCAAAACAGCATGCAGAGTAGAACCTGAAAGGCCTAAGCGTCCAAGAGACGATGACGATAAGGATAAGGATAAGGAGCCTAAACGTCCAAAGAAGTCTGGTGAACCCTCCTCTATGCCACCACCACCCTAAAGGACTCCAACAGAAAGACGATCTCATCCACGTTCTACTGCTGATAAACCTCAGGACTCTAAGTTACCACCATCCACAGAGAAAATCGGTGATCATTTCGAATACACTGGTGGTGACGATGAAGAGTTCCATGTGCCCCAACAACAACCCACCTCTCCTGACTGATGCAGGTTTTACTGACCATGTCTTAATATTTATAGTGTCTCGCTATACCTATGGTCTACCCTAATGCACTAACGGGCAGTGTACCCGGTCGTGTGTAGTATAGTAAATGGTAAAGCCGAGGTCGTCCCAAGAGCTATGTGTGTCGGATAATTACTAAGTCTAATTGTAACAAAATATAAATGGTTTGATATGGTTTTAATTAATTAAACTATAAATGCAGAATATAAAAGCAATTAAATGGTAGAAAGGAAATCAATAAAAGAATAGTGGTGCTAACCTAGTTAATCATCCTAACTAGTTGTGTCTACGTCTACTCACTTCCAATTACTTCAGGTGGGGTGAAATTCGAGAGGACAGCATTTGGTCAATTCACCCTAACCTATCAGCAAAGATGCCACCACAGGAGAAATCAGGCGCACCATCATACGTCCTGTTGTTCCTGGTCCCCTAAGTCGAGTCATTAAGCACCGCTACATGCTAGATTCTAAATAGTGAGTGCCCGTCCGTTAGGAACTTAGACACTACACCGCCCAATTCTTAAGTTCATCCAAACGATAGGTGATCAGTTGGTCAAATCGCACAAGTAGAAAGGGTCGTCAGTTGGTCATATCTTACCCTTCCCATCTCAGTCCGCTCACCTAGGGTCAGTTGGTCATATCTCCTAGGCAATTGGCCTCTACCGCCATTCAAAACTACCGAACCAGGGGTGACTACCAAAGAACTATGCATGCATACACTTAGAAATAATTGTACGGAAGTAAAGGTAAACGTAAACAAAACAATTAAGGAATCATAACTAGGCTAGCACCAAAGGGTGCTTAGCCGCTCATATTAATCATGCACATCAATTCAATATTCAAAGGTACGAAATACATGAATTGAAAGTAAAAGAAATAATAAAAGCTAAAGCTTATCGTAATGGTGTGACTTCTCCCTTGGAAATAGCTCCGTATGCTTCCCTAGACCTTCCTTGATTATTTTCCCACGTTCTCAAAGTATTGTGTGTGGAATGAAATGAATAGAAATGCTAGAATTCGTGGGTATTTATAGGCCAGGTCTGGTTACGCCGTAACCTCTGTAAATGCACTAGATCTGCTAGTTACGGCGTAACCTTATAAGTGGTTACGACGTAGTCTTCAATAATCCTGGTTACGTCGCAAGTGATGCAGTATTTATGGTGTAAGTATCCGCGGCGTGGAACCTCTTTTGACCTAATGGAGTCACGTCGTAATCTTTGGAAGGAGTTACGCCGTAACCTCTTGATGAGTTGGACTTCGGGGTCACGCAATAGTTACGGCGTAATGTGAGAGACGAGTTACGCCGTAACCTCTTCAAAATAGGCATACTGTGATAAATCCTTAGTAATGTTTCCATTTCCGCGTCTCTTTAGCTCCAATGCTCGCAATTTTCCTGAAAGTGTAAAACAATGGAAAACAAGCGTAAATCCATATAAATGATATAAATAACGAGCATTAACGGGGGAAATTGACACTTAATAATCAGGACTATTTGATGTTATCACCGACACAACAAAGAAACCAACATCCTCATCAAAGCCAAAGAAGAAGAAGAAGACGACTAAGTCTGATGTTGTCTCTTGGCTAGATGACGATACAACCGTTGAATACGACTAGTTTTCTTAACTTTGTGATGCTACTCCCTTACTACCTGAAGGTCAAGAAATGGTAGATGGCCGTACCATGGAGCATGCCAAGCTATTACAAGAACAATTTAAAGTGAAGAAGATGACGAAGGCTGAACTCAAACGAATCAAGAATGATGCCTTCCAACTGCTCAAAGATAGCTCCGAAAGTGCAATTGAAGTAGAATACCACCTCGACAACATTGCACGAGCCATGTCGAACAACATCGATTGGCTCAATCCCGAAGCTAACATCGACTTCACTCGAAAAGACAAGGCTCCATACTACACATACTAGACCAGACCTCTACCTACAATTGGCCAACCGGATCAACCCAAGATTCCATTCCGCTACTTCTTCAACAAAGACCTGTAATTTCTTCTACACGGTAGCGATGTACCTAAGAAATACGCTACATTACTTACACTTCCGTTCCCGGCAGCAATATACTCAAACAGCATAGCAATCGAGGAAGATGCCACCCACATGTTCTCTGACACTGTGGAAAAGTATGATCTTGATGCAATGTATGGGATTCATCACTGGCCTGAACGCCGAAGAATCTACTACAAGAGCTGCCAGGTACTCACATCAAAGCATGAAGTGTCAAGTGATAAAGGGATCGTTGCTATCAAGCATGTCACTCTCTCGTCTAAATTGGACTACACATTTCTCAAGAAAATAGTGGTCAAAAGACAAGACGAAGAGGACTATGAATTCTGTGAAGCGGACTTTCAGAGATTGTCTCTCAATGACATTGAATATATGTATCTTGCCAAGGTACAGGGATGAATGCGACATTTCTCTATAGAAAGCCAACGTGAGTACATCAAGTCCTTGTTAATCTTCATCAGAAGCATAGTGATTCAGGAACGTGTAGAAGACATTCAACTTGCCGTGGAATCGTATCAGACGCGTGTTAAGCTCACTAAACCACAGCTTAACCTTCCCGACATAAACCACCTTCCTCAGTACACCCTAATCAGCAGACCATTTGGAGTAGTCTACCGTAGTGAACTACACCGAAATTGCTTAATGGCGTGTAACGAGCTTCATAAGTTTGGAGATCATACACTGAAGAAAGTCAGGGATGGGTTAGCTTATCGGTTAAAGGCGATACAACAAGGCATTGGGTCACCAAAGAGATGGAATTCTAAAGAGAGACGGGATGTGAAGAGGATCATCACGCTGATCGATGAAAGGTTGTTCAGAAGGGATCAATTCAGAACTTTGGAGAGTTTCGTAGGTGGTCGTCCCATCATATCTCTCACAGGCTATCAACGTCCCAAACGCATTCCTGGACTTATTGCTGGCCTTTCGGATTCTCCTGGTAACCCTTGATTTGGTTCATTATCTTAACATTTGGATGTGTGATTTTCAATGACGATGGCTTGTGCACACATAACAGTGTACAACCCGTACTTGTAATGAAAGGACCCTGTGGTACGCTTCAGTGCCACAATCCTTATAAAAGGAGCGAAAGCTTCTTACTTTTGAGTAAAACTTATCAAACCTTTCACTTTTAAAAGGTTTTGCTCAAAAGAAAAAATACTTTCCCTTATGACTTTCAAAACCTCAAAAGTAAATATCGCTTGTTGAGGGGGAGTATTTGATTAAAACTTTGTTCACAAATTGTTCTTCATGGCAATCTTCCCGCAAAACTCGAAATGGACATATTCGATATCAAAATTTCGTCAAAAATAACATTTATATGCCATTTTTTAGGGGGAGAAAATTTATGTGATAAGAAATATGTTGTGAATTCATATTGAATCCTCGTGTGAAAAGACTTCAACCCATGAATTGACGGGATCTGAACAGTTATACATTGAAAAGATTTGTCTTCCAAGACTTATCCAAGTAAATTGTACTTATTCGAGAAGCTCTTGATAGACATGAACTTTGACGGGTTTGACAACCTTTCGGGCTTGTCCACATTTTCAAGGTAGTTATTAGAGCTAGTTGTCACCTAAAAGCTGACAATGTATCTCTTTAACTATGCAACGTAATCATGTCTCGCAAGGAATTGTCTATCTTGAGTCGATCAATTCAAAAAGTGCGCGCTCTTCTCTCACCATGCAAACTTCTGTCAAAACACTTAAGCATGTGTGGAGGGGGAGTATTTCTGCAAAATAAAACTCTCAAAATGTTTCAAAATGTTTCTTATTCATAAACACTTTGAGAAATTTTCAAGAAATCGGTTTTATGGCAATGGAGTTATAAGGTGACTAAGGTTAGGAATAACCGTCTTATAATCCGCCAGAGCCAGAGGGATCTGCCTAAGGACACCACCAATAGTTAGAATTAGAAGTCCTTAGGTATGATTATAAAAAGGAGAGAATGAGAATCGGAGAAAGAAGGGTGAAAAGAAATAGCCTTCCAGATTATTCAACTTAGGGCAGACACCGGGTTCAATTCATATGCTACTGGTTGTCACTTGATGACACCGGTATTGAAGATCAAAGTCGTCATGGACCCAGTGATGCATGCACTAAACCTTCTTAGCCACTCAAGTTTCTCTCAACAGA
This sequence comes from Chrysanthemum seticuspe, assembly GCA_019973895.1. NCBI lineage: Eukaryota > Viridiplantae > Streptophyta > Magnoliopsida > Asterales > Asteraceae > Chrysanthemum > Chrysanthemum seticuspe. Next base: position 262,305,613 of record BPTQ01000007.1, read on the forward strand.
AGCTTGTTTCATTCTCACAGGGAACCCCACGTAAACTATCGGCTTTCTCTTAGAGATTGCTGGTATTGAAGCAAGGAGACCCTCTCCCTAGTCTCCACTCAGGAAAACCAAAGCGCACTATTGAGTCTAGAGCCACGAGATTCATCAAAATATCTCTTAGGTACACTTTACATTTCATCACTTGTCGTTCAAACAATAAGGACGCAAGTGATACAATATCGAGTCCTTCACAGATCTTAGCAATCTGTCGAGAACATTTATGAGAGGTTCACACATGTGACCCTCAGTGATTGAATGAAAACTCCTGCCAGGGTCAACATCAAACAGCCCTGACAGCAGGTCACTTCGGTAACTCCCTATGGATTACGCTTAGTGTGTCTCAAACGGTCTACAGTCGTGGGGTGATGCTTCGGTGTGCCTCAGCGACTCATCTGAACTGTAGATGTACTTCGGTACATCGCGTTATCTCACTTGTGGAACTCCAGTTCAGGAACAGCCTTTGTGAGAATTAGAGTTGTGTATTCACACTATGCTGTTAACACTCTCGAGGTTCAAACTTGTAAGCGCTGGATTATTTCTAACCCATGTTTTATGTTTTCTTCTTATGGATGTTTGCGGGTGGAAAAGATCGTGCAGATTCTCCACATGCTCATACATACAACAACACTAATTGAAGTTCTCTCAAAAAGGCAACACAAAGTCAGAATGATTCTTTGTCAAATTCAAAGAATCTACAAAGTTTAAAGACTAACAGAACTACATCAATACTAATATCCAACGTTAAAGAGCGTGTGAGCATGTTGGAGAAAGACGTGGAGACACTGGAGCAACGAAGCGGACCTGATGCAGACAATCACAACATACTATCACTACCATCACAAAGAACAAAGATCAAAGAACAAAGAAAATGATGACGTCAAAGCAGAATACTTCAAAGGAAACAATTTCTCTACACTGGGGAGATTGTTCGAATCAAGGCACCTCTTCTCACAAGAAAGAAGAATGTCAGAAGACGTCAAAGCTACTATTACATCAGCACCTTCAACGTTTATACCATCAATCACTAACACTTAGGGGGAGATTGTTGGAATCACTCCTAAACTAGAATTCAAGTGTTAGTAATTAATATGTAATAGTTAGCTTAATTATGGCTTTTATGTTAGTTATCATACCAAGGCTTATGTAGAAAGCCCATGAGCCTTGGCCCAAGCCCATAAGAAGGGAAGGATGCTAGTTGTGTTGCCCTAGCCCCTTGCCCTATAAATAATCCTTGTAAACCCTCACTTGAGGGTTGGTTGTTCAATTTACACATTTCACTTTACGCATAACTCTTCATATATTTCATACGTGTGTGTGTGTGTTTGTTCATCCGATCACCTTGTCTATATTTCTTCTATTGATGCTTGTGTTACTAATATGGTGACCTAACAATGTTTAATTAATATCACAGTACACTGCAAAATGAATATTTGTTGTTTAATTTCGAATAGAACGCATTATGTATGTTTACAAGTGTTAGTAAGATTGATTAGATTTGATTTCCAACTATTTGTTATATGAATACAAGTAAAAATCAAAATATACTCAAATTATGTCTTATAAGTTTAGATAAGCTCCTTATAGCTTATTTCTAAGCTTTGATAAAGTTTTCAATAAGTTCTAGTGAATTTTAATTAGCTTATTAGAAGTAGCTTAATGTGATTTAGAAGATAAACAGTTTGTCTCAGTCACTTTCATCATAAAGGAGTGTTTGGTTATGGTCATGATTCTCTGTTCTAGGGTGTTTTGAGTAAGTGATATTGGTTTAGATAGTTTATTATTTGTTACTATATAGTCAGAAGTTGCATGATATCCATAATTTATTTCTTTTAAAAGTGAAAATTATGATTCGTTAATAATTTTTGCATCATAACCGTTAGATGTAGTTGCATACTAATCAATTTAGTTGCATAAGTAGTTAAAATATATTCATTTGGTCTTGTTTTAGCTTAAAACTTCATTTTCAGTCATTTAGATTGAATCAAAGTTCACTAAAGTCAAGTTTGCAAGTTTTCAAAGTAGTCAAAAAAAATTAAAACAGTTTTGAAATAGCATTATTTATATATTTTTAATTTCTTCATTTTAATTCCAAATTTGCTAAAACTTTGGGATTCTAGACTCTGTAAGATAGTCTTTAATCTAGTATTTTTGTAACATATTGGATTTCACAAACACACTAAACCAATAATCAAAGAGGCGTGAGAGAAAGTTAGAGGTTGGGAACTTTAGTGAGAGAAAGAAAAATCTTATTATGAGCTCCAACTCTCTACCTTGGGAGGTAGAGAGTATTTATAGTTCTTACATAAATCTCCACCTACGGGCTGTGGATCAGGCATACAGTGTTCGTCCTCCACGGTGTTACTTAACTAAATACTACTAAACATTAAATAATCTACGACTACGAGCTTTCTAACGATTACATATACTTGAGGTGACCGACTCTTTAATAACTGGATTTACTAAATCCTAACAATCTCCCCCTAAGGGAGGTCACCTCATGATCACCTCAAAATTACATTGAACACAAACAGATATTACATTTTAAATTGTTCTTGCATTCTTGATGTAGTTCATTGCTCAGGAGCTCGTAGTCATTGATTCTACATTATTGCATGTTTGGATAATCAATGTGGAGGTCTTTAACTGATCCACGTGATAATGAGTTTTGAGCCAGCTTTGAGATCATCAGCTATCATAAATCTCTGACTCTTCCATTGTGGTGTTGGTATTATGTGATGTTGTGACTTATGGACCGACATGCTCACATTCTGGATCATGATATATTCTCATCAGAGTAGCGGACTTTTGTTGATTCATGATATTTGCAGCAACATAGCAGAAGCATGGAGTGAAAATATCAGAGTCATTGATGCACTTATCATGATTTCTTTAGAGATGAATGTCTAGTGTGAGCATGCGGCTATGGATTGACCGCTTCATTATGATCAGCTGCAAACGTCGGGCGTACCTGCATACAACAGTTAGCAATAAAGTGCACGAAAGTGTCTTTGATCACTTTCGTTGAATCGAGGTACACGGCCCACGGTTCCTCGTTGATCAGTACAAGTACTGCCTGTGATCAGGTATAATTCCGAAGAATTTCCTTGACAGGGTTTCGCAGCTGTTCTAGCTGTTCTCAAACCGGAACGTCTCAAAGAAGACAACACGGAGTGAGTGAACCAGCGAATTGAGATTCACTGATTGATAAGAAGAGATTTGAAAAAAAATCGTGTACTGCTCAATAGAAATTGTTTTTGCAATACACCGAAGGTTTTAATGAAAATCAATTATCAATCATAAACACCTTTTAATTTGAAATATGAATACACAGTCGATGTGCTAAGGAAAAGGATTTTTAAGCACAACGACCGGTTTTTCAAAGGTATCCGTCAATCCATAACCTGAACCAGGATTGATTCAAAAGATTGAATCGCCCCATTGTTTATGTTCAGTTGTCACATGGTTGATCTATTAGATAGATCTCACATGCCACCCACCAGGAGCTTGTTTGATGTTGGCTCCAGAAGGCTTTCCATCTTCATTGTGAATATGTTTGCATATCACTCAGATGTTCTGGCAATACCACAATGATAATGCGTAGGACTCATAAGATATAATCTCTCTTTCCACATTGTGTGAAACAGATATTCTTCATTGAAAGTGTCCTAATGAGATTTATTTGATGATCTCGTGGCTCTAGACTCAATTGTGCATATTTGGATCCTATTTCGGAGACTAGGGAGAGGGTCTCCTTCTTCAATATCAACAATCTCTAAGAGAAAGTCAATAGATTATGACGGTTCCCCGTGAGAATGAAACAAGACCTTTTAAGAGGAACTTGAGTGGTTTGGGAAGTTGAAGTGAAGTGCGTCACTGGGTCCATGACGTCTTGTCTTCAATACCGATGTTACCTTGGTAACCACCAGTAGCATATGAATTGAACCCGGTTTCTGCCCTAAGGTTGAATAATTGGAGGGCTATTTATTTTCACCCTTTTCTCATTCAATTCTTTTTCATTCTTCAACCCCTTCAGTGCTTACCGAGACTTCATTACTAGAACCTTGTTGGGTTTATTCCAGTACTAGCTCAGTCTTAGTCTGCACTCTTCCCATATCTCATTTTTCTCCTATTTTCAATATACCTAAGGACTTCTACACTATCTAGTGGATTGTCCCTGGGTAGATCCCTCCGGTTCTGGCGGATCATGGGAACAAATACCTAACCTTACCGTCCTTATATCACCATACATAAAGTAAAGTTGGTCGGTCTATTTGGTATTGTTCATCTTCCATTGGAACCAATTGAAAACCAGTTTGAAAATCAATCCAGATACTTGTGATATATTATCAAAGCATTTTGTACCTGAATTATTTTTGATATTTTTAGAACAAGATATCCCCCTCAACATGTGCATCAAGCATCTTTTTGTAATAGAAATAGTTTTCATCTTTGAGGGGTTGGCTTGCATCTAAGAGTAGTTATATAAAGAATGTGGTTTTCAAAATAGTTGCTCCCCCTCAATATGTGCATAGATATTTGAAAATGTTTTGCACATATTAGGAAACGACTGCACATTGAAATAAATTGATCACGTTTCAAATCTTTGTGGTTTAAGATAGATGCTCCCCCTCAACATTTGCATGGAAAATTTGAAATCGTTTGGCACATGTGGGAAGGAGAGCTTGTACATCCTTATGAAACCATTTACCGAATTATCAGTTTAAATCCAATTTAAATCACAAATTCTCCCCCGATCACAATTATCAAATCATTTGAGATTTGTGATCTCTGTAGATTTAAATTGATTTTGAAAGCTTTTAAGGAGAATTGTGACTTGATTATGAAAACGTTTTAACTGATAAGGATTGGATTTTGAGACTTTAAACTCCATTGATTAAACATGCATGGTTATCTTTTGAAAACAATTGTATGACAACTAACCTTTTGATTTAATTGAAATCATTCTCCCCCTCAATCAATGACAGAAGTTGTTGATTGAGAGATAGATATTTTTGACAAACGTTGAGTCCAGATGATTTTCAAAAAAAGAGTCCGAGTTATTTTTCAAAGCAATTAGTTTTCATTAGATAGTAAGTAATTGTTTATAGAATCAGAACATGAGTTTTGAAAAACAAGATAAAGCATGGCTCTGTTCTTTCTTTGAAAAGCAGGTTATTGCCTGAAATGACAATAAACCATAGTTTCACTTTCTCCCAAAAAAAAGTTTTTTTTTTTGATTTTTTGATTTTTTTTTTTAATATTCGAACAACATCTAAAGTCCCGTGTCATTCTTTGAATGACAGCACAAAGATCGTAGATATTTATCGAATCGAGAAAATCATGACAAAACGAAAATATTTTTTGGAATTTTTCAATAATTTTCAAATTTTTTTTGGATTTTTGAAAGTTTTATATTTCTCTATTTGCTTTTTGAAGGTTTTGTAATTTTGTATTTTGCTTTTCGAAAAGATATTTACAAGAGATGGATGAAGAAAGACCTTTACTCCTCGTCTTCCTCTTGAAGACGTTTGAGTGTTTCCGGTTGTAGACTCTTTAGACCAAGTCGTGGGAGGATAAACTCAAAACGTTCTCTAGGAAGAGCTTTGGTGAAGATGTCTGCTAACTGATATTCAGTCCTCACAAAATAGAGTTCCACCACACCGTTTTCTACTTGCTCCCTGATGAAATGATGTCGAATGTCAATGTGCTTTGCTCTTGAGTGTTGTACGTTGTTGCAGGAGAGAGCAATAGCACTTTTATTATCACAGTACAGAGGGATTTTGTTGAATTCAAAGCCATAGTCAGATAATTGAGATCTCATCCATAGGATTTGAGCACAACAAGATGACATGGCTATGTATTCAGCCTCTGTAGAGGAAATAGAAGTACTCATTTGCTTCTTTGAAGACCAGCTCACAAGCTTATCACCCAAAAACTGAGCACCTCCAGACGTACTTCGACGTGTATCTTGACATCCTGCATGATCAGCATCTGCATAGGCTGTTAGTGACATACCGGTGTCCTTCGGGTACCAAAGTCCTATATTGATGGTTCCTTGGAGATACCGAAAGACCCGTTTAACTGCTTCAAGGTACTTTTTGGTAGGCTTAGCCTGATATCTAGCACACATGCAAACAGCGAACAGAATGTCTGGTCTACTGGCTGTGAGGTACATCAGGGATCTAATCATACTACGATATTTTGTTTGGTCTACCATGATCCCTGAGTGGTCCTCATCCAATTTAGTACGCTCTATCATGGGAGTGTCAACAGGGTCACTAGAATCAAATCCAAATTTCTTTAAAATCTCATTTGCATATTTAGATTGATTTATAAAAATGCCTCCGGGACTTTGTGAAATTTGTAATCCCAAGAAAAATGACATTTGTCCCATCATTGAAATTTGAAATTTGGAACCCATTTCACTTGAAAAACGGTCACATTCATTGGGGTCAGTCGAGGCAAAATGATATCATCAACATATATTTGAACGTGAATTAAATGTTTGCCTGACTTTCTGGTGAACAATGTCGGATCAACTGCTCCTTTGCTGAATCCAGTAGATAGAAGAAACTTTGATAGCGTATCATACCATGCCCTTGGAGCTTGCTTCAAACCGTAAAGAGCCTTCTTCAAACGATACACGTGAGTAGGATGCTCTGGATTCACAAAGCCTTCAGGCTGGCTGACGTAAACGACTTCTTTAAGATCTCTGTTAAGAAACGCCGTCTTTACATCCATCTGATAGACTACCATGTTCTTACTCGCAGCATTAGCCAAGAAGATTATGATTGCCTCGATACGAGCAACTAGAGCAAATGATTCTTCAAAGTCAATACCCTCTTCTTGATGGTATCCTTTTGCAACCAATCGAGCCTTGTTCTTTAAAACATCACCATGTTCATCAAGTTTCACTTTGAAGATCCACTTTAGAGCAATAATCATAGCACAATCTGAAGCAGGTACTAATTCCTATACATCTAGTCGATCAAACTCATGAATTTCTTCTTGCATGGCATTGAACCAGTTGTCTTCATTCATGGCAGTTTTTACGTCTTTTGGTTCGATCTTAGAGAGTACGGAGTTGAAGAAGCACCATAAGGCATCGGTTGCAAGTTGTTTCCGTGTGGATACTGGACGAGAGAGGTTTCTGATGCAGGTTTTACTGACCAGGTCTTAATATTTATAGTGTCTTGCTATACCTATGGTCTACCCTAATGCACTAACGGGCAGTGTACCCAGTCGTGTGTAGTGTAGTAAATGGTAAAGCCGAGGTCGTCCCAAGAGCTATGTGTGTCGGATAATTACTAAGTCTAATTGTCACAGAATATAAATGGTTTGATATGGTTTTAATTAATTAAACTACGAATGCAGAATATAAAAGCAGTTAAATGGTAGAAAGGAAATCAATAAAGGAATATTGTGCTAACCTAGTCAATCCTCCTAACTAGTTATGTCTACGTCTACCTACTTCCAATTACTTCAGGTGGGGTCAAATTCGAGAGGACGGCATTTGGTCAATTCGCCCTAACCTATCAGCGAAGATGCCACCACAGGAGAAATCAGGCGCACCGTCATAAGTCCTGTTGTTCCTGGTCCCCTAAGCTGAGTCATTAAGTACCGCTACATGCTAGATTCTAAATAGTGAGTGCCCGGCCGTTAGGAACTTAGACACTACACCCCCCAATTCTTAAGTTCATCCAAACGATAGGTGATCAGTTGGTCAAATCGCACAAGTAGAAAGGGTCGTCAGTTGGTCATATCTTACCCTTCCCGTCTCAGTCCGCTCACCTAGGGTCAGTTGGTCATATCTCCTAGGCAATTGGCCTCTACCGCCATTCAAAACTACCAAACCAGGGGTGACTACCAAAGAACTATGCATGCATACACTTAGAAATAATTGTACATAAGTAAAGGTAAACGCAAACAAAACATTTAAGGAATCATAACTAGGCTAGCACCAAAGGGTGCTTAGCCGCTCATATTAATCATGCACATCAATTCAATATTCAAAGGTACGAAATACATGAATTGAAAGTAGAAGAAATAATAAACACTAAAGCTTATCGTAATGGTGTGACTTCTCCCTTGGAAACAGCTCCGTATGCTTCCCTAGACCTTCCTTGAGTATTTTCCCACGTTCTCAGAGTATTGTGTGTGGAATGGAATGAATAGAAATGTTGGAATTCGTGGGTATTTATAGGCCAGGTCTGGGTTACGGCGTAACCAAAAGATGAGTTACGCCGTAACCTCCGTAAATGCACTAGATCTGCTAGTTACGGTGTAACCTTATAAGTGGTTACGCCGTAGTCTTCAATAATCCTGGTTACGTCGCAAGTGATGCAGTAGTTACGGCGTAAGTATCCGCGGCGTGGAACCTCTTTTGACCTAATGGAGTTACGTCGTAATCTTTGGAAGGAGTTACGCCGTAACCTCTTGATGAGTTGGACTTCGGGGTCACGCAATAGTTACGGCGTAATGTGAGAGACAAGTTACGCCGTAACCACTTCAAAAAAGGCATACTGTGATAAATCCTTAGTAATGTTTCCATTTCCGCGTCTCTTTAGCTCCAATGCTCGCAATTTACCTGAAAGTGTAAAACAATGGAAAACAAGCGTAAATCCATATAAATGATATAAATAACGAGCATTAACGGGGGAAATTGACACTTAATAATCAAGACTATTTGATGTTATCAGTTTCCAATGATGTTGTCCAATGGATGATCATGTGTCCATTTCCTAAGATGTTCATGTGGTTGTTGTTGAGGAACTGAAGTAGCAGAGTTGATATCTCCTGAAGAAGATGGTTCTGATGATGATTCAGGAGCAAATATGTTTTCAAAGGGTTCATCTTCTGGAGGAGCAAAAGGGTTTTCATCATCTGTAACAGCAGCAACATTTCCATTGTGTACACTCGATGATTGATGATTTGTTGATGAGACAAAGTGATCAGCAGCAGGCGCTTCTTGACTTAATGACATTGAAACTGAAGGGTTAACTTCATTGACAGGTATAGAGGCAGCCTCTGTTGATGGAACTGACATATCACACTACAAGAAAATGTGGTATTTGGGAGGGTGGAAAATTGTGCCAAATACTCAAAAAGCCGTGCCAAATGCTATTTGGCACGACTTTGGCACACTTTTGGCTCCGTCCTAAATATGAGGGTGCCAAATACATTTGGGTCGGGTTGAAACTGTGCTAAATAGTATTTGGCACAGCTTTTGGGACGGTTTAACTTTGGGGTACCATGAGTGAGATATTTGGCACAGTTGGTATTTTTGCGTTCCAAATGGGCATTCATCACACTTTTATATCCCGTGCCAAATGTGTATTTGGTACCATTTCATTTCTTGTGCTGAATGCTTATTTGGTACAGTTTTTTTTACTGTGCCAAAATGTGTGTTTGGTACCAATTCATTTTCCGTGCCGAATGCTTATTTAGCACGGTTTTTGTCGTTGTGCCAAACATATTTGGTACATTTTTATCCGCCTTGCCAAAAAATATTTGGCACGTTTTTTTGTTTGTTATAGAAGTCATTTGGCACGGATTTGTATTCATCAATTAGTTAACAATCGTAGTAACCAACCATCTCAAATTTTCGCAAGTATAATTCAATCAACGCCAAAATAAATTGAACTCAATTTTTATTAATCATCAATAAAATCAAATCAACATGGTCGCTTGAATACAATAAAGTAAAAAACAATACGCCCAACATCATTGTAAACTATGGTCTTTAGAATGAATAAGTCACACTATAACTCAATAAAAAATACTATGATGAGTTATTACAACGGAAATGAATAAAGTTGTCGGAGCACGTCGTCTTCATAAACCCTGCATAATATAATATTCCAACATTAGAAATATATACATATTTAAAATATCAATATCTCATATAAGCATTACCATGGTATTTCTTATGTTTTGGTAGTGCCAAAGAAATAGTAACACCTTTTATTCTTCTATTTGACTAGGTGACAGGTCTAAAATCCTTGTGGCATTTATGGTTTAGACTGGATTTAACAAAAGAGGTACACATGTTATAGCTTATTGATCAGAGCTTACTAAAACTTTGAAAAGCTAAATCTTAAAAGCTTCTCACCTTAATAAGCATGACTAATCAAACAGTCCCAAAATTGAATAAGTTTTTGTTATTACAAATTCTTTATAAACATCATCTGATCACCCTATAATATATACAAATTCAGTCAAAAAATTCACATAAGACGAAAATATGCAAACATTTAAGATGATTAAAATTATTATACCTGATGATAAGAGTGAATGTGAGAGGCACCGAAAACATGAGTTTTAACTATATACAAGAATCCCCACTCAATAAGCTGGACAATAAGCAAGAATATAGTCGGAGAATAAGCTTAATTAGACGCACCCTACTGTTAAATTTGACCCGACGCGAGATGAATCACAAACATCTTTTTGATAAAAGTTTCACAACATGAAAACCATTGACCAACATTTGTAACAGATTTTAGATCCACGAAAATTAATACAACCGACTGATTCATATACATTTCATAACATAAGGTGTAACAATCAGGAGTTTAACAATTCGACTTACCACAAACACGAAAGAGGAGATAACGAGATGGAGATGGATTCACACATCGATTCAAGAATAAGAACCACAAGTAAACCCTGATCTACACACTTTAAACAACCACGAGCACAAACGCCAACCCAAATATATGCATGACCCGATCTAAACATCACGATCTTCACGGCGAAGAGGAACAGTAGAGGCGGCGTCGGTTGGCCGGTCAGGTGGAGGAGGCGGGCGGTGGCAGCGATGTGGCCGGATGGGAGGAGGAGGGAGGAGGCCCAACAAGGAGAGGAAGTGGGTGGGTGAGTTAGGGTTTGTAAATAATACCCTAGTTATACTTTTCTAATTTACTCGAATTAAGAAATCCAAATGCAAAGGTCATGAAACTCAAGGAGGCGGTTGTGTAAATATACTCCATAGACCTCTTTTGCAATTTCCGTAATCTTTTGTAAAAGTGAAGTTCGAGACACATTTGGACGAACAAGTAATCGATTTAACTCACAAAAATTACGCCATCACGTTCAAAATAATTTTTCCAATTAAAACGAATATTCACACGACTAGTTTCTCACAAGTAATACAATAATCAAATCGAATAGTTGGTTGTGAAAGTATGAGTTGTGTGCAGTTTTCCATGTTTCACGAGATAACTTCTTATTTTCAAGTCAAATAAGCTCAGAAGAGTGTGTAAATGAAAAATAAGGGTAATAATTTACGAAAACATGTCTGAAAATTTACGGGTTGTCACAATAGTTTTCAATATTCATTTTTCAATATAATATTCATTATACAAGTTATATAGTCAGACACTTGCCAGCCTTGTTCAATAACCGAGCTAGCCCCGAGTCATGTCTTCTCTTCCTTATATCTTGAAAATGGAAATTAATATATCAATACATATCTGCAATGGGTATTCTTTTAGATGCTTGGGTATTCAATAATATAAGGTCAACGAAGGTTGTTAACAGAAATTCCTACCTTAAATTAAAGATATATGTTATACTTTGATAACTACCTGAAGATCGACTTATAACATATGAGTGATACTTATCAAATGTCATAATTAGTCGTAAGCCTATATACTATATGGCTTTGTCAAGAGGTTGGGTCAAACTCAATAGTTACACATTAGCGAAAAGGAGGCCGGGTTGAAAATGGTCGCGAGATACCTCAGTTAGGCTGCGTATATAGTCAGACGTACACTTGCCACAGCCATTAGTAACCAGTACATGAACGACCCCATTTTTTTACCCGTTTAAACCTACATTTAATATATATATATAGTGAAGCGTTCAATTGAAAAGCCTTATTTTGGTGAGAACGCGAGAAGCAATCCTAGCCACTCATTTTATCCTTGTTTAACTTTGATCTAATAGCTAATATTAGTTAACCAATTTTTCTAAAAATTTTCAAAAAAAAATTCAAAAAAAATCGAAAAAATTTAAAAAAAAAAATTTGAAATTTTTTTTCGAAAGAAATAATTTTTTTTTTTTTTAACTTTTTTCGAAAATCTTTTTTCTTCGAAAATTTTTTTCGAAAAAAATTATTTCGGAATATATATATGTGTGTGTGTGTGTATGTATATATTATAAATATTTTGAACAAAAATAAGTATATTGTCAAGACTTGTGAAACGAAATGTGCATTTGCATCCAGTTAAAGAAGATGTTCCAAATACACATGCATTCAAAACTGTCTATAAAAAACGTCTCAATACATTGATATTTTTCACCCTAAAAAATTCGTTCCAAATACGCATGTATTTGGCACAAGTACTAGAAACCGTTCTAAATACATATACGTATTTGGCACCGGTGGTACCTGTTGTCCCAAATACATAAGTATTTTGCACCGCTAATGAAAACCGTTCCAAATACACATGCATTTGGCACCATTGTTAGACAGTGTTCCAAATGCGTACGTATTTGGAACGGTTTTATAATAGCTGTTCCAAATACCTATTTTTTTGGAACGGTTATCCAGACAGTGCCAAATACTCGTACTTGGCACACTTTAATTACTGTTCCAAAAAGGTTCATCCCAAAAAGCCCCTTTTTTTGTAGTGTCATTAGCACTTGACTTATAGTGTTCATCAAACATTGGATCAAATAATTTCTTCAAATCATCTTCTGAAGGAGGTACATAAGGAGTTGCTGGTGAGGGATTAGAAACAAGGGTAGAACTGATAGGACAACTGGATAAAGGTTGAAATGCGGGTCCAGAACTGGATTGTCCTGGAGCCATTTGACCGGTCAGCTCATCGAACGTAACGTGAATTGTTTCCATGATATTTCGGGTTCTCTTGTTGTAGATTCGGTATCCTTTTCTGTTTGGTGCATAACCTACAAATACTCCAATGTCCGCTTTAGCTTTTAGTTTACCTAAATCTTGACCGTCATTAGTTGGGTAACATAAAGCACCAAACACACGAAGGTAGGATAGATCAGGTTTTCGTTTATGGAAAAGTTCATATGGAGTTTTTCCATGAGAGGTGTGAATAAGGGAACGATTTTGGGTGTAGCAAGCAGTGGCAATGGCTTCAGCCCATAGAAACATTGGAACCTTTGAATAAATTAGCATTGTTCTTGCGGCTTCCACAAGAGTTTGATTTCGTTTTTCAACTACACCGTTCTGTTGAGGAGTTCGTGGAACACTTCTTTGATGACTGATTCCAACACTTTCATAAAACTGAATTAAGTCTTTGTTAACAAACTCTGTGCCATTGTCTGTTCGAACAATTCTAACAATATTGTTTAGTCGAACCTGAAGCTGTTTGATAAGTTTGATGATGACATCTGGAGTTTCATCCTTTGTCCTCAAAAACTTTACCCAAGTAAATCGAGATTAGTCATCAACAACTACTAGAATGTATTTCTTCCCATTTATCATTTGCACTCTCATTGGTCCGCACAGATCCATATGAAGGGTATGAAGAACTTCCATTACTGAGTTTGTGGGTTTTGGTTTGTGGGCATATTTTGTGCTTTTTCCCAATTGGCAAGCTGAAGTTCTCTAACAAAGCAAGTATGTTTTCCTCTGTGGGCATAGAGATGGTGTATAGGTTTGAACCACGAGTTCCTCTGAGAAGTTCCACACCATCAAGTTCTCTAACAAAGCAAGTATGTTTTCTGAAGGCCACTTCTAAATCTGAGTCACAAAATTGTCCGACAGAAAATAGATTATGTCCAAGACCTTCAACATAATATACCTTGGAAATCATACTATCTCCAACCACGTAATCTTCATAACCCATAATAGCACCAAAATGATCGTTTCCGAATCTCACAGTTTCGATGAATTTGCTCACGAAGTTCATGAGCCGTGACCGGTCTCCAGTCATATGCTTGGAACAGCCTGAGTCCAGGTACCACAGAACGATTTGAACGATCTGCAGTTGAACACAGACAAGAATGGATAACTGGATAATTGGGATCCCCATGCAAGAATGGGTTCCATTTGGTTAGTAACAGTGATTGGAACACCCACATCAGAGGTAGAAACAATGGACTCATTAGAAGTAGATGCAGTGCTAGTGTCCATATTTGACCTATTCAAAGTATGTTCACTTCTTAAAGGAATAGTTCTACCAGTAGGCATCCATTTTCTAGTGGGCATTGACTTAGCAAATTTAGGGCAAGACTCATTAACCTTATGGCCAGTAGGTATCCATTGATAACCTATATTACTAAATTTTCTTCCTGTGGGTTTCCACGATTTTCTAACTTTCTTTCGCTTTTGCCTTTTTGCCTTTTTAGCTTGAATTTTAACATTAAGAATTTTAGCTGGGCATTTAACAACATTAGACAAATCATTCACACCACATTCAAGATTAGTAACAGAAACCACACAATCATCATTACAAGTTTTGCCAAAAGTAGTAGAATTCGCATTAATTACAGTACGCTTAGAGCTAACACTAGAATCAACACGATTCGTCTTATTCAAATTCTCCCTAAGGTGATCTTCTACTCTCTTTGTAACACCCCCAAAAATGACTCAACGGAAGCATATAAGTATTGGGGTGCTACTAAATTGATATCACAACATAAGCATAGAACAACTTATTTTCATAAATAAACTTTTATTCATTTCTTGAAAAAATTGTTTACATTATTGATTTGTGCGGAAAAATGGCCCATTATAAAAAGGAGGTCCCAATACATAAATCAGAGTCTTCTATGACCATGCCATGCCCTTGCCTTGCGCCTCCAAAGATAAGCTATCACCTCAAAATCTGAAGATACATGCTAAAAGGGGTCAGCTTACGCTGGTGAGTTCATAGGTTTATTTAAAAAGGGACTTCAGTACACTATTTCAAATTTGGTTTTTGATGATCATTACGTCTTGCATAATGTCATAAAGTTTATGGTTTCAATTCATAAAAGGATTTCATAAAATAAATTTCATTAGTGGACCATAAGTAGGGTATATGTACATTACAACGAATATAATGTCATATATTCAATCTATTACGCTAGCACTAAGTTCATGCAACCGAAGCTACGACAATTTATGTATGCACAAGGAAGTCATACAAATAAGGAGCCCATGGCGAGTGTTTATCCCAATACACTCGGTCCCGACATGCTATATGTTACACCTTGGCCCAAGCGGGGTCAACCGAACAGGGGAGTCACCCCCAATAGATCTATTTATAACATTCGCGCTTCCCAGCAGGAATTGACGGTTCATGAAAAGGGCAATTTGGGATCTAAAGTCTTAGGCTAAGCTGCGTAATATTTTAGGTCAAAGGTTTTGGTGTGGTCCTTAAAGTATCTAGGTATGATGTATCTTAAAACATATCATTCAAAGGGCATAGTATGCATAGAATGCAGAATTTTAGTAATTAAATCATTTAAGTAAAAATGAGCATGTATCTTCCCCCAAAACAGTTATAAAACAAGTAAAAGTATGGGCTATGAAACTCACCTTGGCAATGTGCAATATGAAGTCTAAAGAGAATTAAATCAAGGAGTGATAGTGCACGGCTTCGACACGCAACCTAATTTAGTATGGCAATTTAGTCTTTATGTTTAAGACTCGATAAAGTTTAACTAACTTTATAAATTTTTAAATGTTTATGTTGTTGTTGCTTGTGTGGCAGCATTTAAGTTTAAAACAGTTTCTTAATGTTTGTAAGTATTGGCTCTTGGAAGTGCATAAGTGTGTAATAGGAAAATATCAAGGACGGATGAGTCTTCGGTTCGATGGCGACCGAACGACGATGTACGGAAAATAATTACATATAATATTAGACCTTAATGGATTATGTAACATTATTTTCAAATGTATATACTTTACTAGGGGTACATACATGTATAAATCTCTATATATCCCATTTATTGGTTAACATAGAAGTATTCAAAAATTTAAGTAAAAGTCTTACTTAATACTCTTGTATTTAAATAATTTGATAGTGTAAGTTATGAATAAAACTTTTCATTGATGGTTATTATATGAAAATATAATAAGTTATATTGGTTATGAAAATATAATAAGTTAATTATATTTTGACAAAAATTTGAAATGACTCATGTATAGTTTTATAATTGTTTCAAAATAGCCAAGTGTTATTATTTCCATGCTAGGATAATAACCGCTACATAACGCTTATTAATTTAAATAAGTTTTCATAAATCAAATAAGTAAAAAGAATCTCAAATAAGTTAAAACTTATATTTTAGTTTAGTTTGATCTATATTTTTAAACTTATAGTTTTTAGAGATTGAGAAAATATTAAGTCTCGATATAAGTTACATTTTAGATTCCGCTTATATACTGAGTTACATAGACTTAAACATCGTCGGGAAATTAAGTCGGGATCAAACAAGTAGTTCGGTCACTAGTTGGGCTTGGTGTGGGCTTCGACTCACACACCCGCAGCAATTTTAATAACGTGATTAAAGTTGAGTAGGCTAAAGTAGGCTCGGTTCACTGTCACTCCCAACACGACACACCAAGTTTATTTTGTAGTCAAAAATCTATATTGTATCATTATAGACATTCTATAAATGGGTATTTATTGTTGATTCAACAATGTTCTAATATCTACGTAGTGCCGTAAAAAGAGGAGGGCCACATTGGACTCATCGTTTATGTAAAAACAAATACTCCGTATGAGTTAAGATCACTACTAATCAATGTCAAATTTTTTTTAAAACAAGCATTTTAGAGATCAATGTCCTATTACTGAAAATAAACTCACTCAATGTTGGCTTGACGACCTCGACTCTAAGAACATGAAACAAACCAAACGCACCCCATCGGGCTTCGGTTGGGCTCATGACCGGGCTGCTGGTCTAGTGATCTCTCGACACACACAAACCAACTTTAATTTCAACTCACTACCATTTTAATTTACAAAGTTTTTGAAAGTGAAATATGAGTGCAAAAATAAAAATGTGGACAGGAACCATATTAAAATAAATTATATTCTATCTTAATAAATTGTGAGTTCGAGGATTAAGAGTACTCTAGCAAAAAGTAAAATAATCCGTTTGTAGGGGTGTTCGACTACATCGAAGCAAACACAATATGATTTCTTCATTTCAATTCACTTTATCCCAACTTTTAACAAATTTAACAAATTAAGCACCAAGAAGATCAAAATATAAATAAGCAAATTTCAATCCAAGAGCCATTTCCAAATTTAATTTAATTGTATGAGTTTAGTGCGCCACACAAGATTTGGTAACAACAATATTTATAACAGTTTCGAATTACAACATAATTAATTTGAAAATAACCAAGTTAATATTCTTACAATCTTTTAGGGTCGGGTAGTATGAACCCCGAAATCAAAAAGCTCGATTGAAGGAGACTTGATACGAATTGACACAATTAACTCCTGGAGTGGCCTCTTCTTTTACCCAATAACAAAACCCCCAACTCAATTGAGAAAACCCCTTTGATTTGGTATGAACCCTAATTTTTATTTGGTGGTTGTGTGTGAAAGATGAGATACCCTGTGATGAATCGTGCCTATTTGTGGGAGTACATAGGGAAAGTCTTGAACTCTATTTCTCTTCTTGGTCATGTTGATTCACTCTTCTTGGCTCATGTCTTGTCCACAGCCGCTCATTCAATGCGAGATAGAGATGTCCTAGATAGATAGGCATCTATTTGGAGGAGAAGACTAGGGTGGCTTCAATGTTTTGTTTACAAAAGATGGAGCATATACTGTGTTGGTGATTATACGCGTGGGAGAGAGACGAGAGCAGTAGTGTAGGCTAGGTAGAAGATGGAGTGTGGGTAGGCTGCTAATTTGGTAGAGAGAGGTTTTAGGTTTTAGGTTTTTGTTTTATTAGTTTGTTTTATTAATTGTACTGTGTAATTTGTACTCCGTGTTTCGTTGAGACTTTTGAGTAACCGTACCTTCCCGGTACCCAAAAGATATAAAAATTATATTTTTGGAAACGATTTCTTAAACGTAATATTATGACATTTTTATTACGTTGATATTTGATTATAACTGTTTGCCGTTATTAATTTGGTGTCGGTATACGTGCGGTGCTATGAATTTCTAAATTATCGAGACAACCTCTCGTTTTCTTTATTGAATTATCCTTGAATGATAAAATGGGTATATTTCACTTGTCTCACTATTTATGTTTAGTTTGTATGCTACTGCGCTGCAGTATGCGGAATGACTTCTTGAAACAATGGATTAAGCTTATGTATGCCTAAATATTAACTTGGACAATAATAAATTTCCCATTTATTATATAGATACTTAGTGGGTAAGTATCGTATGTGCGGTGTCTTATTTTTAAAAGAAACGAGATGACTTCTCGTTTTTAAATTTTAGGTATTGGTATTTTGTCAGAAAATAATTGATTTGAATTTTCCGACGTAATAAATATTATTATAATAATCCGAAATTTTACGGGTTGTTATACTCTTCCACTGAACATTCCTAGCATGCAAGGTCCTATCATTCTTTGTGTTGCCTTGAGGCTTTGACCCACTTGCTTTGGTGTCACTTCTTACTCATGTAGAGGGAATTGGAACATTAATTGGAACATTAGTTGGTTTTGCTACTTTTTGCATTCCTGAACTAGAAGTGCAGGGATCTGAACTACTTGAAGGCACATTAGTGTTCACTTTCTTAAAACTAGGCATAGTATGGTTTGTATGCTTGGCACTAGGCATAGAACAAGGCATCACAGTTTTACCTTTCACACCTAAGGATTTAGGATATATTGCAATTAAACATTCTAGCAGCTCCTGAGATCGTTTGGCCTGAATGCAAGCAAACATAATTTCTCTATCAAGAAGCTTATTTAAGAAATCCTCTTCCACGATCTCACGGAGACATTCTAGACTATCCTTAAGGTGAGCACAATAGTTTTGAAACACAGGTTCATTATTCCTAAGATGAGGAGGAATGTATTTAACAGTCACAGAATATTTGCAGTCTGAGGATGACTTTGATGCAACATTCTCATTAAAAACAAGTGGCAGTTTCCCTTTTTCCTGACTCCTCAGATTCTCAATTTCTTTTTGTAAAGACGTTATTTTTTCGTTGTTTTTGTCACGAGTGACTTTCATTGAATCATATAACTCTTTAAAGTGTCGTTTAACTTTTTCATTTTCTTCTAGAAAACTTTCGTTTTCTTTTTGTAAAGCATTAACTATGTTTTGAAGATGAAAAGTTTGAGAATACTGAGAATCTAAAGGAGGAGGCATTTTGGAGCCAGTCACATTGTTCTTTTCACCCTTTAATTGAGAGATTTGGGCTTTCAACTTTCTGATCGTGTTACAATGAGCTTGAATCTGTTCGTCCCGTTTGTTTATCTGAAAAAATGCATCAAACTCTGGAACATCTGAGGATGTCTTGATATTTGAGGTTTTGACATTTTCTTTAAGATGTTGATATTTTAGTTGTAAATCAAAATGTTCAACTTCTAGTTTAGAAAGATGTTTTACCAAATTATCGTGATCATCCTGATCAATTTTCTCACTTAGTTCTGAGTTTTTGTTTTCAAGCTCAATGACACGATCATGGGAAACTTTCAATGCAATAGATAATTCATGAAATCGAGAAGCAGTAATAGAGTGCTTAGTAACAGTATAAAACACATCTTGAGCAACACAACTCGAAATCAAATTCTCATTTAAGATGTGCAAGTTCTTCCTTTCAACTTCATTATATTTGAGTTCCTGTTCATAGTCATTCACTTCAACTATCATTGCATCAAATTCCTTTTCCATTTCTTTAATATCTGAATTTATCCCTTTTTGAAGAGTCTCAAATTGACCTTTTAATTGTTTGAAGAAAGGCATGACTTTAGTTAAATAACATTTTTTAGTTTTCTCAAAACCCCTTTCCCCCTCAGTTATCCCAGTAGGTGTGATTCTCTTCTTACACGTTTTCTCAAAATCAACAAACAGCTGATAAACAACATATAGGCTGATTAAGGTCTTGCTATTATTGGCAATAGATCTAGGGATTAGATGCATTGGTGTATTTGGAGGATACACAGTAGCTGCAGGCATTTTCCTAAGGGGAGTGTTTGTTTCAACAAGTACATTAACTTTTAGCTTATCCATATCTTTTTTCCAAAAAATTTGTTCTGGGGTTAATTGAGTTTGAGGCTTAAACATGTTCAAGGATATCCAATTTTCCTTAGTGTAATCATGAGGTTTGATCGTTATGTTATTATCTTTACACGCAGGATCGTTAAGCTTCTTATTCATTTTCTCCCTAGATGCATCATCTAGTTTTCTATCTTCCTCAGTGCACTCAATGCAACTAGGTTTCTGTCTAGGTTTAATAATCTCATTGCCATCATAGATTACATTTTGAGCAGCTTTTGCTATCTTACCATACTCAGGGTTGGATTCCTTTATAATGGAGATACTATGCTTATCGCTGAGAACTCTATGCTTAGTGATCATGTGAGCAGTCTGAATGGTATTCCCTTGTACGTACAACTTATTTTCAATCTTGTTTTTCAAGGTTTTTAGATTAGAAAAATCATTCAAAAGTTTTGATTCCTTAGCACTGAATTCTTGCTTAAGCATTTTAACATTTTCTTGAAGTTCTTGTTTTTGCTTAGCAGTTTTAGAAAGCTTTTCTTGTAAGGAGTTTAACTCTTGTTTTAATACTTCTTCTCTAAACTTACTTTTTCTAATAGTTGTACGCATTTGGTCATCCATTTCCTGCTCACGGGTGGTTAACTCAAACTTAGCACGTTGTTCATAAATAGCAACTTGTTCTTTATAGGCATTCAGTTCAGAGATAACAGAATCATCAGGGGCACATGTAGTGTATTCATCAAAAACATAGTCATCATTGACTGCAGAAGATGCATCATTTGGTACAGTCTCACTTTCACTTTGTTTCACATATTGATCATATGGGACAACATTGATATTACTCATATTTTCAATATCTGACTCAAAAGTTTCAGTTGATTGTACTTTGTCATGTATCTTTTGCTCATCAACATCATCGTATAGTTTTAATACCTCTGAGATGATTGATTCTTTGGATGGACCAACTTGCTGTGGTGAGGGGACTTTTGGAGAGACCATCGGAGAAATGCTATCCATGAAAATTTTCTGTGCAGTAGGTTCATCATCAACGTCAGAGTCGTATGCATCACAGTCGGCGACTTGAAAGGCATTCTGATGATTATGACCTATCTCCTGAATTGGTTGCTCATCCACATCTGCATCATATGTCTTGGCATTGCCCTCAGCAAGAAACAACAACTCCTCTTCATCCAACACAACTCCATTATCCTGAGGGTGCACAAGTAACATCTTGTCTTTGAAGTACTCTGCATTTTGAGGGCGTTTTGGAGAAGTGCAGTTCCTTGCTATGTGTCCATCACCACCATAGTTGTAGCACTTAATTGGCTTAGCTTGACCCTGATTTGGATTCCTTCCACGATTCTGATTAGCCACATATCCTCTACCAACTCCACCTCTTCCCTGTTCATACTGCTTTTCTTGAACTGGTTGCACCATAACCTTCCCATCTCTGACAGTAGCTTGATTGTGTGGATTGGATGCAGTTCTGAGGTTATTGTTGGTGTATGGGAGAGAGTTCATGTTTTGACTAACCATGAGAGACAGTTGAGTGATGAAGTTTTCCATGAATGTGTTTGGGTCAGGAGGCTTATATGCTGGATCAGGGATGAGCTTGTAATTACCATTACCCATGGGTATGACTTGAGAAGCTTTGGTGGTAATTCCAACATTGGTGTAAAAAGCTGTAGAGTCATTTGATGAACTTGTTTCTCCCTGGTTGGTTTTGAACTGTTCAAGAATCCTTTTTTCAAACATAGCATGTCTCTCATTCTGAAGAAGGAATGCATAAAGTTGCTCATAGTTGGTATTCTTCAATCCTTTGGTTAGCTTCACAAAGGTGACAAACTTATGCCATTCGAGATTCATGTTGTTCACAAACTTTGAATTCAGCTGAATATTTGGCATGGTCATTTTGATATTCCTCATATCATTCACAAGCTTGTGGAATCTCACGTAATACTCATAGACACTTTCTTCTGGCTTTATCTTAAAGTGCTCAAATTCATCATACAGCTGTGATTCTCTGTCTTCCTTGGTTAATTCAGACCCTGAGAGAAGCATCTTGACATTATCCCAAACTGCCTTGGCTTCAGTGTTGTGATTGATAAGCTTGTAGATGTCTTTTGGAAGACCCTGAAGTATAATGTTAGAGCCCTGATGTCAGCATCGAATCTCTTTTTCTCCTTATCATTGAGCTCATCATACGTCTTTGGTCTGTCTATTCCATAGATCATTGTTCCATCTGCAGCTGTATCAATTAAGTCTCTTGTAGTCTCAATCTGATAAGGTCCTTCATCAATAGACTTGAGAATGTTGACTCCGTTTTCCTTTCCAAGACAATACAATCTGATTCGTTGTGCCCAAGAGTCGTAGTCAGTTCTGTCAAGCATGGGTGGACGAGTATCTGAACCAGCTGCTTGAACATCCTCAGCAACAGTGAAGATGATTGTAGGTACGTTGGTAGACATGTTAACAGATTACACGGGATTTTATAACTCTATGATTAAACCGGGAAATAGATTCTTTCACGGGATTTTACTAAATCAAGAGAAAACCATATTACAAACAAAAATCAACCAAGTCGCTACGAATTCTTGAACCAAGTCGCTAAGACCAAGTCGCTAAGACACAAGTTGCTAGTGCACCAAGTCGCTACACAGTCAAGTCGCTAAAGAGCAACTCGCTAAGGTCCAAGTCGCTAGACACAGTTAAGTTGCTAAAGAACAACTCGCTAAGATCCAAGTCGCTAGTATCAAGTCGCTACCAATTTACACTACAACTCGCTAACAATTTCTGAAGCAAGTCGCTAACCTCACCAAGTCGCTAGCCGTAGTGGAGAATCCACTAACTTGTACTATTTATCGGCTTGTCTCAATAGACAAGTCGCTAGGACCAAGTGGCTACCAAAAAGCACTACAACTCGCTACCTTTTTCTGAAGCAAGTCGCTATGATGAAATTCACTACGAGAACCAAGTCGCTACCAAGAAAAACTTCAAAAACACACTTTTCAATCCAAAACAAGCTCAACCACAGTGATTCAAGCTTACCAAATCAAAACCCAAGCACTTACAATGATTCTAAACACAAAACTACACCCAAAATTCAAACTTTAACACTAAAAATGATCCAAATGATGCAAAAACCACTAAACTTTTTCAAACTCAAAAACCATCTAAAACCACTAGAAATCCAAGTATATGTAAGAGAGATGATCAAACCATGGCTCTTGATACCATTTGTAACATATTGGATTTCACAAACACACTAAACCAATAATCAAAGAGGCGTATACAAGAGGTTTTAGAGAGAGAAAGTTAGAGGTTGGGAACTTTAGTGAGAGAAAAAAAAATCTTATTATGAGCTCCAACTCACTACCTTGGGAGGTAGAGAGTATTTATAGTTCTTACATAAATCGCCACCTACGGGCTGTGGATCAGGCATACAGTGGGTAAAGACCCGTCCGTCCTCCACGGTGTTACTTAACTAAATACTACTAAACATTAAATAATCTACGACTACGAGCTTTCTAACGATTACATATACTTGAGGTGACCGACTCTTTAATAACTAGATTTACTAAATCCTAACAATTTTTGTTTTATTTTTAAAAATTTTCTTTCAAAGCTTTTTAACTAGCTTAAAGTAAGGCTGCTGGGAAATTTTTACCCTGCACCAGCAGGCTTCTCTACAGAGTAGCTATTTCACAAGCTTCTAAGAAACTCCTTAAAGCATCTTTGAGTTTTAATTTAGGTATTCGCAGTCATGTACTCTCGGTTGGTCAATGTGTTCCAAAAGTGAAGCACCCACATATCTTCCCTAGTGGTCAATCCTGCACCAAAGCTAGCTCTAAAACATAGGAATCTCAGCGTCTCTCTCAGAATACAACCCTACTATAAAACAAACATATTCCTCCAAACTATACCCAATCTGAACCGTATCCCCTGAGCATCTATAGTTTAAAAATATTTTTACACTTAGTTTTACAACTAATTATAGTTGACTTAATTAGCTAGAAAATTTTATCTATATTCTATTTTTAGTTGAACGACTAATTGGATATCTAGCAAATGATCCGTATATTTTTAGTTTTGTAACTTTGCTTGTAGATTTAGTTCATGATGTTTAATTAATATCACAGTACACTACAAAATGAATATTTGTTGTTTAATTTCGAATAGAACGCATTGTGTATGTTTACAAGTGTTAGTAAGATTGATTAGATTTGATTTCCAACTATTTGTTATATGAATACAAGTAAAAATCAAAATATACTCAAATTATGTCTTATAAGTTTAGATAAGCTCCTTATAGCTTATTTTTAAGCTTTGATAAAGTTTTCAATCAGTTCTAGTGAATTTTAATTAGCTTATTAGAATTAGCTTAATGTGATTTAGAAGATAAACAGTTTGTCTCAGTCACTTTCATCATAAAGTAGTGTTTGGTTATGGTCATGATTCTCTGTTCTAGGGTGTTTTGAGTAAATGATATTGGTTTAGATAGTTTATTCTTGGTTACTATATAGTCAGAAGTTGCATGATATCCATAGTTTATTTCTTTAAGAGTCAAAATTAGGATTCATCAATAATTTTTGCATCATAACAGTTAGATGTAGTTGCATACTAATCAATTTAGTTGCATAATTAGTTAAAATAGATTCATTTGGTTTTGTTTTAGGTTAAAACTTCATTTTTAGTCATTTAAATTGAATCAAAGTTCACTAAAGTCAAGTTTGCAAGTTTTCAAAAAAGTCAAAAAAAATTAAAACAATTTTGAAATAGTGTTATTTATATATTTTTAATTTCTTTATTTTAAGTCCAAATTTGCTAAAACTTTCGGATTCTAGACTTTGTAAGATAGTCTTTAATCTAGTATTTTTGTTTTATTTTTAAGAATTTTCTTTCAAAGCTTTTTAACTAGCTTAAAGTAAGGCTGCTGGGAAATTTTTTCCCTGCACCAGCAAGCTTCTCTACAGAGTAGCTATTTCATAAGCTTCTAATAAGCTTCTTAAACGTTCTTTGAGTTTTAATAAGCTTCTTAAACGTTCTATCAAATGATCCGTATATTTAGTAAGCTTAGTTTTTTACACTTAGGTGGTGTTTGTTTTTCGTTAAGAGGCTCTTAACAGCCTCTTAATCTGAACCGTTCAGACGCGGTCAGACATTTTGGTCGTTCAGACCGTTTGTTTTTTTTTTCCCGTTCAGACGCGTTCAGAGGCAGTAAGATCTTAATGGTCTAGACTTGAGAGGGGTGTCTGAATGCCTCTTGCTGACACAAAAAAATACCAAAAAAAAACTTTAGTACGAGCAAGCAAATGTGCGGTTCAAACATGAGTTTTTTTTCCCGTTTAGATGCAGTCAGATTCAGACATTTACGCCTCAGATTCAGATTCAGATGTGCGGTTCAGATTCAGATTCAGAGCCTCTTAAAAACAAACACCACCTTAGTTTTACATAGATAATAATTTTACAACTAGTGGTTTAGAAGATGATAAAA
This sequence comes from Chrysanthemum seticuspe, assembly GCA_019973895.1. Lineage (NCBI taxonomy): Eukaryota > Viridiplantae > Streptophyta > Magnoliopsida > Asterales > Asteraceae > Chrysanthemum > Chrysanthemum seticuspe. Next base: position 262,331,259 of record BPTQ01000007.1, read on the forward strand.
CTATATTAGCTTTGAACCTATCAATCTATCCATCGCATAATTTATTTATTTTTTAATTCTAATTCAGAAGAACATGATGAAGAAGACGAGTTTGTTTTTTCTGAAGAAACAGAAAAGGATCTCTCTGTTCTCAAATACAAGAAATCAACCAAGAAGATATTTTTTTTACTTTAAATTGAAAATGATTTCCTTATTAAATACTCACATGTTTAATAAGAAAATCAGTTGCAAACTCGTTTATTTACTTTTAAAATTAATCAAACTTCATTTAATTTTTCAGGAGCATTAAAAACAACTACTTCATCAAATAAATTTTTGATGAAAGAAATTGTTTGTAAAGAAAAGAAACCATTCAGAAAGAAGGGTAAAGTTTACTTGACTACAGAAGAATACATCCAACCAACAGATCTCAGAACAAGAAGCGCTCCTCTCAATTTCTATGAGGCAGTAAAGCACATATCAAAAATTCCTTGTCTGAAAGATTTTGTAGCAGAATTGGGTTTTAAAAAGATTTTAAATCTTAATATTGCTCTTATACCATCAAACCTAGCTTGGAAAATCGTAAGTTGCTACAATGAAAAAGAAAAATCACTGGTTTTTAAAGGAGAAGAAATCAAGATCACAAGAGACTTGGTGCATGAGGTTTTAGGATTTCCAAAAGGAGATTTAAGAATTAATTTTGTAAAAAGAGTAAATTACAAGAAATTGAAGTTCAATCTTCAATCTTTTTGGAAACAATATGTTAACGAAGATGGAAAACTTATTGTGGAAACTGACAAAAGATCTTTTTCTAAAAACCTCAAGGACTTTATATTGGCAACTGATACAGTTAATGATGTTTTCAAGTTAAATTTCATTATTTTGTTGGTCACGACAATGATTTGTTCAAGTGCGGGAGGAGAATCAAACATGAGATTTCTACCATCACTTTTTGATCATTATAATAACATTATCGGAGTTGATTGGTGTGGTCTAATGATGGAATCTCTAGATCTCAATCCACCTAATCTTGATACGAATTCTGCAAATAAACAGTATTGTGGTCCAATAACATTTCTTACGGTATGTTTTTTTTTTTATAGATGACTGTTTAAAAGAACCAAATCGAATGAAGATGTCATACAGTATTGTTCAACAGAATTGCTGAGGAAAGTGGACTGTGAACATATAAGACTTAAAAAAATTTCTGAGTTTTTTGAAGATGATCGGGTTTTCTTCAGTGAGGAAGTTAATGATGAAATTCATCAACCAATATTTGAATCTAGTGATGTTTTACTATTAGAGAATAAAAGAGTGTCAGAAGATCAATGTCAACATTTGGATTCTGAAGTGCAACAGGTAATCTTAAAAGTTTGATTATACTGTTTTTTAAAAAACATAATATTTGATTGTTATAACTCTTTTTCTTCTTTTTATCAGAACGACATTTGTGAAACTTCAAAACCTATACAAGCTGAAAGTGATAATGATAATTCATCATCATCTGAAGAAAACCATTTTTTAAATAATCATACTCCAATGAGGATTGAGAATTTTGGGAGTTCATCTTTGTTGGATGCTGTAAATGAGGTATTCATTCATTTATAATAATATATTCATTTAATAATAATATATTTTTTAACGCAGAATAACCAGTTCCAACCTTTTAAAAGTTTAAATTTTATAAACGAAGTCAACGATGTTCATGCGACTGAATTATCAGAAGATAACAACTTGAATCATGTTGATGTTCAAGAGGTATTAAATTGTTCAAGAACTTTAATTTTTTCTTATGTTAATTTATTCCAAACTGAAATATCTTATACTATTACTTTAAAGCAGCATGATGAGATTCAGATTAGCAACTTTGAAACTTCAAAGCAAAATCAGGTCGGATCGGCTATACTTGAGATACATATTTTAATAAGAAACTTATTACATAACTTTTTTCTTAAGAAATGAATAACTAATTTTGTTAATTTCTTAATTTTTCAGGAAGTTATTTCTGATCTGAAAAGATGTATATCACATTTCTCATTGCATGATGATATTCTTTCAAAAGATGAAGAAGTTGTCAATCTTAAGAAAGTACTTTTGTCGCTTTTAATTGGAAAAGATGAAACAGAAATACAGAGAAGTGAAGGTGTAGTTAACGTGGGATTTGCTGAAGAAACCAGATGAAGGACGTGCCAAAGAAATTAATGATAACATCCATGCTGAATCAGAGACTACAAGTAATATTCAAATGATTTCACGTGAAGTGGTAGAACGTTTAAAGGTTGTTGAAGAAAGTTTTGTTGAAGAAAATGCTCCTACTGCGGATCTTTCTATTGCTGATGAAACAAGTTTGCCTGAGGAAGCTGCCAAACAATATTTGAAAGAAAATGAAGATGATTACACACCCAATGAATTGCTTAATCCTTCAGAAGAACATGAAGATGGTAAAAACATTTCACAGATACCAGTTGAAGGTCGTCCTAAAGAAGATGAAACAGAGAATTTAAGTAATGTTAAAAGCAATTCAGTTGAGATTGTGTTTGTCGAAAATGTTCTTTGTGTTGATCTTCCTACTGCTGATGTTCCTACTGATGCAACTTATGAAGAAGTTCAAGATTTTGCTCATACAAAAGTTGATAAAATGAATGATAGCACATGTTCTGCTGATATGAAACAAAGTGACATTTCAAAGAAAGATTTTAAAGAAGTTGATTATTACACACAGAAGGTGCTTCTTACTGTTGAAGGAATTTCTAAAGAAGATGAAACAGAGAATAGAAGTAATCTTAAAACGAATTCAGTTGATATCAAGAAACCCGAACACTTTGTTATGTCTGACATGGAATTGTCTACAGTTTTTCTAAAGAGTGAGTGCTTAGAAACTAAGAAAGATGACTTAGTAGTAGATGAGATTGAGAAACCTGAAGACTTTGTTAGGTCTGACATGCAGATAGATGAAGGGTTTGACAAAGGAAATAATGATAACATGGAATTGGCTCCAGTTTCTATAGACAATGATAAAGTGGTTAAAGAAAGTGCTGCTGCATGTGTTGAGAGTTCTGCTAAAGGAAATGTTGCTAGTGCTAATGTTTCTATTGGTGATGTCCCTACTCTTGATGTTCCTACTGCTGCAGCTTCAGAAGAAGTTCAAGATTTGCCTGATACAGAAATGGATGATGCAAGCACAAAAGCATATGAAGAAATGTCACACATACCAGTTGAAAGCCTTATGTAGGATCGTGAATATTATGTTGTTTGATGATTCGGGTGGTCTAGGATGATGATAGTATATGAATGCCATGGTTAGAGAGATGAAGAGAGTAGAGAGGGAATTCTAACCCTCTACCTTGGAAGGTAGAGGGTATTTATAGCTTACAACCTAAACGACCTCCTGACGGCCTGTGGATCAGGTATACAGTGGGTAAAGACCCGTCCTTCCTCCACGGTGTTACACTACGCTAAACTAGGCTAATAACTAACTAATAAAACAGTAAATAACGTAACTAACGATTTGTCTACGAGCTAACTTATGCTAGATAACACTTGGGGTGACCGAATCTTTACTATGGAATTTTCTAATTCCTAACAATCTCCCCCTAAGGGAGGTCACCCCATGTTTTACATTTCGAATCCTAGCATTCTATTCTTGACTTTGTTCTTGAGCTCGTAGACTTCAATTCTTCAATTCCGCAATCTTTTGCTTTAGAAGTGATACTTCAAAGTCCGCATAGTTTAGTACTTTCAGTGGAGGTTTTTGAACTGATCCACATCTTTGATGATCTTCGAGCTTTCATTGAGATCATCAGCCACATTAAATCTCTGGATCACCCTGTGTAGTGTTGCCATCATGTGAAGTTGTGACTTTCGGACCGACATGCTCACACTTTTGAATCATGACATCTTTCCATCAGAGTAGCGGAAGCTTTACTGGTTCATGATATTTGCAGCAGCGTAGCAGAAGCATAGTATAAAAATATCATAACCAGGTTATGTAGATATGCACCAGTCATGATTTCTTCAAATTAAGTGTGAATGCTGTGAGCATGCGTCTTTGGATTGACCGCTCAATTCTGATCAGCTGCAACCGTCCAAATGTACCTGCAAACAACAGTAAGCAATAAAACACATGAAAGTGTCTTTGATCACTTTCGTCGAATTGAGGTACACGGCCCACGGTTCCCCGTTGATCAGTACAAGTACTGCCTGTGATCAGGTAGGATTCCTAAGAATCTCCTTGACAGGGTTTCGCAGCTGTTCTAGCTATTCTCAAACCGGAACGTCTCAAAGAAGACAACACGGAGTGAGTGAACCAGCGAATTGAGATTCACTGATTGATGAAAAATGATTTGAAAAACAATCGCGTATTGCTTGAAGAAAGAGTTTTGCAATACGACGAAGGTTTTATGAGAAAGATCAATTTTCAATCAAAATACTTTTTGTATTAGAGAATGAGTACACATTCGACGTGCTAGCGAAAAGAAGAGATTCGCACATCGAATGGTTTTTCTAAAAGTATTTTTCAATCAGAGATACTTTTTGAATTTGAAATGAATACACATTCGACGTGCTAGAGAAAAGAAGGTTTGCACATCGAACGGTTTTTCCAAATGTATTCGTCAATTCCATTCCTGGACCAAGGTTGATTCAATAATGAATCGCCCCATCGTTTCTATCCAGTTGTCACAAGCTTGATCTTTAGAAAAGATCTCACATGTCACCCACCAAGAGCTTGTTTGATGTTGGCTCTAGAAGGATTTCCATCTTCATCGTGAATATTTTTACATATCACTCGGATGTTCTGGCAATACCACAAGGATAATGCGTAGGACTCTTAATATATACTTACTTTCCACATTGTGTAAAAAAGCAAGTCTTCAAGAATTTAGTGTCCTAACGAGATATTGTGGATGATCTCTTGGCTCTAGACTCAATTGTGCATATTTGGTTCCTGTGCCGGAGACTAGGGAGAAGGTCTCCTTCTTCAATATCAACAATCTCTAAGAGAAATTCGATAGATAATGTTGGTTCCCCGTGAGAATGAAACAAGCCCTTTTAAGAGGAACTTGAGTAGCTTGGGAAGATTAGTGCAGTGTGTCACTGGGTCCATGACGTCTTGTCTTCAATACCAGTGTTACCTTAGTAAACACTAGTAGCATATGTATTGAACCCGGTTTCTGCCCTAAGGTTGAATTATTAGAGGGCTATTTCTTTTCACCCTTTTCATATTCATTTCTTTTTCATTCTTCAACCCCTTCAGTGCTTACCGAGACTTCATAACTAGAACCTTGTTGGGTTTATTCCAGTACTAGCTCTGTCTCAGTCCGCACTCTTCCCATTTCTCATTTTTCTCCTTTTCTCATCATACCTAAGGACTCTACACTATCTAGTGGATTGTCCATGGGTAGATCCCTCCGGTTCTGGCGGATCATGGGAACGAATACCTAACCTAACCATCCTTATAACACCATGCATAAAGTAAATTGGTCGGTCTTTTGGTATTGTTCTTTCCTTCATGAATCCAATCGAAAAATCATTTGGAAAAACAATCAAGGTACTTGTGATACGAGATCAAAGCATTTTGTACCTTAATAGTTTTGATCATTTTAGAAATGCTCCCCCTCAACATGTGCATATGATTTAAAATTGTTTGGCACATGGAGGCAAGAGTTCTTTGAAATAATTTCTTTGAAATAATTTCTTGATCACAATTTCCTTAGAAAAAGCCATTTGAATTTCTTTGGTAAAATTCTCCCCCTCAATATGTGTATAGGATAAGAGAAATCATTTTAACACATAGAGGCAAGAGTTCTTTTGAAGCACAACCACAATCACAAGAGCCATTAAGAAAACCATTTGAAAACACAATCAAGGTACTTTATAAATCACTTTAAAAAGCTTTCGTACCTCGATAGTTTATTTGCTCCCTCTCAATATGTGCTTCGAGATTCGAAAGCGTTTAGCACATATGAGAGAGCAGCCTGCACAATTGAATCAAAACGATCATCATTTATCAAATTTCGTAATTAAATCACAAATTCTCCCCCGATCAAAAATATCAAACCCTTTGAGATTTTGGATCCCAAGTGATTTAATAAGGTTTATAAAACATTGGAGAATATGTGGCCAGGTTTAAATACTCATCATGTTTTTGGATAAATCCTCCTCCTCAACATGTGCATTATGTATTTGAAATCGTTTGGCACATGGAGGCAGGAGTGCCTTTGAAGGACTAAAACCAATTCCATTAAAACAGATTTGAGATTTAAATCACGATCTCTCCCGCGATCAAAAATTTCAAACCATTTGAGATTTGTGATCCCAAAAGATTTAAATTATTTAGAAAATATATGGGGAAAGACGTGGCAAGATTCAATTTTGAAAGATGACAGATAAGGAACATTTTAAGACATTAAAGATTGTTAGTGTCAGGTATGATAGTTTTTAAGAGATCTTTTAGTAAAATAAAACAATTTCACAATCAAACAAGAACAGAAAAATTTTCATTTTGAAAGACCTTGATTCAAAAGAAAAAATCATACCATGACATAACATTAAATCTTTAGATCACCACTTATTTTGTACAAAGCGGAACTTTTGTGAAGAAATATCGTTTGAAAATATTTTATATTAAATCACTCTCCCCCTCAATCCATGACAGAAGTCAATAATTGAGTGACTTAGGTTTTGATAAAAAGAAGTCCGGTGATTTTCAAAATTTAGTCCAATATATTTTCAAAACAATATTTTTCCATTTTCAAAAACAATATTTTTCAAAGTTTTAGAAAAATGGTATCATCACGATTATCCTGCACAAAGATATGTTAGGTGGTTGAGAAGCTTTTGTTGTTGTTGTTGAGGGTTGGAAGAAAAACCGTCTGTAGATGCAGTGAGACTTCTTCTTACGTTGCATTTTGAATGCCAATTGAGGTCAAATTAAGCTCCGTTTCTTCAATCACTTAGAAGAAAACCATCTGCTGATGCAGTGAGACCTCTTACGTTGCATTTATGCCAACTCTCCATTGAAGTCCAATTAAACTCCGTTTCTTCATTTGTCAACCCAAGAAATAGTTACCCTTTCCTTTCGGCATTCGATCATCTTCATTAGTGGGATCCGGATCGGGAACATTCTTATATCCATGATATCTGCATACGTTAGTTAACATACATACAGATATATGGTGGTCGACATCACCCATAACAGCAATCGACTAATTAAAGTCAATTCAACATAACAATCAGATCATATAAGGCATGGGGTTTATGTGTTAATCAAACTCTAATCATCTAAACCTAACAATCATATCCTAAATTCCTAGTCCTTCGACACAGGCAAATATCATTTTTAATTAAGCACGTAGGATAATTAAGAAAGCTCGTTAGATGATATAGATTTGAAAACATTCTCCCCCTCAATCAATGACTTAAATTTCTGAAAAGTTTAAAAGCGCTGAAGTCATTGATTGAGTTTTCAATTTTAACGAAAACTCTGAAACTGATTGTATTTCAAGCAACTCATTTAACCACCATTTTGTTAAACACAACAAATATTTTTCTGAAGAATTTTAGACGGAAAAACATTTGTGTAGGAACAGCAGTCCTTTTGACGACATGCTTTCCTTGTTTTGTTTTTAGGATAAGTGCACGAAATATTTGAAAAATTGATTTAGCGCAGCACTTTCCTTTCTTGAAGAACGGGTTGCTATCTGAAATAATAGCAAGCCATAGTTTAAGCATGGGTTACAGTCTGAAATAACTGTAAGCCATATTTGAAGCCCGTGTTACAGTCTGAATTAACTGTAAGCCATATATTGAGACATGTATTGGAAAAGAATATTTACACCTCCTGCTCGAACTTCATCTATGGTCCCGTGCCATTATTGAATGACATTTCTAAGACCGTAGATGTTATCGATACCAGAAGACATGTCTTGAGAAAACATATTTTTGGTCTTTTTCAAATTTTTTGATTTTTTATGGATTTTTGGAGATTTTATATTTTTCTATTTTGTTTTGTTGGTTTTATATTTTTCTATTTTCTTTTTGTTGGTTTTATATTTTTGTATTTTGTTTTTCGGATAAATATATACAAAGATAGAATAGATGATATAGTTTAAGAAGATGATGATACGAGTACCGAGATAAGGATATCGAGCAGCCCCGTTGTAGAAGATAGAAGTCATCATCCCTAAAACTTTCACCACCAAAGCTTCCGAGGCTCTTGCATTGAAGAAAGAAATTGAACCATCTGAAAGTGAGACTTTGGCAGCTTCCCCCCAAACCGAAAATCCTTTAGCTGAGCAGATTCGAAGCTCTATTTCAAGCTTGCCTTAGCCAGGTGCACAGAGAAGCACACCATTATCATAAATCCCGCTGCTCCTTTCAAGAATAATCACCGTGATTCTTCGTTCGAGGTTATATCATCAACAAGAACAGCAACGTATCATCCCACTTTTGAATACCTCTTCTCAAATTCTTTTTCCACTGAAGTCTGAAGCAATCCATTCTGAAAGGTGTCAAGAGAACAATTCCCCCAAGTAGTTGATTTGATGTAGTCAGTCTCTTAGTATAATGCTCAAGAACTCTCCCGAATACACTTCATGAGGGGAATGAAGAACACCTTCCCATGTTCACATTTTTCTTCCCTGATGAACGTGTATGAAGCTCAAGAACCCGAAGTACACCAATATCCAAGAACTCTCCCGAATACACATCATGAGGGTAATGTAGAACACCTCCCCTATGTTCACATCTTTCGTCCCTGATGATCGTGTATGAAGCTCAAGTATCCGAAGTATACCAATACACAAGGAATTAATAACTGATAACATTGAAGAAGCAGGCCAATTCACTGATTATCTCTGCGGGTGACAATCTCTGCGGATGTCAACACCGGAATAAGTGATTATATCTCTGAATCACTGATTAAGCCCTCAAGTGAGACAGTTGAGCGCCCCCAATGTACACAATTCTCTCTCCCCTGATGATTGCGATAACATCGAGATCATCACACACTAGTGTACCTCTTTTTATCTTCAGAAACTTTCATTTACATCACTTCCCCCACGTCGTTGGAATAAGAACACTAAACGCTTTGATGAGTAAGACCCTGAGTTTCTCTGCGGTCATGACATTTGTTTTCCCGGGATATCTTCAATCACTTAGAAGAGTTAAGTTCATCAAGTTTACTCGCCATGAGTCAAACCTTGAGTTTCTCTGCGGTAATAACATTTGTCTTCCCGGGATATCTTCAATTACTTAGAAGTATTAAGTTCATCAAGTTTACTCGCGTTTAGATGCTTGTCTCCTCCCCCCTTGCTGGTTTTGATACTTCAGAATCAACAACATCTTATCAGCCCAAATACTTGAAGTCTTTTGAGAAGAACATCATTAGCTCAGATGTATCTGTGAGAATCAACTTGCTGCAGAATGTGAGCAAGTCTAATTGGGGATTAAATTTGACATATCACATTCCCCCAATTAGTGCTCTCCCCTAGACCGACAATCTTTTTGATAAATGCCCAGATTAAGAAGAAGTCTTTAGATCATTAAATGCAACTCGTGTTTGGTCTTCTAACATATAGCAAGAAATGTAGAACAGACTGTAGACTCAACCTTCTTCAAGATTGTCCAGTTGGGGAATAGATAATTAACATCTTCAACTCTCACCAAAAAGCATCCCAATTAACTTACATCTTGCAAATCCCCTTAACTAAAATCCCTCCTAATCAAACAAGAACAGAAAGATGTTCATCAAGGAAATCAGCAATCAGGCCGCAACGAACACACAAGATGGTAACACCAAACTACCAATCACATCAAACAAGAACAGAGAGATTGTTCGGAATCATCATGTTGATGTATATGTGAAGCATTAACCGGAAGCACTTTGTCGATAAACTCATCAATCCGAGTGAAGATGTCAACCAACGGCTCTTAGAAGAGAAAAAACTCCATGTGAAGATAGCCCGATAAGAAGAGGCTCGGTTCTTACATGAGTTTAGAGCCGTATGACCATTTATATTCTCAAATATCAATCAACAATGCAAAAAATTCACACTTCTTCTCCCCCTCAAGAATTGCATACGGAGATGCCATTCTTGACTAAATAAGTGAAAATCATCCGAATGTTCTATTCACACTTCTCTCCCGCAAAATCAGCACATGATGTCGCCATCTTCATTATAATCGAGCAAGTGGAATGAGAAAACAATCAGTGGTAGCCCGGTTCACTTGATGACTGAAGCGCATGGAAAAAGTATGAAGCATGTTGATGAGAATGGTCATAATAGAGAAGATTTCTCTTCTTCAGAAGATAAAGCGCACTGACACGTACACTTTTCTTTTCTTTGAGGAACGAGGCATGAACTGTTGTGTTCAAACGTCATAAGAAGATTTCTCTTCTTTTGAAGATAAAGCGCACTGAGATGTACACTTTTCTTTTCTTTTGAGAACGAGGCCTGAACTGATGTGAACAGACGTCATAAATCTCTCTCTTTTCATCTACTCTTGGCAAACTTGTAATCAACCCCAGTATCCTTCAGTAGGCTATATGTCGTGACAGCTGATGGAGAAAACCCAATATGATGAATTTGACCCTGAAGTAAACTAACCCGAACTCGTGACTTAAACTTGCACATTTGTAACAAAGAGCGGTGACGATTTCCATTAGCATCTCTAAGTACTCTCTATGTACTCTATACTCTTCAACCAACCAACCATCATATCAAGTATAAGACGTACATTACCTCTTGAAAATCCACAATTGAATGTGACACTGAGCACTACAACGTAACTCCTTAAAGTGATAGTTATTATGTGGTGGTATGAGCCCAATTCCCCCAAGTGGTAAAAGAAAAGGTAAAAGACACCCAACAATAACTAGATTTCCAAGTCTTCGTTTTTGTAAAAAGCTCGAACAAGGATCATGAAGAATCTTCATCCAACCATCCCCGATAACTTCAGATACTAAGTTCACTCGCCCGTGATATTTCACTTCAACTTCAAATAAATAATACTGAATTAACGCCGTTGTCACATCTTCTGAACTGCTCAAATCTAGCCTTCTTTGACATTTAAATGAACTTTGATAATGGTTTCATCCCGACCATGGTTAAAAGCACGTAACCCCGTAAAACCATGTAATAACCAAACTGCCATGAAGACAACCCAAACACATACCCAATTCATGAAGTACACCCTTTTATCCCTTCTTCGAAGCAGAAACCGTAGCACCAGCATCAAGAAGATCCAGAATTACACTTTCTCTTCTCCAAGATGGTTCCATCTTTACGGGATTTTACAATTCCATGGTTTACCGAGAAATAGATTCTTTCGCGGGATTTTACAAAACCAGGAATAAACCGTAAGATAGCTCCGGAAATGCACTTTACCATTACCAGGATGTTTCCATTGTCACGGGATTTTACAAGTCTATGATTTAAACCGAGAAATAGAATCTTTCGCGGGATTTTACAAAATCAAGACAAAACCGTAAACAATGTAAGATTGAATGTGTTATGACAACTTTGGTTTCGGTGAGTATCTGTTTTAGGGGAACATGCAGCGTGTCACACCCCCAAATTACCTGTTTTGCAGCGGAATGGAATTCCTGGGGATTGACTGTCATAGCATCACAATCACAGTTATATTGAACGACCTAAAGTGTCGTTTGGAAAATACATCGTTTGGTTTAATAAAATAATCAGAGTTTACAAAGTAGGTCCCAAATGAAAACCAATTTGTGCGGAAATAAGTTTGTTACAATACAAACGATGTTTTAAAGTAAGTAAAACCCAAGTGAGACGCGTCGTCATCACGACTCCATGATGTGTCCCAATGCGTGCCATGAAGTGAATGCCTTAGATACCTGAGATTAAAACATGCTAAAAGTGTCAACACAAAGGTTGAGTGAGTTCATAGAGTTTGGTTTGAAATGTAAAGTCTTTCAAAATCGTTTATTCAGCAAAGGCCTTGAAAATCCACTCAGTTCCAAGTTCCGCCCATACAAAACTTGCAACCTGTGTGTTCACAACCCATTGCCAAAATGTGTATAGTTTATGTTCCAAACATATGATGTCAAATGTATTCACAATAGTACCTAACTCGACGTAGAACGATAGCACTTAATCCATAAAACTAGACCTAATGTATCAGTAGTCAACTGATTTAGAACGTTATACGACGAAGAACCGTAGCACATAATCCATAGCACCTAACTCATTTTATCAGTAGTCAACTGATTTAGAACGTTATACGACGTAGTACCGTAGCACGCAAACAAGAATAATTTATCTAGTATAACCTTTGATTTAGAAACAATGGTAATCATGATAGATTTTAGCCTTAAAAATCTAAAGTACTTGTGAAAGATAATTAAGCATGCATCTCCCCCAAAACAGTTATGAAAACAAGTAAAAGCAGGGGCTACGAAACTCACTTGGTAAACTGAGGCGATGACAAAAGTGAGTACACCGAGGTATAATGTGAAACTTTAATCTGAACCTATTACCAATGATATGATATGCAATGAGTTGCAATTTAATGTTATGCATGCATTCCATATGTTATTTATACCATTTACGAGTTTTGAAAACATTACTCATCGTCGAAAAATACTCTTTTGACGTCTTGACCCTTCAAAAATGACTTTACATGTTTTTACGTCAAAATGTCATCCTACAATGATTTTATAATGATTTTTGGTGAAATTACCACTTTTCGTCGCAAAACAATGTCGTCGGAATTTTCATGAAATCAACAAAAATGACTCCGGAAAAGTAGTCGTAAAATGGTGTACGTTGATCGTTAGAGAACGAACTCGACGGTTTTGGAAAGTTTGTATCGATATCTAGAAGTTTCAGTTCAGGAGTTTTCGTCCAAAAGGTCTCGATCATAAAGATATCAAAGGCTAAAGATGGTGGTTTTTGCTAATTGGGTGCAGAAAATGAGTTTCGGCCAAGTTTGAACATCCGTAAATAATTTACTATGACTCCGCTTGACAAACGGCTTTTTGTTTTGGAAAATATGGCCGATGAACTTGATTTTACTAGAAGACATTTCGTTATAAAAAGTTTCACATCATGGTTAAAAACTGCCGCAAACATAGCCCTTACAGCTAATGAAATACTTATAACGTAAAAATAATATAGTTTTTCAGAAAATAATATTTACGGCAACTTTATGAAAACATGCATAACTTTGTCGTTTTAAATCCGTTTTCTACGTAAAATATGTCCTTAGCTTCGTATCGAAGTAAACTAATATATTTTTGACAAGTCGAAATAATTTGCGAAGCTTAAGGCTCGTTTTTGACCCGAAATATGTAAAAACAGCAAAGCTGAATTTTCTGAAAAGTGTTTAATTCGTCGTCAAACTTTAAAAATTCACCACGGCTTCGTTATAACTCCGTTTTTATCCGTTCAAAAGGCCACGGATTCGTTTTAAAGTATATTTTCTAAATATCAAGGCCAAAATGTCGTACCATCAGTAGGTTTTTCCAGAAATTCGAATTAAGGACAGAACGTAAAATATAGTTATCGAAAATAGTTTTTCTCGGACAAAACCTATTCTAATCCCTTCAAATCAACTCCAAAGCTAATCTAATCCTACCATACACCTTCTTAGGGTGTCATGGGTTCCTAATCACCATCAAGACCAAAGAATACTTGGGAATAATTATAGGATGACTATAAATATATATAACTTCTAAAATCTTGAAATAAATGGTATAAATCACATAACATGCATATAAGCTCCAAAAATGATAAGAAACATACGAAAATGACAAGGAAACATAAAAATGATAAGAATATGCTTACTAGTGAAAATGAAGAGGTGTAAGTAACAAGGATTAACTTAAATATCCTTGGTTTTTATTTCAAAACCATAAAAAGGATATGATCTAGGTTGATAAACACACTTGATTTTGCAAAAACTTTGATCCCTTGATCCCTTTGAGGTGTGGCCGGTTCTTGAAGCCAAGAAGAAGAAGAGAGAAATTTTTGTATAACACTTGAAACTATGAGATGTATGTGAAATAATTTGAGGTAGTAGACTTTTTGTAGCAAGTAGGAATTATTGGACATGAACCATACAACATTTAATACAAGCCCTCCCCTATGGCCGGTTTTTGGGGAGGGTTTGTCTCTCAAATTTTTTTTTTTTTTTTTAAATCTATACTTGTATATGTTTGTGTTTAATTTGTAGAAAAAATGTAAGTTAAATAAATGTAAAGGTAAATGGTAGTCTTTAGGTACAAGTAAGTTTTTAATAAATCAAAATAGATTGTATTGAGATGATAAAAATTGTAAAAATACTTTCCTTGTGAAAATCGGGTGATAAAATAATTATCGTACAATTTTTAAGAAAAACGACGTAATAATTAAACTTTAACAATTATTGTACCAATTAAATTTGAAACACTAGGAAAAACTAAAAATATAGTTTTTATGAACTAAATGCAAGTTTAAAAATACCTCGGGATCATTTTTGAAAGTAACGAGTTAAATACTCAAAATAAAAACTCACGCGATAAAGATTTTTAAACATAAAAATTACGCGTTGAATATGAAATGAAATGTCGTGAATGTACTAATGAGATGCACATGATGTCAATGAAATGTAGACTAATCATAGTCCATATGAAATGTACGTGATGTCATGATCATGAATTCGCCGCTAAACCTCCAAGGTTACGCGAATTTGAAACAAGTAAACCATGTTTACTATAAATGTTGAAATAATGAAACATGAATCGTGTCGAGAAATGACCTGAAAGTATGGGTTGTCAC